>VXBH01006547.1:2228064-2239038 GCA_013400035.1 Rynchops niger | reverse complement strand
CTTTTTCCCCCCCTTCTTTTTCCCCCTTTTCCCTTCTTTTTCCTCCTTTTTTTTCCCTTTTTCCCTTTTTCTTCTGGAGTTGTGGAAAGGACTTCATTTATGGCTGATATTCCTAAAAGAGGGGGTACGTGAAAGGGATTGCAACAGTTAGATCTTATTTTTATCTTCTTGATATAAACATAAATCTATTCTTTCTCACAGAACAAAGCATAGTCCATTTATGTTTCTTCTTGTGTTGGCTGATTGCCATTACTACTGGCTGTAGCTTCCCAAATCAACCGACCTCAACGATTCTGTGTCCCAGGTAGAATTTGTTGCATTCAATCACAGAAATTACAGATATTTGCAACGTCATTATGGATGTGGGCAGTTAAGCACAGGTATACTATCGGTAAACAATAACTCCTGTTCAGAGCCCTTTGGCCTCTGAACAAACCCCAAACAAAGTTCAAAGGTCTGGAGAAGGCAAAAGAGGGAAAGACCCTTAAATAAACGGTTCTTTGTTACTGCCTTTTGCACGTTGACTGAGGCATATTGCTGTGTGTTTTCAAGTACCCGTAAAACACTCAAGCTACAAGTTTGCAGAAACTTTGAACAGGGTCTCTCTAGAGAGCTTTTTTGGTGCTTTGATAATTGATGAATGTCAGAAGAGCAGTGGTGAACCTGTGGATGAGACAGTGCCCCTAGATTAATGTGCGTGGTGAGGAAGTAGAGGGAATTAATTTAAAAACATCTTTAAGGACTCAAGAGGAAGGTAGGGGAAAGGAACTGTCTTTAAGCTATTCCTGTGTATGTACAGAAAGTTTCAATTACCGCTTGCTCCATCGCTCTGATACCACTGATCTAGAAGAGTATTTTTTATCCAGGTCTGAAGAAAAAATAATTTCAGCAGTTAAAACGTATGCCATGCGAGGGCTGAACCTTAGCTCTGATGCAGACACAGCATACCGTGTTACTATACCCTCTGAAGTTGACCCGGTAACTCATTATCTACAAGCTTTTCTGCTTCTGAGCCATTCTACAAACTTAGACTTGCTCTGTTGGCTTTGAATACAGGAATCCATGATCATCTATCTCACTCTCTTCTTCCTGACTTCTGGCCCTTCTGCTCTCTTTTCTATTACTCTGAAACCTGTAAGTAGGAAAAGACAGTGGTCTACAGACTGATTCCTTCAAGGGTTTTATGTCACAACGGAGAAAGAATTATTTGCCTTGTGATGGGACCCATCTCCATGTCACACTGAGGAAGTGAGCACATGCAGATGGCTGAAGTGGAAGCTCTATATTATATTACATTATATATTAATATTACTAATTATCATATATTACGTTTTATTATATTATAGAAAGAAAGGAACAGCTTATGTAGTTCAGACTAATTTAAGGCAACCTCAAGGCCAGTGCTTACTATGGACAGACATAAATGTTTTAATGCAGCCAAAGTTTAACTTGCGTGTTTTTCTTTCTGTTTCATAGCCTTGCTCTTTAGCTCGTTTATTCAATACTCTACAATGCTCACCTCTGTTCTANTTTTTTTCTTTAACTTATGGCTTCATTTCTTGGGTCTGTAGTCCTATCAAGTACTGAGCTATTATAATGATTCTGTTTATGCAGCTTCTACTTAGAAAACAAACCAGAGCAGTCCTTCTGTGTCTACTAACCTCAGAAATGTAGTCGTAGTGTTCTTCCCATGCTTTGAATGTAACAAGCATAAAATGGCTTCCTTATGGATTTTTTTCCCCCTCTCCTGTGGCATGGAGTATTCGTGGAGTACCACTGGATGTTTATTGTTTCTCCATCTAACTCAGCTTTAAATTCACCTGATCACAGAAAATCTACAGCTCTTGCTGCTGCTTCAGCATGAAGTCATGCTTGTTTAGAGAAAAATAAGGTCAGAAAATCTTCTATGAAATGCCTTATTCTTGTGAGAATTTGTCTATTTGTCAACACACCTACAGACACGACTGATGCGTCGCCACCACAATGCAGGTCCTGCCCTTAGGAAAATTCTTTTTGTAAATTTGACGAATTTTATTCTTTCCTCCCACCTCATAAATAACCCTTCAGTGCAGTCTCTCAAGGGTGCCAATGCCTCATTTGGGGCTCTCAGAGGCATCCCTGTACCCCAGGGGATAGGATTCAGCCCACCTAACTTTGGATATCATCTGGACTAGGGGAAAATAAATAGCTAATAAGAAAAACAAGCACTTCTGATGCTTTCACAGGAGAAAGATAAACCATGGCAGAGAAGGAACGTATTTTTCTCCATTATATAGAAAGGAAATGCTTAAATGTAGCCATCTGCACTGCTAATATCTAAATTAGGTGATTGCACCTCAGTCCTTTCATCAGTTCTGATCCAACTTCATTAAATAGCTCCCTGATTTGTAATTAGATAATGCCTGGCTATAATTTTCAAGTTTCCCTAGTGTTAGCACCTTTTGTTTCATTTTTTAATTATCAAGTTTTTCATTAGAAGGTGCAGCATTTTCATGCAGAAATTCCCCACGCACCAGGGACAGAAGCAAGGCATAAAATGCACTGGATATTTCATTAGTTGGAAAGAACTGGTGTCTTTTAATTCTTTCTCCCAGCAAATGGCTAATTTTCTTGAATTGATGTATTTCCTGAGTCTTCTGTGTTTGAGATCTTAAAGAAACACAATAAGGACAGGCAGTGACCCCAACCACTGCAGAAATTTATATGGAGCTGCAATTACACTTTAGATCGCATTTTTTTTAATGCAAGTTCCCTATTTTGTGGTCAGATTGGGATAGTTTAATGCAAAAAAGTTCCTGGGAACTTTGAAAATGAACAGCCAAAGGCACTTGTCAGGAAAATCCAGAGCTCTGCGTGTTCTTAAAGCTCTGCAGTTTTTTGGTAGCCCTGAAGAGTTTATTATACGCATAAGAACTGCAGGCTTGTGGAGGTTTATTTAGGCCCTGGATCCAATTGCAGAGATGGTTGGAAGGGCCTGGAGCTGTAAAACGAACAGGAGTGAAACCTTTTCGTTCCAATTTGTCATTTAACACTTGCAACCAGCACCTTTAGGGATTTCAGCCTTGAGCAGTGATGCACAGTCACCGCTGCAGCTCCTTGAGTGCAATCTTTCACGTAGGGGATGATTCAGCTGATAAAATTACATTACTTTGAAATTAGTTTGGTACTTAGCATTTAATATTCTTCTCTTTTGCTCTGCAATTAGCTTTTACTAATGCAATTTAATCTATTTGTCACATTTCTTGAAAATCATAGTAGACATGATTTGAAATGAAGCTAAATCTCTTGAACTTTTCCTTACGTTAATTTGAAATGCCAACAGGGCACCAACTGCTGTGAAAATTAATGAATGAGCTACACCAGACTGTCTTTCATTTCATTTGAATGACTTCACGCTTAGAGAGCATATGCGACAAACAAACTATTCTCCAACACCACAGATGATGCTGGAGCGAGAAGAACTTTGCTGCTTGTGGGGCTGGATGGGTAGATTGTGGGTCCTGATTTCTTTGGAAGCACGTCATGGAGTTTAGCTCACAAGAGAGGCAACTTCCCTCAGAAAGATGTTTTTTCTTTTAAAGAAACTTTTTTTTTAAGGTGCGTGAAATATTAAACTGAAAATATATACCACTGCGGTTACGTTTTTCTATAACTGCTTCGCTTCTCATTTCAAAAATCTCAAACATGATACTCAGCTTTCTTAAAAGTGTGGGCAATTTGTCTGCGTTACTTCTTAGAGATAAAGCTGCAGAGACTGTATAATGCTACCACAGGTCCGAGCTGAATTAACTTATAACATACACGATAATTTTGTTCAAAACTGCAAATTGTACTTTTTCTCCTTATCCTGAAGAGCTGGGGAAATGGTTGGTCTTAATAATGAAAGCAGATCTCCTGCGCAAGAAAATGGATTTCAGGAAGATAAAATTTCTTGGCTTCTTATAAATGGTTATTAGCCAAAAGAAACGAAACACACGCAGATAAATTGTTTTCTCAGGTAGTGTCAGTCACGTCATATCTATTAAAACCCAGTTGCAGAATCTGGACTATTTTTGCATGATGATCAGAAGTCCTTTATTGAGTGCTTGGACAACAACTCTGCCATCATTCTCTGCTAAAATTCCCTTTCCAATCCTGGAATTTGTCTTTTAGTCTTTCAGACACCACGGTACCTACTTGATTGTGTTCCTAATGACAGATTTCTAATATCTTTCTATTTAAGCACACGCTTATATTCCACTATATTATTGACACCAACATACGCAGAAACTCACTGCTTGTTGTGAGTGGTTTGTTGAGTCAGGTGGGAAATTTGGTTCTTCAGTTTTAAATGGAAGTAGTAAATATACTTTTTTTTTGTTTGTTTTTTTTTTGTTCCGCCGTTTGCACTCTCTAATAACAAATGAAAATAAAATCAAGTTGTGTGATCAGTAAAACTGTGACACAGCGTTCATTCCTAGATAAATGATCAAATAAGCAATTTTACTCACACCCAGATTAAATAACTGGCACCAAAACCAATAAATTATTTTTTTTATACTCTGCATTGCAGTCATGTAATGAAAAGGCTAATTGGATTTGGACTTGGAAAAATGCCACTGCTGTGCTCCAAAAACTGAAACATTGACTAAACTGTGAAATAAAATAAAAGTATGGGGCAGACGTATTGTGGCTATTGTAATGCAAAGGATTCACGCTTTCTTCTCTGATTTAGGCTTGATATTTAATGAGCACAATGGCAATGTTGTGTGAATAGATGGAAGCTGTGAACTCTGTGTAATGGAAACAAAATAATAGAATGTTTAAAGGCATCTTTTAGAAACGGGACATGAAGAAGCTTGTCAACAGCGAGCCTGTGACAGAGCGAGAATTGGTGATGGACTCAGCTGGACACGGAGCTCTTCTGCCTTGGTCAAGCCAGGGCAGATATTTTCACTTTGCCTCGCTCAGGGCAGTCATCTCTCTGAGTGTGCCTGTGCCTCGCTCAAGGACAGACAAGGTCTTCTTTTGCGTCATTTTTCATCATTTTCTAGACAAATGTCATCCTTCCTCTCTGCTTGTTGTCAGGCACCAAAGCGGTTTCAGACATAATTTATGGGCATGTTTTATACATCAAAACACCTGTCAGACCGAATGCTTAAAAAGTAAATTTCAGAAGTCTGGAGAGGAAGGTATAAAGGGGCATGCACTACGGTGTGATTTCAGGAGTGTTTGTTCACAGAGGGTTTTAACTGGCATCCGACTTGCACCTCCTGGAGGCAACAACTGTGTCGATTATTGCAAAGTGCAACCTCAGTGCGCTAGAACTGCAGGGATTAAGATTGCCCAGTTTTAGGGAAAGACGTGTGTGTCTTTAAGTGTCAAAACTGCACTAAGAATTCCTTTGACTTCTTAAAACTGTTATTCTGTAGGGTGTGTGGACTGTCTGTTCCCACATCACGTATACTTAATATCACTGGATAAATTAATGGATAATGAAATATCTTACAAAATTGTTGTGAATGAGATTTTATGATGGTATTCGTAATGGAGATTGTCAGGCCAAGAGCGGGAAGAGATTTAGAAATGGGTTAGACAATTTCACAGTTTTGGGATTTCTATGAAGCTTCCTGGTCTGTTCTTACATCATCTGGCTCAGGAAAGTCCTCGATCTCGGATCACCAGGCCCTACATGTGAATGTTGTAGTCAAATTCACTATGTTCATGTTCAGTTTCTCATGCTTTTCTTTCAATGTCTGTAATCTGCCACTAATCCTCTTATTATTACTGTGGTTTTCCAAATGAATTGGTTTTGGCTGATACACTGGTTTTNTTTTTTTTTTTTTTTCACCACTTTTTAAGATAAAAATTCAAATATTGTATCTGAGAATTTTTCAGCTGCATGCCTTGGACATCTTTTCTATGGATTCCTGAATAACATACTTGATTCAAAACTGAATTTATAAGCAATAAATTGATATGTATCTAACAAAAATATTACTGTTCTATAGTGTTTAAGAAGAATATAAACTGACAAATATTCCTAGTACACAAATGGGATTTCAGTACAGTCTGTATTCAAATCTGCTTTGCAGTACCCTGTATAAAAAAATGACCAGAAAAGCTACTAAGAAGGGAATTGTTGAGTCAGTGCCGGGCAAACATGATATTTCAAATGTTATCATAGCATGTCGTAGGCAGGGATCTGTCAACGATTCCTTTATTAACCTTGGCGTTCAGGCAGTCACAGCTACCAGGTTGAAATTTCATCCTCAACCAGAGCTTCTTGTTTAAGTTCTCTCGGCTCACACAAGTAGCGTAAGCTAGTTCTTTTCCAAACTTTGAGCTGCAGGAGACAAAGGAAAAACAATAGGAAATAATAGGTTTCTGTTTCCTACACGCCCTGCTTTGTACTCCTACTCTGAATTTATCAACCTGCTAGTTTATATAATGGTATTTTTCTTCTGTTATGTTTAACGCATGATATTTTGCATGAGAAAAAGGGACCATGGTGTTGCTTTTTATTCTGATATTATCAAGGTGCTCAGAAATGCTGTTAACTATTTCTCGTATTGATTGATTTGTTTGGTCACAGTCTCTGCTTTGTGTCTGCGCGAGACTTGGATGAACCTGAATAAGAGCAAAATAAACATCTCTGTTGTAAGAGAGAGACTGTCTCTTCATCTTAAATTATGAATGCGTAAGACTGAAGTGAGGAATTACTTTGGTCTTGCATAATATGAATAATGCATGTAGCACCATTATACACATCCCGCAGGTTGTGGGACCAGAAGGTACTGTAATGTTAATAAACATCCATAACGCTCACCATAACCATTCTGAATGTTTTATTGCCAAAAGAAATTGTGATCCCAAGGACATTCAGAGATGTCGGTCTTATAGCTATATCCAATTATTAAAACTTAAACTTATAGCTGTATTATCCTGTCTCTCCGTTTGACATGGGTAATTAGTCAAAATCTCTGGGTCTTGTAGGTTGTTTCTGTTATGTTGGTAAGGGAGCTGGTTGTTTCTTATATGCAATCTTATCTAATTAAAAAAATGCAATACCTCCTGTTTTTCTGAGCACAAGGAGAACCACACATGAGATACATTAATTTCTTGCAATTCTCAGCTTCTTTCAAGCTGCATTTGAACCCCAAATCTTTCTCTGTCCCACTTGCAGTGTTTCCTAAGGCTGTGGGAGCAGCCTGCAAGCTGGTTTCTTCATTTCCTTTCCACCCCCTCTTGCAGTTGCCCTTGCCTGTACCCAAAACTGTCTGCTTTCAACCTAGTTTCTGGCTATGTCAATATTCAGGAAAGGGCTGAAGCTTCGTGGTTGGTTATATATCCCAATCTCACCTTGTTCTCAGTTGTGCTCCTCTGGATTTTGCATAAGAGAACCTATGAAGGCTGAAAAATGCTGTTGGAAACCCACAGAGGAGCTCTGGTGCAATGTGGTGCCACATGGGTGGCTTTGAGAAAGACAGGGATGTTAGATTGCTGATTTGCCTAATTAAGGTCAAAGAACAGTTAGCATTGTATTTTGAGGATCTGTGTGGATTTAAATGGCTTGGAGATTCTGTCTCACCTCCTGCATGTGGACAAATTTGAGCCTGAAGAAAATTCAGGTGAGTTTGAAATGAAAACTCAATGAAGCTGAGAGAGTAGGAGACTCTGCTGCCAATAATCACAGAGACTGTGAAAAAAATAATCTATCTTGTTATTTGCTTTGATAATTAAGGAAAATAGAATAATCTACTCTAGAAGGGATGGCAGGATTTCTTCTTAAAACAAGTAAGTTTTGTGATGTTTTAGTAAACTGGTCAAATTATCGGTAATAATTTATTACAGGAAATGCCACTGTTTTTTTTTTCTTTTGTTCTATTTGGAGGGGTTTTTTTTGTTTGTTTTGTTTTATTTTAAAGCTGTGTGCGAGTTAAGTACGACAGTCAAGTTTCTAAGTGAACTTATTTGCTACATTCACAGAGGAATGAAAAAATCTGTCAACAAAGTGGGTTTTTCAAAGTTGCAATAACTATTTTTCTTGGTGGGAAACATGAAAATAATTAACTACCCGGTTATTGTAACAACGCATTTAATAATTTTGTTTGTTTGTTTTAAACCATTAGTTCTGGGACGTTTATTTTTAACTGTCTAATTGTTACTTTATCAGGAAAGAGGTTGACATTAAAGGGGCTATTTGTGTTGATTCAAAGGTTAGTTTAGAAGATAAATCTCTTTGGGTATAATAAGTGGAAAAAGAGCCTTTTACCCTCAACAACATAGAAAATTTATGTATTTCTCTCATTCCATCACTTCAGAAATTATTCTTATTATGGAACCATAGCTTGTAAGGACAAACAAGGACATTGGATCATTTAGTCTGATCTTGCGTAATTGAGGCCATGGAATTTTATCTTTTGTTGAGCCTGCTAGTTTCAGCTCCATCATGGTATATGTTCTACAGATGTCTTCAACCTTGATTTGAAGCCAACGAGACATGATAAACATAGTTTTTTATGGTAACATGCTCCAATAATTAATCATTCATATAAATACAAAAGTCTGTCTTGGTTCTGAAGCTTATCTATGCTGATCCCCAGACTTCAGTCCCCAGTTTCACTGCTAAACTAGAGACCTCTTTGAATTCTTCTCCTTCTACCCATTTCTCATAGATCCATTTTCTACCAGAGCTCTTCCAAGAGTGTTTGCATGGAGGAATGCTGAGACTGCAGTACATCCCTGTGACAGTGAGGGATGACTGAAGGTTCAGCATTAATTTGTTTTATGGTTACATGTAATTGTTTACTGAGCTTCTTGTCAACCTTGAAGGGCAATGTCATTAACTTCAGTGTAGATACACATCCTGACCAAGTTTTAGCTAGAAAGCTCATCTTGACATGACATTATACTGTGCTCTTAGGTGAAAGAGAAATAACAAGCAGGTACCAAGTGAAAAAATCAGCAACCAGATATTTGCTTTTCTTAATTTCTCTAGGTGTAGCCTCCTGTGTAAAATCTTAGAACTCTACCAGAGATGCCTAAAGTACATGATAAGCATGAGGGTGTGGCACTGACTTTCCCTTTTTATGTAACAACGGATGAGGAGAAGGATGAGGTACTCCACAACTGTTTTTGCCTCAGTCTTCACTGGCAACATCTCATATGTCTTGAGCGGATGGACTGCAAGTCAGAGGCTCAGGGAGAAAAGTCCCTCCCATTGTAAGAGAAGATCATGTTCATGACCACCTGAGGAACCTGAATATACATAAGTCTATGGGACCTGATGAATTGCATCCCAGACCCCTGAGGGAATTGTCTGATGTAGTTGCCAAGCCACTCTCCATGATATTTGAAAAGCCATGGCAGTCAGGCGAAGTTCCCAATGACTGGTAAAAGGGAAATATTGCACCCATCTTTAATAAGGGTAGAAAGGAGGACCCTGGGAACTTACAATCTGTCAGCCTCACCTCTGTGCCTGGGAGACCCTTCTAGAAGCTATGCTAAGGAGGACAGGGAGGTGATTTGAGAAAGCCAACATGGCTTCACCAAGGGCAAGTCCTGCCTGACCAACCTAGTGACCTTCTGTGATGGAGTAACTATATCAGTGGCCAAGGGAACAGCTACTGATGTCGTGTATCTGGACTTCTGTAAGGCCTTTGACATAATCCCCCACAACATCCTTCTCTCTAAATTGGAGAGGTATGGGTTTGGCAGGTGGACTGTTTGGTGGATAAGGAATTGGTTGGATGGTCTCATCAATGGCTCAATGTCCAGATGGAGATCAGTAACAAGTGGTATCCCTCAGGGGTCTGTACTGGGATCAGTACTGTTCAATATCTTTAGTGGTGTGGTTGACATACCTGAGGGACAGGATGCCATCCAGAGGGACTGGGACGAAGTCAAGAAGTGGGCCCAAGTGAACGTTGTGAGGTTGAACAAGGCCAAGTGCAGGGTCCTGCACCTGGGTCAGGGCAAACCCTGGTATCATGAGAGGCTAGGGGATGAAGGGGTGGAGAGCTGCCCACCGAGAAGGACTTGAGGGTATTGGTGGATGAAAAGCTGGGCATAAGCAAACAATGTGCGCTTGCAGCCTAGAAGGCCAACTCTATGTTGGGCTGCATCAAAAGAAGGATGGCCAGCAGGTCGAGGGAGGGGATTCTGCCCCTCTACTCTGCTCTGGTTGAGACCCCACCTGGAGTACTGCATCCAGCTCTGGAGCCCTCAGCACAGGAAAGACGCGGACCTGTTGGAGTGGGTCCGGAGAAGAGTAACAAAGATCATCAGAAGGCTGGAGCGCCTCTCCTGTGAGGACAGGCTGAGAGAGTTGGGGTAGTTGGAGAAGATTCCGGGGAGACCTTATTGTGGTCTTTCAGTATTTAAAGGGGGCTTATAAGAAAGATGAGAAGAGACATTTTAGCAAGGCCTGTTGTGATAGGACAAGGGGTAATGGCTTTAAACTAAAAGAGGGAAAAGATTCAGGCTAGATATAAGGAAGAATATTTTTATAATGAGGGTGGTGAAACACTGGAAGAGGTTGCCCAAAGAGGTGCACCACCCCTGGAAACACTCAAGGTCAGGTTGGATGGGGCTCTGAGCAACTTCATCTGGTTGAAGATGTTCCTTCTTTCTACAGGGGGCTTGAACTAGATGAACTTAAAGGTCCCTTCCAAATAAAACTATTTTATGATTCTGTGATTCTTTCATTCTTTCTTTCATTCATTCTTCAGTTCCCTTTTCTGGTTCTCTCTGGGATCCATGCACAGTTCTCAAAAGTGTATCTACTCTAAGGATTCATCACCCATAATAACCATGTCAAGCAAGGCTGTTGCTGATTTTGGTTTCCATCAGTTGCTATAGTAGCCTTTACTGTCTTTCTAAAATATGTTTTCCAAGAGAATAATGCAATGTTTTCCTATACTAAGTACCTTCCTAAGTTCTTCTCTTGGTTTTTTTTTTTTTTTTTTTTTTTTTTTTTTCTTTTTTTTATGT
>VXBH01006547.1:1841466-2227473 GCA_013400035.1 Rynchops niger | reverse complement strand
TTTTTTTTTTCTTCCCTTGTATGAGATTTTATCATGTTTTGGAGTCTTGTCAGGAGATCAGTCTTCAGACAAAATAAGAGTCTTTAGGCTGTTGTATTTGATGTTTAGTTTGGGGGTTTTTTTGTTTGTCTTTATTAAGGGGTGGATTTCAAAAAGGCAAACCACACTAAAAGTCATTAATATTTCTATTCAGATCAGTTATTGTTAGTTAAGTTTGTAAGGCCACATGTATTCCTGGCAGGTGACTTGTTAAAACTTTCGTTGCTGGTGATGTTACTCTTTCTTTAATGTTTAAAGTTTTTCTGCTTTCAGTCCTGAAAGTGAAGAAATAGAAACCTGTACAATTGCCTCTTTGGTCACAACCTGTCTATTGTGGTTGTTGTTGAGCATTAACACAGCCCTATATATACCATTTCCCCCAAGATTTTACTAGCAATTCAGAGCCATTAATGATGGGCATGAAATAGTGGCTAGCCCGCTGTCCGGCTGGTGGTATCAAAAGTCCTCGATTGGTTCACATACCTATTTCCAGTGAATTTCCTGTCATTATTAGGAAACGTGATATTTACAGGCAAGTAAAAGAAAAAGAGAAAAATGTGCATCATTTTCCTGTATCTTGACCTGTATTTAGGTCACTTTCTCCTGCATGGCATACTATAATTCACTCTTTTTATCCCCTTGTTCCGGGAAATGGTTATAGAAAGATGATGCTGAGAGAAAGGATTGCCTAATAGTTAGAACTTTTAATGCAGAATCAGGGACCATTTGTCTTCTAATTCTTTCCTGGTTTAGACATAAAAATATAAAACTTGCAACAAAAAGCACAAGAGAGATCATTGGTTTTCATTTTTCTTTGTTTATGATATGGAACAGCTTTTCTTGAAAATTTCAAATGTTTCTGTGTTCTCAGTATCTGTACCTCTCAGACTGTTTCCTAACAGCATGCCGATTAAAGAAATAAAATTGATGGGTGATGGTATAAGCAGAGTATTTACATCTGCATTTGCTGCAGTTGGTTGAACTATGAGCACATGATGAAATTTGAGGTTGGTATTTGTGTAAAGAGAAATTATTCGGTTTGAAGATTCATGGTATATTATGAAGGTGGAGAAGTCTTTTGCCACATGTTCAGGTTCCAGAGAGGTGGTGGAGGCCCCATCCCTGGAGACATTCAATGCCAGACTTCATGAGGCTCTGAGCAACCTGATCTAGTTGAAGATGTCCCTGCTTACTGCAGGGGGGTTGGACTAGACGGCCTTTAAAGGTCCCTTCTAACCCAACACATTCTATGATTCTGTGTTCAGAACAGAGGCTGAAATGAAAAAAAAAAAATCCCAAAAAAGAGACACAAAAAAGTTCTTGAAAAAGAATTAAAGTAGAATTTAAAGGGATGTGAGGGTTTTGGACTGGTCGTCTTCATAGCTGTACCAACCTTACTGCATAAGTGAGCTGAGATTTCTTAGTTGATAAGCCAGTAGAGCAGCATCTTAAAAGACAAAGAAGAAACATTGGCTAATCAGAAAAACCTACTAACAGACTTCTTTGTAGAAGTCACAATACTGTGCTCACTAATTAAAAAGGTCTTTGTTTTGTATGTGTTGAGCTTGGCCTTAGAGGCAGCAGAGTTTACAGTACAGCCAGCAATTTCCAAATTCTATCCTCACCTACTCAAACGCAGGAGACACAAATTTTCTTGCTCATTCACTGAACTGAATGTCAACCTCAGGCCATTCTTCTGGTCCTCACTTTGAAAGAATGCTAATTACTTTCTAATTGCAGCAAGCTGGCATCAAATCAGTCTCTAGTTGGGCAAAAGTTCCATGTCTGTCAGACAATAAAAGACTTGTATGTTGATGAGCTCCTTTGATTCTGCTTAGAAGTTACACAATTCAAATCTCCTTTAAAATATGGTTTTCATTTGAGGAAAAAAAAATATTTTGTAAACCTATCTAATTATATTTAGATAGCTGTTTCTGAGAGAAGATTAATTCCTTTTCTTATCAAATGAACATCTCTGGAAAATGTCTTCTCTTTTAAGTTGATACTTACTTGACAATGAAAATAAGGCTGAGAAGAGAAATATCCGAACATAAAAAAATAATTCTTTCAGATTTTCCAATCTTTTTAATTAGACTTTTTTAAAGGGCGATAGAGGCGAGAAATTAAAATGGTAACCACACGAAGGTCAGGGTCCTATTATGCATACCTTGTATAAAAATGGAGTGAAAGTTGTCTTCAAATAAATGTCTAAAGCACTGACAGCTCCAACAAGATGAACGCTGTATGTGGAAGGAAGGGAGAATGTAAATCAACTTTTATCTGAAGTTTCTAAAGCAAAAAAATGCTGTGAGACAAAGTGATTTCCAGTCAGAAAATACAGATTGGGACTTAAGATATCTCTTTGGTACTCATTCCAACCTAATGTGGAGAAATTTGCAGTTTAGAATTCAAATACGCAAACGGTACTGTGCATTTTTGGATCCACAGATATTTTCCCCCTTTCCCTTCATGCACCTGACTGAGTTCTTCAGCAGCTAGAGGTGCGTAGCGGGTCCCCGCCACAACGGTGCCCCTGTGGAATGTAAACCTCTCTGTCTTTTGGTTTTACTAGGTTTGTTCAGTTGTTGCCAGTCCTTATTTACCTTCCCTTCCAAAGCCTCTGTACTTGCATTTTTCTGAACCTCCTTCCCTTACTGTAATACATGGAAAATTTGGGAGAACTCTTTGAAAGCATCACTATTGTTTGTGTGCTTTAAAGTAAGCTCGTAACTTTGTCTTCCTCCCTTGCACGTTTCCAGAAAGAATTTTAAAGTTGCAAAAGGCTATCTGGAGAGCCTGCCCTCGTACCTTTGAGTAGCTGCAATATTTAAAATCGTGTGCAACGTGGAGTCACGCGGTGTGGTCTGGTGCACAATTAACATCTGTTGGGTGCTTTATCCCTCTGGCGTGTTTCCAACTCATGCTGAGAATGTGAGTAGAGAATAAGTCAAACAATTTGCCCAAGTTCTTCAACCAGGTAACGGTGGCTTAAGGAGCACTTGAGCAATTATATACACCTATGCAACGGATGTTAACAAGTGACTAGTAGAATAAGCATTTTGTGACTACTGCAGAATATCTCTGTAAATGCTTCCTGGTAGGTTTTTGTATTGAAATTACTGGACACTGGCATGTTTACATTTGTCAGACTGCCTAGTTCGTTAGCAGAAAAGAAAAATCAATACATTGAGAGGAAAAGAAGAAGGAGAACTGCATAATAACAACATAGATCCAAATGCTAATTTAAAAATGAGGGAGAACTTGCTGGGTTTATTTTTCTTTAAGTTAATAAAAATGAATCATGTTCATTTTGCTCATTTGTGCACTCTTTCAGCTTCACATAAAGCTCTTGGATTAATTTTTATGTTCCACCTATCTCTGAAAAAAATGCATGTTTTATTAGATAATATGTATAACAACTGTTAAGCATTCTGTAGAGAACTGGGAGTTGTCCCAATCACTGCAGTAATCTTACTTTTAGCAATAACATTTTTTGACAGTGGTCACAGAATGAGGTCCTGTAGCAGTTTCTCTTTCTAGCTAATTCAAAGATTTTGAAACTGAGTGTTTTCAAATAGTAGAGAAAGACAATAATGGTGCTGCTGAGCATCAGTTCAGTTGCTAGAGTTGCTGCATTACTTCAGTCCTTAAAAATATTTACTGTGCTAGTCTCTGTAATATCACTGGGATTAGGTGGAGTGTCCTGCGGGATTGCTGTAAAATATAGTCAGATGTCTTATTTTATATTTTGGATGTTTTTCTTAAGAATAGATAGACTTTCCTGACTGTGATAAGGTAAAGGAATACGAACACAGCTGTGCAGTGCCACAATATGGCAAGAAGGATGTCTATGTCTTATAAAACACTGTCCCAGTGGTTAAAGGATCACATTTTCAAAAACTGACTAATTCTTTATTGCTTCCATTTCCATTCGCTTTGGGTAGCACTCTAGATTTTGACACACTCAGAAGCATGAAGCAGACACTTTAGCTGTGTAAATCCATCACCAGCAATCTTGAAACAGCCACTCGACTGCTCCCAACCACTGGAGGCATCTGACTGTACCAAGTACCTGGTTCTCCATCACCACAGCGACTCAAAGACACACAAAAACTCATGCTACTCCACCAACGTAGCCCTACCTGACACAAAGTGAGGTTATCAGAAAACTTGTTCTTTGTGTTTCTCTATTTGATATGACTAAAAGCACCGCTTTGGAGCTTTGCACGCGTGGGCATGGGGAAAAAGAGAGGCTCCATTTACTGCTATCAGGTCCAGCAATCAGGGGGTCCTTGGGAGAAGGTACGGTCTGGTTCAAATCCCTGCTCTGGGCCCAGAAGAGCCAGAGACCGTGTACTGCTTTTGCCTGCCCTCTAAAAGGGCAATGGAATGACAGTAATTACAGACATCCTCAGGATGATCGTAAAGGCCTTATCTGAAATTTATGGTTCTCAGTGACTTTGATTGGCTTTGAACCTGGGCCCTTGGAGGGATACTTTACATTTGGGCAGAAATAGAGACTTTGAGCTTCACGCTGGTAGCTTTAAAGGATTTTTAAATAGATAATTTTCCTGGCCTAATCCTTTGATCGTGTCTCTCTCTTTGCAGATCTTCACTCACTTTTCATCAAATGAGGTACACATCTTTTTCTTTGAGGCTTTCCTAGGCTACCTTCAGACTACCAATGATTTCTGACTTGGTATTGCTTTTTATCTTCCGGGAATTTACTAATAGTGTTGCCAGCTGTCAAAGTTGTTTTAATCTGATGAATGCACTGGCTGTGTGGATTTTTTCCATTGTTGATAGTGATATTTTATTTAAACTATAAATCCTACTCCAAATAATGTCAATTTGCTTCTTGCATGTCTGCATGCAGTCCTGAGGTTGCATGTAGAGGTTGTAACTTCCAATTTCTCTTTGTAATCTCTAAAACAGTTTGAAATTAAAATATGGTAGTACATATGTGCTTCATTACAAAATGGACTTTCAGGATTTCATTAGCATCTGGTATGTTGCTTAGTGCCTTCTTGTAAAGCTAATTAAGTGTTATGATATTATGAATAATTGTATTTTATTTTTTCTTAGCAGTACAATAGACTGCTACAGGAAAGAAATAAGTGAATGATCAAAAGCATCATGGTGTGTTTTATTTAGCTCTTCTGCACTCTCTTTCCATAATAATAATAATCACCACAGTGGCCAGACGTGTAAATGTCTAATTTACAGATGCAGTGAGTTTATAATACCTCCAGCAGAATTCAGTAGTATCTGCAGATGCTCAGCATTTTAAGACTCGGATCTGTAATGACTATTATTTCCTAATGTTAAAAGAAGTCAGTGCATCAGCTATTGTTTGTAATATATTCTGTATGGCATAATTACATTGTCTACCTCCATTACCTACCAACAGCTGTGGCCTACATTTTCGAGCTTTGTGGAATTATAAAAGACTGCATGGCATGAGCCTGGATTTACCTACCCCAGTGACTACTGTAGTAGTCTGTACTGAGTTTAAAAGGATGACTTTGGGATGTGCTGAGTTCCCACTGAGATCATCCTTAACATCACCTAGGTCTGAACTCAAATCTCTCTGAAGCACAGAGAGATTTTCAGCTTACATCAGTGAGTACCTCCTGAGGCCAGCAAGTCCATCCCTCCTCCACAAAAGTAAAAACAACTTCATCTTGAACTTCATTGGCCTTCCTAGGCCAATGTCTCCTAAATCTCTCCTTAAAAGCCTTTAGGATCAGGCAGTCTCTTCCAGTACTTCATTCTTAAAGTTTGAGCTCATCTATGTAATCAGTAGTTTCTTCCTAAATTTAAGCAAACTTAATTTTCTTGACATTTCCTCACAAAGTTCATGTTATCTGGAATTCTGATTCTTCTTGTTGGTGTCTTGGGATAATCCCACGTGAAGCTCCTGAATTCATCCTTTTAGCTTTAACGTTGATCTGCCTGTACCTCATTTCCGCAAATTTTGAAACAGAGGTAATAACATTACCCTTAGTATCAACGTCCTCTGAGGATATGTTCATAAAAGATTATGAATCTTAATAACAGAAGGCTTGTAAGCACCTAAAGTAGTCAGGAAGATGGGCATGTAACCATCACAATAAATAGCAGGTTTAATGTGCATTTTATATACCCCTTATAAATGAAGTTATGTACGTAAAATTATAGCATTAGCTTTTTTATGTCTTTGATATAAAAGTTTTTACTATTTTTTTTGGCCAGAGGTAAGAGTGAAGATCCCACAGCATTTGAGTAGTTCTCACCCAGGATTGCAGTGGCCAGCCAGGACTGGAAGGGAAACTGCAGATTTTCCTGCTGGCACTGCTGAACCCCCTCTCTGCAGACAGGGACAGGGGCTCTTGCTCCATGTTTGCTCTTATCTCCCACAATAAGCCCAGGCATATTTAGTAGTGGATTCAAGATCCTTGAGTGAGATGTACTGCTGAACTGCTTGGGCCCCGGGTTCGCCATCGCGTGGGTGCTCCGAGCAGTGAGCATTGAGTGTTACAAAATGCAAATTCTGTCTCTGTCCCTTAATACCAGATGAAAAAAAATCTGCTCTGCAAAGATACAGATCTGGTTTTAAAATTGAGGATAAATGCAATGTTTATGAAAGGCAAGAAATACACGTAAATTGAGCATAAGACTTATCCATATTACATGAGGTTTCCCAAACAGTCCCATCTTTGTCACTCTTCAGGTTTCACCTGCTGCTCTGATGCAGTGAAATACCACGTTCTCCTTTTTGACAGAGGAGAGTGGAGTAACTCAGTATTTCAGCAAATATTGCCTTTCTGGTGATAAACACTGGACCTTCCTTCTGAAACTGTCAACACCTACAGTTCCTCAAAGGAACCCTCTTGTGCTGAACCATGTAGTGCCCTAATGAAATGTCAGGCCCAGAATAGGATGGGACATCTACAATCTTATTGAGTAGTCGCTCTGAGCTAAGGATTTGATTCAAGGCCACTGGGTGAAAAGCTTTTAGATCAGCCTGCTGTGTTACGTAGACCCTATTCTGCGATTTCTCATTTGCACTTGTATTTCGCAACCTGCGCCGCATGATCTGGCCATTCTTCAATGGCATCAAAGAAGCAATATATGAACTGGGATAAAGAAGAATAATTCAAAGACTGCGGAAGTTGCTTGCTGACTGATAAGTCCTTTATGAAATGCCATCTTTGCTGACTTCTGAAGAACCAGCATCAAAGTCCAGTACCCTTTTGGCATGACAGTAAAAGAGCAAGAGGGACGCAAAAGGATGAATAGTAAAGTGTACAACTCTCTTCCTTCCTTAGCAATGTCACAAGGTTATTCCTCATCTGGAAGACACAGAATTAGCAACTGCTACACAACAGTGGCTCCGGTTGAAAAGTCCTGTGTTCTTTGGAGGTCAGAGAGCACATTACAGTGCTCTTTAATACATCTCTCAGTAAACATCACTGATAACACAAGATGCTCGCAGGCTTTGATGCACTCAGTGCACTCGCAGCACTAAGAAATCATGCCAGGCACTTGCTACGGTGTGAAAATGGATGCTCTTCTTCCGCTCATCTGTTTTGGGAATCTCGTCTAAACATTTGAATAAATCTCAGTGTAAGCTGTTCATCAGTAGCTGGTGTTTAACAGGTATTGCTAGCCAGCTAGGTTGAACGTAACTTAGCAGCTAATAGATCGGTTGTTCCATTTGAGTTCACACATACAGACTTTTTCAGAGTACTTGCTTAGGTGGAGGCAGAGGTACTGGGTGAGATAAATATGGAGGTATTTGATATTCTTTTAAAATTATTTTTTAAAAACACTTTTAAGTTTGCCCCAAAATATTAAGAATAAAGCTGACAGATGGTAATTAATGACTGAAAGGCATCTAGAACAGATGGGATTGTGTTCATTTGTTGTCAGCCAATGACACAAACCCAAATACATTACTGCAGTGAAAGTGTTGGAAGAACACTGTTCCTAGGCTTTTAGATAAACTTGTCCCAGCAGCTGTTCAATGTCATCAGTTATCTTTCCAGTTAAGGATGTATTCTGATTTGTCAGATAGTGGATACTTGTCATGAACGATTCTGAAAATCCAGAAAAAAAGGTGTTCAGGAATGGAATTTTCCACTTTTTCAATTGAGGTGGTTTACTGCTGTTGGAGATATAGTTACACTTGGGATAAATCTTCAAAAAATGTTTTGACACATTTCCTCTGTTGTCAGTTTTCCTGCTTAGCCTACTTGAAGAACTCTATTGGTCAATGGTTTCTGACAAAGACGAATTTTAAACCAAAGACTCTGAGTTGAAGAAAGTTTTGGGAGTGCCACTGGTGCCTGGAGCTATTCCTTGTTTTCAGGAAATTAGTGTCCAACCCACAGGGCAGCTTTTCTACCAGCATTTGCAGTAGTCCTGCCATTCCCAATCTTGCACTTCATCAGCCCTCTTGGGAAATGAGGCAACCCCAGTGCTAGAACTGGCAGGCAGGTCCACCACTAAAGATTTCTCACTATTTCCCTTAAGGCAGTTTCTCTTCATCTTTGTGTAGTTGTAGAAGTTAATATCTGATTTCAGCTTCAAGTACTGTAAGAATATTTAGTTTACATATGCTTTCCATAGTTCAAATCCAGCTTTGGGGATCGTATTTACCCAGACAAACTGTAATGTTCTTATTCACTTCTGCACACAGTACCGAACTTAGACTTGACTGTTTCTTTGCTTGCTGACATTTCCCACCAAGCACATCCCTAAAGGATCAACAGTGCATTTTCTGCGTGGGATGCCAGACTGTCTTTGCACTTGAGTGCAAATGGCATCGTGATGTAGAAGCAAGTCATCACGGAGGTTTCAGGAACTTACTGCTTCTGCCTCTGTTTTGCAAACTGGGCTCTAAGCTCTTTCCCTGGCACTGAGAGTATGGTGGCAATGCAACAGATGGGAAAAGGAGTAGTACAGCAGATTTCTGTGGCCCCCCCCAACAGCCCACTGTTGGCCTGGAGTGTTGAGTGTCTTAAATTAGTGTCATAATTTAAATGTGCCCAACAGGAATATTGTGTTATCTGGAGGTGTTGGAGCTTTCTGATACCGCAGGAATAAAGGAATCAAGCTCTTAATGAGTCTCAACATATGTCTTAGTCCATTAGCCACTGTTGGGGGTAACTCTACCCTACTAAAACTAATCTTTTTAGACTCTGTCTCTAGTCAGTGGGGAGAGATAGGGAGTTCAAAACAACTGCATTAGGGTCCTTCTCTGAGTTGCTCTCTGGAAAAACTCATCTCACTTCACTAAGTGAATAAAACGTGGCACGACTCACCAGCCTGGTGCCGCGCTCCCTCCCCAGACCCCAGTTTGATGTTCCCCTCACCGGGTAGCCACGGTCGTGCCCTGCTCTGTCAATGAACCCATAGGAAAATGCTGTGTTTTGCTCTACAAAACTGGCACAGTTAATTTGCCTTAATTTTATGAGTGTATACCTATTTCACTAATAACAAATGGAAGCATTCTGGTACGTGCCAAGCAGATATACTTTTGCAGAACAAGCTGACAGCCCAGAAATAGGCCTTTCAAGATATGTGGTGGTGCACGTTTGAGACACTATGATTATAAATGAGCAGCTAAAGTGAAAATCAGCAACCTAGTCTAATTTATTAAACCTATATTTAGATTTTACACGCACACACCTGCTGTTGGATCAATTACTGCTAAACTATGTTCACTGTAGTATCATAAATTCAGTACACTGGTTAATTCCAGTCTGTTTGTTTGATGTAATATGGAGCTTTATTGTAACATCTAGAACACAGGTAGACCAGTTGTGATTTTATGTTTGTTTCTATATATCTAATACTGCTATTTCACATATAGTTTAAGAGCGAACTGCAGTTAGACAGGAAGGAACGCTCATCTTCATTTAAAAGTAGTTCTGAAAATAATCAGGATCAAAAAGTATTTCAATTACTTTGCACTGACTGCAGAAATTAGTAATTTCCATTTTAGAGTATCTGATTTGTAATTGATTTGGTTTGCAACTTTTTTTTTTATTCTCTCTTTTCCACTAGACTTGATCAGACTTCTAAGAGAAGTGTGTTCCATAATTACTTTTTGCATCTTTTTCCAAAACATATGATATTCTTTTAAAATTTATGTTTATGGTTTATCATTTATGTAAAGTAATTTTAGTCAGCAATTTTGTGATGCTTGCCTATTGGGGATATGATTCCAGATTAGTTTTTCAGACTGTATTTCTCTCAGAAAGAAAAAAACCCAGCACACCCAAAAGCCCAGAAAAAGATTATAATAATTCTTTGATTTCTTGAGTATATGTTTGAGAGTCTGTTATTTTGCTAAATGATGACTACTTTGGTTTCTGTGCCTCTGCAGCACATCAAACTGCTCTGAATGTTTACTACTAAGATACCACGGATTTCATATTTTTCTTCAAACTTTCCATTTTCCCCCTGTCCCATCATGTAAGAGTTTGCTCGAGATCACACAGCATATGGAGTGGTCCTGCCTTCTCGCTGCTTTGCAAAATAGCCTGTGTGTGTCTGTGCATACGGGACTGTGCGACGCTGTGGGCCCCCTTGCATTGCCTGACCTGACGGTTGGGATGGATCATCTCTGCTGGTGCTGGTTTTTGTCAGGGGAGACAGTGTGTGCCCAAGGTACGCCATGCCTCTGCTGTGGAAAGGGTGCCTTAGGCAGTGGGCTGCAAAATGAACCTTAGACTGAAAGCTAAGATTTGGCTGGCTTTGGCTGCTTGCTTGAAGAAGATAAAAAATAAATAAAAGAACCCATTGACAGGTCTTGTTAAGGGAGATTTGAAGTATTGTTTTTCCTGAGGTATTTCAAGAGGATTCATTTCCAGAGAGGCTGGATAGATCATGGCTACTACACAGATTTCATCTGAAGACTGAAAGTAGTCATTAGTATGTTTTGAAAAAATGTATGGCGTTTTCTCTTGCCTAGGCTGTTGCAATTGAAATACTTGATGGGTTGAACACTTAAGTGTGGGGAGAGATGTTGTAAACTTAGTTAATATACCTTTATGAGACTCTCTTAAACAGAAAATAACAATGTAGGAATTCACAGCGTTATGGACTAATCTTCTTATGGTGGACAGAAGACTAAGTATCAGTTTTGGCAGATTTTTAGATTGTTTTATCACTAGACTGAAACTGAGATCTGTCTTTTCTTGACAGATCAGTTGAAGATTTCATGACTGATGTTGGGGAAATCCCTGAGTTTTTCTGTGTCATATTTAATGTCACTGTGCCTTGTTTAATTACACTGTAGATAATGGGGATAAAATTTAGGCATTGCAGAGATGTGTAAAGATAATATCTTTTTGTAGCTGCAACTGATTTTGCTGTGCATGTGTGCCTACCACAGTGATGGCTTTTTGATAAGGGCAGCTTGGGCATTAGTATCCCCAAAATAAACAGTAATAGTACTGAGCAATACTTCGGTTTAATGTGAACTTAGTACTACTGTAATTTGAAGTTCTGTAAACAATAAATCAGTAAATAGGTGTACCATAAGATTCAGTGCTGTTTCTGTAAAGGGATATCTGCAATGCAGTGTCTGTGGGTGACAGTCTTCTGGATGCTCTGAGGAAACCCGTAATCTCAAAAGCAAAACATATGAGTTCTTTTACTGTAATGGAAAATTCTAGCAAGGAGTTAAAGTGGTGCTAACTTAGAAAATCATAAAGTACCCATTAAGTTGGTCTTTACTAAGTTATAATAAAAGAAAAGTAGCAGCTTCTCGAAACTAATTTCAACTACACTGTTGATTCTGTATGTATATATTTTAGCATTTACCTTCTCCATTGTTTGTGAGCATCTTTAAGCCATCCACCGATAAGAAAAACAATGAAGGTAAATGAAAGTAGTCCTGTGATGTTCAACAGTTGTGATGCCTTACAACTAGGTAGTAAATACAGGATATTTCCTAGGATACTGGGAGACTTTCATTAGGACCAACAAGTCTGAAAATTGGAAAGATTTTCCTGAAGTGAGTAAACGATTTCCAAGTGAAATAACCATAATTGAAAATGTTCAGATTTCTGATTTTCCATATGTTTGACAAACTTATTGCTTTCACTGTAGTGATAATCACAGTATCAAGAAGTTAGCAATCATTTAAGAATTGTATGCAGGTTAGAAAGACTGAAAGGGATGTACAGTTCCCCCACCATCTGCTTTTTTGCCTCTAACTACAATGGTGGATGAGAGCATTTGGTTGTTTCTCTGCAAATACATTTAATATATTGTCTGCATAAATGTGATGGGAACTCATGGCCCTTGGAATAAAAACCAGGTATTTATTCCCTCCTGGCAAATATGGGACTTCCTGGAGAATTATTCTTCCTGAGATGTATTTCTAATTTATTGTCTTCTTTTAGTAATTTTTAACATTAATTTCATTATCCTCATCCCTTCATAATTCTTCAATGCTATTTACAGAAGTTGTGCCCACGTACAAACTAGTAATGAAGACCACAGGGCCAGAGGAGCAGCATGTAAAAGGGATAAAACAAACTTAACGTATGTAGCCTGCTAGTTTAAGGAGAATCAGGGTTTAAGGGCTCCAGGGTGGGAGGGGAAATCGAGTCCTGGTCTCTTCTGCCTGTGGAGAGTATTCCAGCCATGACACTACTGCATTAAAACAAGCTGTGGCACTTCTGCTTGTGGCTGTCACAGTTTGGAGAGGCCTCCTTCCCTGTGGGGCCCTCGATGGCTCAGTCTGAGCTCTAGGTTGCAGCACTTGTAAGAACCTAATTAGATGTGCCTGTAAGCGAGAGATGCTCAGGGCCACACTGGGAATCTGTGACAGAGAAACAGAGTCCTGATCCTCCATCATAAACCAGTCGTGGTGTTTAGTAGAGTTGGAAGCAGATAAACTTACTAAGCTAATACTTCTATTCAAATACCATTTATCATTAAAAAAAAAAATTATTTACATTCTTTCACTTTTTGCTGAAACAGTCTTAACTGAATAGCAGTTTAACACTGGTGGCCTCTGCAGCTCTCTCTTAATGTGCATAATCATCCCATTCAGAGAGGCACGTGCATCACAGTGCCACATAGATTTCAATCCATCAATAACTTCACAGAAGACTAAAAATTATTTTATTTTAAAATCTAATTTAATGATAGAAGAGGGATAAGAGTATTAGCCTGAGGCAATGAAAAAGGTACATTTTGTATAAACTGTTATTCCTTAGCCAACTAAACATTAGCTTGTAAACCCAATAGCAAATTCACATTGGTGATGGTGGAAATTATCGGCTCATCAGGATTTGTGATAAGGTCCTGTGCTTTTGCAGCAAAAACAATTAATCCCTGCTATTACGATCACATTTCTTGTGATTTTAACAAGAAAGTTTGCTACAGCAGAGTAGTGAATTCAAAAGGCTTTTCTGGCGTTGTCTTCCCTTTTTCTTATTGCTCCTTTGCCTCTTTTCTCTCTTAAATCTCCTCCATCGTTAATCCTATGTCTCACACATTGACATTAAAGTGTCTTTTACGCTATGTCTGTGCAAGGCAATGTATCACTGTATAAAGATACTCAAGGTAGCTCTGAAGGAGCCAGCTCAAATAATGGGACATAGCATTACGCTTACCGGATGTCATCTATTGTATTCTGCTTCTCATTAGGACTCGTGCAGAGCTGGCTTGAGCGTTTTTGATTGATACAGTACTGATCCAAGTAGAAATCCTCTTAATAGTGTTGTGCAAGTAAGGTGGGGCTATTTGGGGATGTACAAAGGCACAGAAAGACACCCCCCCCCAAAAAAAAAAAAAAAAAAAAGCAAACCCTTTTTTCTCTTTTTAGAACAATATTATTTCACAAGCAAATGTCAGAAAAAATTAAAAAGGATAAGGGTAAAAGTAATCTGACAGAGTTTACAAAGTAGGCAAAGCTATGTTTAAAATCACTTTGAAATGCTGTCATGGACATAAAATATCCATATGAGACTAAAGATAGAAAATATATGTAATGAAGTAGAGAGCATATCTTAAAATAAATGTGCAATGGGGATAAATGTGAGGTGGTATGACATATTGAAGTAGGTTGAACTAGGTAACAGAACCGAGTTGCAAACAGCAGAGGAACGTGACTTGCTGCACGAGCACGCGCAGGGGTGTCACGGTGAGGCCAGGAGCAGGGAGAGGAAGACGGAAGGGGAGAGCTTCCATTAGTCCTTTCGAAAATGTGGATCAGCTGTGGAGATTTAAACTGGGATAAATTTTGAGACAATGAGAGATCTTCTAGATTTGAGATAAATACTGCGGTATTGCGGTCTTATTTAAACATGGTGTAATACGTAAGCTTCAGCTTTAGTTTATAGGTCTGTCCAAGCAACATGTGATTTTTGTCACTGAATATGGAGTAGAGGAAGATGCTCACGATTTGGCTGTACTATGCCAGCATTAATTGACTTTTACATGGTTCCTAGCTGTGGGCGAGTTCAGTTTTTACACCACCTGAGGAGGAAAGTGCTTGTTTAACCCCTGACTGTTCTGCTCCTGGTGCCTGCTGGTGCCGCAGCATCCCTCTCCTCAGGAGGCAGGTACCAGCTGTGGTCCCCTCTCTCCATCTGTGTAAGGGCTGTAGGTCGGCAGCAGCCAGGTAAGGTGTTCCCTGGTGGACCTACACCTGAGGTTTGTCACTCCCTGGTTGCTTCTGATCTGTGGAAAACCCCCCAGTGTTGCCAGCAGTGCTGTGACAGACACCACCTCCACTCTCAGCCCTCACCCATCTCGGCTGTTGGTTATTTGCCATGGCATACACAAACCTTTCCCTTTTACGGCAGAGTATTTTTGACGGCAAATGTTTGCGCACTCTCTCCCTTGCCACAAAGTTCACGTGCTTTGTTTGCACAGCTGCTAGGGGATGGGTGAGGAAAAAACAGGGCAATTTCTACCATCATCTGTTCTGTCTGGAGAGAGTTATCTCCCATAGCATGTCCTGACTCCTCTTCATTCACCCTGAATTACCTGAAGAGATTTCTGTAAGGCTGGTGTGGCTATGCAGTGACGTAGCAGAATATTACTCCTGTGAGCGACGAAGGATCCCGATGCCCACCACGTGCTCCCAGTAGGTCTAGTCTGAGAGAAATGAGGCCAATTCTTCCTGCACGTGGCCACCCACCTTCGCCAGCTGATGCAGGAAAGCACTCTGCATGTGATGGGATTGCTGCGGTGCTTGTCCTCCTTATTTCGTCTGAGTGTCAAGGCAAAAAGTTATCACCATCATTTACATTGGATTACTGCAGTCAGTGCATTTTATCATATGACTTTTAAGGCCCAGCAATGTGGAACACATTAATTGGCACTTGTTGGGATGCACAGGGCTTCTCAAGTGTATGAAGGCTTTAAGCGTCGTTCAGAAAGTAATGCCATGACCTAAAACCTCTTTCAAGCCATCAGTGAGCTTTAAAAGAGGCTGTTCCGTGTATAAAGTAATACTGGGAGAGGAGGAAGAAAGATGTTAAAAAAAAAAAAGTGAAGTGAAAATTGTTCTTCACTTCTGTTCATTGCACAGTTACCAAAATCAATGTGTCTGCAAATGTAACCTGTCTCATAAATCATTAGGTCACAAACCTGCACAATGTCAATGTGTTGTCACTATCCTATTAAATTAAATTACTAACCAAGGTAATACTTAACAGCACATTTCACAGGGAACAATGTTTTAATGTATTGAGGACGCCTAATAAATATAGCAGTCAGCTAATATGATTTGAAGGCTTTAGGCAGAAGAAATCCTAGAGAGAGATAAAGAAAGGAGGGTGAAAAAAGACATCTAGTCACTAGGGATATAACGTACTGAAATACTGGATTGGCATAATGAGAAATGTCCTACTAAATCCCTACCTGGTAATTATCAAAGATGGGTTGAATGGGTTATATTTGGATTTGGCACCTTCCAACACAAGGGGGCAGGTAGACCTACAGATAACTGACGCTCTCAGTTGAGCTATGCAAAAAATTAAATGGTGAACTCTGAACCTTATTTTTACTGAATGTTCCCTGAAACTATTTTTATAAGAGACAGGGACAGACTGCCAGCTCCTGAAGAAAACAGTAAAGTATGCTGATTTACACCTATTCCAGCCCCTAGATATTTTAAGATTAAATTGTATTTCAATTCTAAAACCTTATGAAGTGCTCCGCCTTGATTGGCAATACCCTCCCTGCTCTTCTGTTTGTCCAATATGGGAGTAGCTTGCTTTTTTTTGCCCTTGTTTTTTTTTTTTTTCACAAAAGCCATAGTTTAAACGCTTTTCTCACAACCCCCGATCCTCCTCCCGAGTGCTTTAGAAGAAGGATGAGAGCTTGAAGAACTCCTACTACTATGAAAGTCAGTGGAGAATAAATAATCAGCAAGTTCAGGCTTCTGCAGGTCGGTGGGTGTGCAGTCCAGGTTGCAGTCCAGGCCGGAGTAATATGGTGTAATACTGAATATTTTACTGATTAAAATTTTGAACCTTAGAGCTTTTAACTTGGGTATTAATCCAGTATGTTAGAGTGCCTAAAGATGGCACTTGCGGTCCAACATTAGGTTTGGCATAATAAAATGAAAGCTTCTGGCCAAAAATTCAGCCAAATGATGATGTTGTAAAAAGAGATGCGCTAAGTACATCAGACATGATCATTGTCACATTTTTTGCTGTTCAGGACAGAGGAACTTCTGCGGCTGTGTCTAATATTTGCTATGCTACATTCAGTTCTTGGCTTCTCAGTTCTCCCCCAAGGAGAACATGCAAGTCAAATGTCAAAATTTGATCCCTCTCAAGCTGTAGGGAAAAAAGGAAGGCAGGAGATAAAAGCTATGAAGGAAAAGGTTATTTTTAAGTAATAGAAGCTCATGTGTGATCGCCTTCTGTTGCCTGGCAAGAGGAAAGGCACCATGAGAAGGAGGTTATGGTCTGAGGTCCTATGGAGAATTAGTTAGCTGAAACACAGATATGCCAATGGATGTAATACGCTTTGTAGATACGAAATTTAACTTTTTATTTATTGATGTAATGCATAATGCAAAATGTTATCTAGCAATGGGATAGAACTCCCACTGTAAGCTCAATTTTATTTTTGTGTTTTGAAAACAATATGTACATTTTTTTAAATATGTGGATATCTTCTGTTTTTACATGCAGCTATAATCTTATTCTCTAACGCTGTTATATTGTTATATAATGCTAATGACTGTGACTAGGCTCTGAATTTTATGGCTTGTCTTCATCTTTATTTTTAAGAGGTATTTTATGGTCATTTTAAATTATGACATAAAACATTTATTGTTTTGTAAAGAAAAAGGAAGTGTCTATCTGAAAGAAATGCCATTATATTGAAGTTCAAACCACTTCTTGTTAGGACTTATTTTACAGTTTGTTTTGCTAAGTGCAATGATGATGGAGGGTTTTCTCCCAGCATGATCACCAGGAAGAACTACACTCATGGACAAGCTTTTCCTCAGGTAGGGAGGGGACTAGAGTCCTCTATAAAATAGCAAGCACGATGAGGTTTTGATAAGTGTGGTTGAGTCTGCATAGTCAGTAAAATTCTGGTCCTAGTGAGGTATACAGGAATTTTGTGGTTAACTTAATAAACCTGGAAAGTTGTTCCTTACTACAAAATTTTCTCCCTTAAAATTCACATGTTGAGAAATCCTGGACTCCTTTCAAAGGCCAGGTCCACCTCGGTGTCCCCATACACAATGCAGCAATTCTAACCTGTGATTTCAAACGGAGCCATTTGCAGAGGTATGGTACCGATGGAGTTGGCAGGCAGCACAGCGCTCAGCCCAACCTCCTCTGCTGCCATGACAGTGACAATCCCAGAAGGAAAAGTACTATGTCTGTATTCACTCCTAAAAATGTCTATGTTTGTCTTTTAACGCTGACAAGATGGAGTAGTTGCTTATCTGACAGCAAACGGTTTAACCTAGCTATCAAACAAATCCTTACCATAAGCTAATTTTATTTATTGTGCCAGTCCCTATAGAAATTAATTAGTCATTGCTTGCTCGCTTCATTTTTTCAGCGAAGATGCCTTGTTCAGCCCATCTGTTTGGGAGCTGTAGTTCACATTTCCCTTCATTGCCACTTTAAAGGTGATTGCATTTTTTCACATTTTCTGTCCCTCTGTTTGCCAACTGCATTGATTTTCATAGTCATGCCATATTTCCTGCTTTCTAATAGATTCCTGTCCACTGCTCCTACCTCTAAATCAATGTTTTTAATACTTCAAGAACTCATCAGTAAGAATGCCTGTAAAATTTAGTCACTTCGTTGACATTTTTCTCTTGCTTGATGCTGAAAGCTATTTGCACTTACCATTTCCTTCAGCTATTGTAGAGATTTTTTTTAGGACTGAAATTCCCTGAGGTCAGCCTAAGGCAAACAATTTTTTCATTTCTGTAATTTCACTGAAAATAAGACTCGTAAAACTGCTTCAGTAAAACTAACTTTAAGGGCATTCAAAAGACTCATTTGAAAGATAGTGTGTATTTAGTTGATTGATACAAAACGCGTTCACGGTTTCACTGATCGCAAGGCAAGAGCAGTGTGATGGGAGAGCGTGCAGCAGTCCCATGCATTATAGATCCCAAACAGCCACTGACACTGAATTTCTAGCATGGGCTATCCTGACTTCTAAAATTCACAAAGTGAATCTTGTAGATTTAAGCAGAAAACACCACCATCTTTTTTTTTGCTCAAGGAATTGGGCATTTGGATGTCCTGAAGCAGGCACAGCCTTACTGTCTAGAAAAGACAGGGGGCCAACAGAAGTTGTACCAGAGAGGAGACCTGGTCTGTTGGCTGCCAAGTTGGTAACACTGAATTACAAGAAAAACCACTTTGTACCTACTGTGTTCCTTGAACAGCAGGCTCAGCTCCTTCGTTATGAGTCTTCTTTAGCTCATATATTGCCTGAACAGGCCTGGGTAGAACCATGGCCACACTGAGGTCAATAGAAAATCTGAATGGAACATTTACAGTATTTTATTGTAAATCTTTCCATGCAGCACTTGTGTTATTTATAGGTATATATCAATTCAGTCTGGGTGGTTTAAATTTTTTTTATAGGAGGAGGACAGGAAGAATTTTAACATCGCTCAAACAGCTGAATATATCACAGTTTTCATTCGCATGCAAAGGAAACGTTTGTTACCGTCTCCGGTATGTTATACCTTACAGTAATCATAATAACAAAAGCATTTAACATTATAATACGCTTACATTATAATTTAATATACTTCCATTATGATGCAGTTGCACATTCCTGTATGTAATTTACTTATTCTTGTTAAAATTATATTATAGCCATTCGTCCTAATTTTTATACATTGAGGAAGCATTGAGAGGGTTGAAATGAGACTGGAAAACTGTTGATCTCATCATCAACAGCAGTAGGAAAGTAGTCCTGAAACTACACTTCTGACCAGGGGAGCAGGTAAATGGAATCTGTTCTGCTGGCCCTTGCAGTCGACTTCTGAGATGGCAGGAAAACCTGCATCTCTCTTCACTGGAGACAAAGTTGGGTAGCTCTGTGCCTGCTTTTGACATGCAACGTGTGGAGAATCTCAGCTTTGGACTGGTGGTTATTTCCAGAAGAGAGCCTCAGGATACAGGGAGAGCTGTATTGATTTGCACAGACAACCTGCGCCTGTTAACAGAGATGTTTGATGTTGACTGTAGCTTGGATGTTACTGGCCCTTTGGCTGAGTCTTTGGAACTGACCTTAGGAGGACTTTTTTTTGTAAAATAAAATACATTAGATTTAATCAGAAACCAAAGGGCCACCCATGGTGACCTTGGGGTTTTTTTGTTGATGAGGGTGACCATCATAGCTTGTTTTGAGAGACCATGATAAACAGAGGTGTTTGGAGTGATTTCTAGGATATTTTCCCACCCTAAACCTAGGGGATACATTGCAAGTCCACAGGAGGAAACAGCTTCTGCCTTACTGGTGCAGATTGACAGGATAAAGTGTTAACAGTGATCTCACTTTCATAAACAGAGATAACTGAGGCAACCCATCTTGCCATCTAGTCATGCAGGAAATCTGTGTCACAGACTTCTGATGAAACACTGCTGCTTCCTTCATAGTGTCTTATTGAAAATAAGTTGATAAAGATTTTGACGATAAACAACAACGTAAGGTTGTTTTGGTAAGATCGTTTCAAGGACTGTTTATTCGCCTAAAGAAAAGCGGATTGCCAGTATGGGACAACGGAACGGTCGTCCTTTTGTTCAGCACTGAATGAAGCTTTCTTTCAATATGAAGTATAATCTTTTCCAGGAACCATTCTGTCTCATTGGCACATTCCGCTTATAGATAGCATTCGACTGGGTATATGAACTAATCTTTGTTCTAGACTTCGTTTGCAGGCCATGGCTTCTATTATATTTAAGTACTTCTCCTTGAAGCTCTAAATCAAGGGCAGCTTCAATAGCGGGCAGCTTCTATTAAATGTAATTACTTTAATCTGAAGTTTATGCTAAAGGTGAGGCTGCTAAACAAGGCGAGGCACTAAATTAGAGTATCTGCAGTTAAGAGCACGAATAGTAAAAGTACCTCTATTAAATAAAGGATAGTAACTAATCAAGGAGGGATTATAAATGAAGCTATGCAGGGTTTGTTTCAGATTGTGTGTTTATGTCATTCCCAAAACCAGAAACCGTCTCTCCATGTTTCCTCTCTTGTAAATGACCAATAAGATACGAAGCGTTTATATCCCTGTGCACCTGTAGGTTCATAGCCTAACGAAGTTTAATGCAATACTGTTACTTGTTTATAAGCTCTTATTTTTCATTCAGCATGAAATGCTTTTAAAAGAGAATGCTTAGGATTTTCAACAGCAACAGTCGGACTCAGGAGTACAAAGCCAAGAATTACTATAGAACCATTTATTTATCTTTCTAACCATATTTTGTGACTCTTTTCATCTGTGCTCAGTCTTATTAGCATGTCTTCCCAATATTCATGGGGCAGCTTATCATTCAGGTCTTCCGAGTGACATTTTCTTCTGGGACCTCATCTATGACGTCAGATTTCTTAACCTGGTCTATGCTGTCATGCTTTACCAGAACTCTGATGATTCACTGGCTTTCAGTTCCTCCAAATGCTTCCAGGGCGTTATTTTACCTATTAAATCCAAATCTTTCTGTTCCTGATTTGAAGGAAGGGATACAGTTCTTCTTGACTACCTTCTATGTGATAACAAAAATTTCCACCCAGTCTTGCCGTCATTATTCAGGCAACACTCCCCCCAGATTCCAGAGATGAACTGGACACGCAGGAATTGAATGATGTGATGCCTTGTATAGCGCATCATTGAAAGAAAATTTATATGAAGGGCTTGATAACTAAACTACCTTTTTTTTAATGGAATGCTCCCATTTTCATTAGTACGTATAACGGGAAAATATAATTTGTTCTTACTGGCATAAAATGAATGGCACAAAAAGATGGAGAATCCAACTCTGTTCTCTCTGTTGACAGTTAAAACTAACATCAGGTAAAAAAAATTGTTGAAATAGGCTGGGTTTTCTTTGTGTGGGTAAGGAAAGCAGATAAGAGCAGTTTCATGCAGGGAACAGATCAGGTAAATAACGTCTTTACAGCATTTATGTTTTTTGAGTAACTGGAGCAATTTCCCTTTCAGTTTTTTGGGAATCATTCTCAGATCTAATACTGCCTGAGTCCCCTCTGTGAAATATTTTTCAGCATTCACAAGTCATCTAAAGTGGCTTATTTTCTTCACTGTTGTTTTCCTCATCGCACACATCAGTTCCTCTCTGTCGCAGCTTTTCAAAGGCAGTCTGTTAGCACACAGAGCGCGGTATCAGAGGCTTGATGTCTATAACTGTTGTGTGGGAGAGACTGAGCAAAAGGAAGAGAGCTCTTTAGACTCGCTCTCAATATTAGAGTTCATCTCAAGAATTTTGCTTCAAAGCCCAGCATGAAATGGAGAATTTCTGAGCAATTCCTTACATTTTCTTTATATGTAAAATATCCTGTGTAACGTAAGTGCCATAAAAGAAAACGAAGCCACTCTTAATAGCCACTTTTAAATTCAGCTTAAAATACAATGACATAATCTATAGTGATGCTCATCCACATGATTAACTTCTAACTCCTTGGAAGCTCTAAGGGCCATAATCTCTGTGTGCCAAGACTAACCACCCTGTTAAAACCAAAGACAAGTATTAAAAATACGATTAACAATATTAACTTTACTATAAAATGACCACTTTATATTTTGCATGGTAGCAGGGACGTAACTGTTCAATATAAAAGATTTTTTTCTTTTTTTTTTTCTGGGGCATTGTTTTTCTTACAGAAGGAGTAAAACCAATCAGCTAACCAATCAACTCTTTTATTCAGTAACTGTATGCTTTATCAGTCCATTATTTGCGTTTTTAGATAGAAACTAAACACCTTTACATGATGTCCTACTTTGTGTACAATACTTACTTTTGCAATGACTATTCAGAGGACGTGAAGGCTAAAGCCAGCAATTTATTCTTGATGTCAGTTCAGGGAAGCAAAATTTGCATAGTATGCTAGAGTACGCTTATTTGTTGACTGGTTCTTTTTCTTTGGCAGGAAAGTAATATCTCATATTCTGGCAGTTCTTCTTTCCAAGATATATGTATCTTCCCTGGTTTTCAAATGGCTTTGATTTGCGTTAAGTAACAAAATAACCCCCAAGCCAGAAAAACAATGACACAGAAATAACAATAAGAATATAAACGGCGCTAACAAAAGCTAGAAAATGAAGAGTTAAAGTTGAACTTGTCTTAGCAAATTTGGAGATGAGGGAAATATCCAGAAAGGCACCATTTAGACGGAATTACGAATCTTAATCTGAGAAGGTGCTCCAAAAAGTCTTTGTTCCAGCAGCTGTGAAAACCTATTAGGAACTTACATTTTGGGCAACAGTATTTCTTAGATGCTTACATTTCAGCTGTGCGTGCTCACAAGCACTCTGACCGAAGCCTCTAGGAAGCTTGCTGCCATTGAATATCTATTTCGGTTGGAGCAGAGCCTAATTTCATCTACTTGCTGAATGTGCAGTTGGTTTGAATTGTGAATGAAAATGGATTCATTTCAGATATGAGTTTGAAACAATTTAGTTTTAATGCTTTCCTTTGGGTATAGTGAAAACTTCCAAAGCAACGCTTATTATATGGTGATGACAATAGATAGTACCTCTTTCAAACAATGACCACTAAAATTAGTACTTTTACTGTATTAGGGTTTTTGCTATCGCTTTGACACCTATTACAGAGCCTATCTGATCATATATGTACAGATATATGCAGTATATGCACAAGTTTTATACAGTCATTGCACATCCAGAGTGCACATGAAGATCTGGAGCCTGTGTTGCGCACCTGTGGATGCACCACACTGATGTGTTTTGGGGGTCTCAGTCCAAAGCAGAAGCGTTTGGCTGGAATATTGCTAACCTCATCTACCTGAACTAGCTTACCGTCTGCTTGAACTGGCCTAAGAACTTGAACAACGGCCTTGTAAATTCTGAAATACTGATTTTAAGTTGTCTTGGGACAGTGTGGTTCAACCTCTCTTGTTACATTTGTAGTGGAGAAGAGAAGCAGGTAGAAAGAAAATTGTCTCTGTATTCTGTTAGTTTACCAGGCCATCTGTTCAAATCTCACATCTTCAGTGGGGAAAATTAGGTTAAGCAGTGAGCAAGGCAGGGTTAAGAAGGCTATTAAATGACAGGTTCCTTAGTGGGGGTGTTGTCTCACCACAAGGTGAGCTGGAGCTCCTGTGGCAGTTCCTGGAATCTTGTCACCGTCTGTTAATGATTGATGACCTTCTGCAGGACCTATGCTTGCATTCTCATTTAAAGCTTCATTTTGTCACAAAACAAGATCCCCCAAAATGAATGAGAGGGAAGGGATAGATCCCTTCTTTGCCTCTCAGCAGCTTTTCTAGTTCATAGCAATAAAGGAGGTGCTTCAAGTTGCACCTTCTTCAGCCCCTCCAAACGCAACTGGCATATCTTTAATTCAAATATTGCTGGCAGTGACATGACCCACATTAGAGGTGAATCGTGAAATATTCTTAAGACATGTCTCAGGGTTAAGATAATGAGTCCAAGGAAACAAGCCTGGAGCTGCATGCGAGCTTTCCTTCCTGGCTGTTCTGCTATTTTAGCTGCAATCAGAGCAATTCTGGCCTTGGGACTGTTCAAGTATCTCAAATCCAGAGCCATCAATATAAGTCATTAGAAGCAGTTTTTTAAATTCGAAACTGCATATCTGGATCTCGATCTTTTGTGTTAGTGCTCTCCTGACTTCTCTTTGCCTTAGGTGAAGAGCTCCCGAGCTCAGGGGCAGTACTGGGACAGCCTGCACAAGTGGTTGTCACTTGAAATCCTGGACTGGTCAGTTTTCTGCAACTCTGTGTAGTAGCACTACATGGTGATAGTCTTAGCCCTGCAATGTAATGGAACAGTTAGTCTCAAAACAGTAACTACTGCAGTGCATTTTGTTGAGGAAAATAAAATGTCTCTTGAAAGGTGTAACAGATTTTCCCTATTTACTCTTGTACTTCCTTACCCAGCAAATTACATTTGTTTGGCTTTTCTGAATTTTTACTTATTAAAAGATAAAAAGACGCTCTGCGCATTTTCCTGTGCTCTGTTTCATGTTCGTTAAGGGCAAATATAATTAGTATTAAGAAAAATATAATAATTCCTCCAGCTGCCATTACCCAAAGTAATTTCATTCAAGTTCACTAGCTTGGCATCATCTAAGAAATACTTTGTAGGAATTTTTGCTTCTGTTTAGTAAGATAAGGAAAATAGCAATAAAGCAACTAGTGCTAAAAAGAGGTGAGGAGAAGGATCCAGATGATAATTGTCTGAATTAATTGAAATATTCCTCTGAGAACTGTTTCAATGTAGGTCATTACAAGGGATTGAGACCAAGGTATCCCTCTAAAGCCCTGATGGAAGGCCAGTTGACACCAGCGATTAAATTCCTGTTTATTTTAAATAGGAGTTGACTCAAAGCTGAGCTTCTGTTGCAGAATGTAGAGGCTGACATCCACAAAGGCACTTTGGCTCAATGACACTCAGTGTTATAACACACCAGCATTTGCAGATGGCCAAAAGAAGTTGGATCCACAAAGCTGGAGGCAACTATTTTATGAATATCTAACAAAGTCACTTTGGGTCCATTAGGCACTAAACAGCACATCCAAAGACATTAGGATGCCTCAGGGGTTGCCTGGGTCCTCTGTGGTCTCCTGCTAATGCTGAAGTAATTGAAAAATATGCAGGTACCTTTGTAGAGCTTAAGGTTCCAGCCTTAACCTGCCAATTTTAAGAGAACTAATATCTTACCAGCCACTAAAACAAGACAGAGACTTACCTTATGGTGATGGGGGTTGTATTTTCCTGTTTATTCACTGGGATGAAACAACATCCACCAATTCCAGCCATATTAAATGCCATTGGAGCCTGCAATGATAAAGCAGCATATAGTGGGAGATTTCCATGAATATGAATCTAAAGGATACGACCTGCCAATTACCAGTGAATTTGAATAGTCATTTATTCCAAGTTCATGCTATTGAATTTTCTCCTTCCAAACTGGAGATGTGCAACAGTAGAAGTCCCCTATCCAAATTTCACAGAAGTGCTTACATTTGAGAGGCCTGGGATACTTCTGATTGCTAAAATGGTTCACAGACCTTGGTGACAGGTGATAGGACGAGAGGAAATGGGTTCAAGTTATGTCAGGGGAGGTTTAGATTGGATATTAGGAAACATTATTTCACTGAAAGTGTTATTAAACATTAGAATAGGCTGCCCAGGGAGGTGGTGGATTCACCATCCCTGGAGGTGTTTAAAAAAAGGGTAAATGGGGTACTTAGGGACATGGTTTAGAAGTGGCTTTTGTCAGAGTAGGTTAATGGTTGGACTTGATGATCTTAAAGGTCCCTTCCAACCTCAGTGATTCTATGATTCTATATTGATAATGTTTTAATGTTTGCATTCAGTGGATTCTGATTTTTTGTATTTTTGGGGCACTGACTTTCCAAGGAAAAGCTGGGGTTTGATAGTTGAGTAGTATGTGAAAGAAACCCCTTGTACTGAGTTCCAAAATTGTCATGGCTTGATTAAACCCCCCCTCCCCCAACTATATTTCAAGGCAGTTCTTACTGTGAGAAAGGTGTCTTTTATAAAGAAACTAGACCAAAAGATTTGTTGGAAAAAGGATTCTGCTTCCCTTCCTGGAGTCTCGCTGAATTGCTACTAGGATCTGTGCCTGCCCTGGTGTACGTTGCCTTGCATCACACCAGAGACATCTATTCAGAGTTCTTGCTTCATTACAAATCTAGTATTATCACCAAAACCTGCAAAATCATTTCAGGCGAAAGCTTCAGGATTAATCGCTCCCTGTAAAGCAATGTCATAAAATGCTAGTTTCTGAAGAATGCATTATGCCTGAAGAAGAGAAGGCTCCATGGAGACTTTATTGAGACCTTTTAATATAATATAGAGGGCTTAAAAGAAAGATGGAGAAAGACTTTTTATGAGGGCCTGTAGTGATCGGATAACAGGCAATGGTTTTAAACTTGGAACAAGAGTAGATTTAGACTAGATATAAGAAATAAATTTTTTTTCTGTGGGCGTGGTGAGACAGCATTCCTGGAGACGCTCCATCATTGGAAGTGTTCAAAGTCAGTCTGGACGACAGGGCTTTGAGCAACCTGATCTAGTGTAAGTTGTCCCTGCCAATGGTAGAGGGGTTGGACTAGAAGGTCTTTGAAAGTCACATCCAAGCCAAACCATTCTGTGATCCTATGATGTGTGTTCATATCCTGATAAAACTCCCCAGCTGAGGAGCACGCAGGTTTAGGTTGTGGCCAGTGTCCTGGTTTCTCTGGGGAGAGCCATCTGTGTCAGACTTGGACCTACCTTTGTGTGTTGTCAGCAGCGGTTCTCAGGTTGAGTGCACCGAAATGTGGAGCCAGAAACCATTTACTCTTGTAGCTCTATCTGTGAAGCTGGTTACTGGTGAAAGAGAAAAATGAGCTGCTCTTTATAACTCCTCCTTTTACTTTATAGTACTCTTTTTACTTCTCAACAAAACAGCCTTTGAGGATGAACATTAAGAAAAGGTAAACAGAGATCTTTTCTTTTTTTTTTTTTTTTTTAATAGAACTTTAGCTTCAAAAGCAACTACTCAGTTGCAGAAGGCATGACTGTTTTAAGTATTTTAGCTGAAAACTTACTCGCTTAGGTTTTAATGAGATTTTTCCTAAAGGAAATGACTGTTCCTTATGAGAAAGGGCACGGGAGTCTGGATCCCAATCAAAACTTCTCGACTGGGGAAAGACTCATTTCAGCATAGCAGGGTTTATATTACAGTTCTTTAAAATGTTCAGGTTATTTAGGACTGTTCTCCTTCACTAGGAAGGGTGTTCCTAATTCAGCAGCTGCTTCTAAAAAAACCAATGACACCTTTAATTTTTCAAACTGCTTATCGCTGAAAGAAAAAGTTTGTTGTGTATGAACATCAACCATATAAGTAAGTAAAGAACTTCACTGACACATTTACTGCTTGTTATGGATTTGTTGTATTTTAACTTCTTATTAAGATGTCTTTCTTTTTTGTTGCCAAGTATCTACTCTTTTCATATCAAAATTACAGAGATCACAGCTCTGTGCCTCTAATGATCATTGAAGTAATTCAACATTCCCAAGGTAAAGCTGTACGGAAAAGGTTGTAATTGTCTTTACCTCTTCTTTCCTATTGTTAGAAGTTACAACCTGTTAAACAGTTCAGTATATAAGCAGAAGTGATGTGAATACCTAAGAACATCATTGCTTATGTTTACAATGTATTATTAAATGTTTATTCTTATTATTTATTTAAAATTCCAGTTTATAATGTGAGAGAGGATCTGCAGCATAACTAATTTTCCACAGGATGTTTTAAGTGGTCAAAACACCCACTAAATTTATCTTGTAATGAAAGATCAGACATGCATATATAGGCTCATTTTCAGATAGCCAGACAGTCCTGCCCCTCCACCCTTCTTTTCCCTTTTTGGAGCACCTCTTCACAGTTTTGGCACCTCTCTCTCATTCTGGGACTTGTGACACAAAGCACACCTGGACTTTGTGGGACTCACTGTATCAACAAGCTTTTCACGTTTTGCCAGTCAAATTAAAATTGTTGTGGGAGGCTTTGCGTAGTTGGCTTCTTGTATCTCTTTTGGACACAGTCATGTATTCTGCAAGAAATAGGAAGCAACGTATCATAAAAAAATGCCTGCATTTCATATATCTAATGTTGTTTTTCTAACTCCGGCTTGCTGAAAAACTGTAACACCCTCCTCTTGGCAAATGAGTTTTTATAAATGAGGTTATGTTTCTTAATCTCATTATTTCCTCACTGGCACAAAATAAAGGCATAAATTAGGGTATTGGACGAATAGTCAAACAATTTATTATGATTTATCTTGGGCTTTTGGGTTGCTTGTTTTTTTGGCGGGTGGACAGAAATGGATTGCGTAGCAGACTCGGCAAGAAAAACAGGCTTATTGAGGGAAAGGGCTGGAGTTCAACTTTGTTCTCTCTCCCAGCAGAAATCTCAATGTCTGTCCAAAGACGCTTTGCAGATTATTCAGCACAACAGTGCCTTCTATATTTGCTGGATTCATTCCTTCATCTAGTGGTTGTTGGGAAGTGGCGAATACTGGAGGCATCACTGTTCCTATTGACTGAATCTGCAGCGCGGGGCTAGCTTGGATCACCCCAGACAGATATGCAGGGGGAAATGATGTGGGCTCCACTCGGCTCTGTTCTGCCCTCTTTCTGTTAGCACTTGATCCTCCCCCACATGAAATGGCCTAAATCTGTGCCATGCCATGCCCTGCCCCGCAGCCGTGCATTCATACCAGTGAAAAATTACTGTTTTTTGTAAAACCTAGTTTTTGAAAAAAGGTCCTTTAATGTCCAGCGCTATAAATAGGAACTCCAAGTTGCTGTAAGACACTCGTGTATACGAGAGTGTGTGCATGCCTGGGAGGTTGCTTGTCCGCGCATGCATTTGCACGTGCAGAGACAGGTGAGTGCAGGAGGGTGCGAGGGCTTTATCCCTGGGGAGCTCCTGCAGTGCTTGCGTTTGCCCTGAGCACAGGGAGATTGCTCATTCCTGAAGGCTCCTGATGGCCGAGGACAGCAGCGGCTCCCTGTTTGTCAGCATAGTTCCAGATTTAGATGTTCCTCCATCTCACGTGATAGAAATGTGCTCTTTTTTTTACCTTCTATTATTCACAGTAGATTTAACACAAAACTAAACTAAGTGGAAGGGGAAGCTGAGAGGAAGAGTTTGATTTAACTCCTGGTAGTGACTTGTAGACCTCCTGTTCTCTTCATTTTGTTTAGATTTATTCTGAAACATAAGAATTTACCCTTTAGTTACATGAAATACAAGGATAAAGTCAGCCTTAAAAGTTCTGCTTAATTCCTGCCTTTCTGAAATCTGCTGTGTCTTTGTAAGAAGGGTGTATGGAAGAATGAGATGGAAGGTTAAAATCTGATATTTTTGCTGGGTGCTCTGTTACTCCTTCCACCTAACTCCACCCAGAAAAAAAAAAGAAAAAAGCCTTCTCAATCTACAGTACTTTGTTAAAACACCTACTTTTCCAAATGACTTAAAAATCATTTGAATGCTGGATGAAATCGTAAGTCTAATGCATCCATTTTGCTATATTAGTTGAATTTTGCAGCTTAGGCACTAAAGCTGCACTTGCTTTGGTTTTATGCTATCCCTTGGTGGTTGCTCACGTTGCCTGCAGTCTTGCACCGGCTTTGCGTAATGCCAGGGGAAGAAGCTATTTCAGGAAAATATCACTCTCTGCTGCCCAAATCCCGTTTGTTTTCCCTGTGTGCCGAAAGGCCAAAAGGCAAAGCAGCTGCTGTCATTCTGGTGTGCGAGGGAAAAAGCTCTGGCTATGAAATCTGAACACCTTATGCAGCGTGATGAAATGGAGTCCTTAATGTACAGAATTAGGATAAAAAAAACACTTTCTAAAAACAAATCCACCCCTTCAGATTTTAAGATCATTGGCATGCTTTTCAGGTTTTTTTCCCCAAATACTGCAAGCAAATCTCGTATTTAAGAGCTGAGCCATGTTACTTGTTATTTTAATCCCACTAGCTTCCTAGCTTCAGGGGTTTGTAGGTAAGAACGCAGCTACCTTTCAGCCTGTGATAACTCGCTGGTTGGCAAATGTGTAAGTCCCAACCCTGCTCCACGGATGAGGCATCTCTGAACTCTTGGGTGTTGGTTCTGGGCTCTGCAGTGCTGTGGTGCACGTAATGCTGAGGGAAGAGATGCTTTTTGTATGCGATTACCTATTATAAGCAATGTAGTACCCATCCTACCAACGTGCTTAATCCCAAGTCATACTTATCTAGCGTGTATAGAAGCCCTGTGGGTTCATGAAGGCAGAGAAGCAGGGGAAAAAGAGAAAAAAAGGAAAAAAAAAGAAAGAAGCTGATAATTAGCAGAACTGTGGTGGTTATCTGGAAGTCCTTGGGCAGATGAGTAGCCTTTACCAGAGATTTTGCCCTGAAAGGCATTATTAGCCTAGTGCAACGTGCCCAAGTGAGAGTACTCAGTTACATGAGGATTGCATGTATTCATCCATGATGCAAGGAAAAAAACAGTTTTACTTTTGTAGGGGGTAACAGTCTTTCAGCAGGATCACGATTTTGCCCTAGTTTACCCAGATCACCTGTATCACGGTCAGAAGCAGTATGTGATATGCACTGTTTAATATCTTCCCTTTTTGGAAGTCCTTTTCCCCTTTGCATAGGAAAAAAAAAAAAAATAAAAGGGAACAAAAAAAAGCTGGCTGCACTTTGAATCCATCTCTTCTTTTTGGACAGTCCCATCTTCATCAATACATTGTCAAAGGCTCCCATTTGGATGCTGCATTGTGCTAATCTGTACCAAGATACAATCACATCAGTGATGTATTGCTAAGGAGGCACTGCCAACTGGCAGGGATGGCTTTCACGATTCTCACTAACTGTTACACCATTATTTTGAGAGCGATGAATTATTTTTTGAAAGCCTGAGTACCGGTCTTAGAAAGGGAAAGAGCGTATGACCACACGCACAGCAGAGCTGCTGAAAACTAACCCAGCCTGTTATGTTCATAGTTTTAAATGACTGATGGAAACTTTCTGTCTTTATTTTTGCAAGGGAAAAAGCATCTGCCCTTGCAACTTCTGGTTAACAGGCTCTTTTGTCCATATGAAGTGGATCCAATTATATGCCCTAGGCCATCCCAAGAGAAGCACAGTAGGTAGCTCAAAGCAGGACTATTTAATAAAGGAGAGACATAGCGCTGTTGAGAGAGTGTAATCTTTGCTGTACTTAAATAAAAAGGCTGCACTGAAAGGGAGTTTGCCTTCTCTTCTGAAAATAGCAGTTGTAATGGTAGGGAGGGAAGTACACAGTGACTTAAATTTTAGGGCTAATCATTCCTTATTTTCTCTTCTGTTTTCTGTTATTATTCTCTGTTGAATTTTATTTATGTTATACTAAAATATGTACAGGGCATATCTTTGTTTCATCCAAAGCCCCACGAAAACAAGTGGTGCTCGTCCCGCTGACTTTGGTGACCTTTGGATAAAACTGCTAGTGCTATTTCTATGACAGTTATGGCAATAAATTCAAAGATCTTGCAGACAAAGTAAGTTTTCTTGACATTTATAAAAAATGACAAATTATCTTTAAACATTTCTAGAGGAAAAGCTGCACATTAAGAAGGCATTTCTCGGTGTTCCAATTCCTTTTATTACATTTTGGGGTTGTACTTTTGTCATCCTGGAAATCTGTGTTACCTGCTTGAATTCAGTTTACAGTATTAAATAAAACTGTATTCTTCAATAATGATTTCTCCCACTATCCTTCTCTCCTCTGTCACTGTCAGCCATCCCACTGTCTTCCACCCAGTGCACTTTTTCCAGCTCAAGGACGGAATGTCTGCCGATGGTAACAGGGAAAATGCAATAAAACAGTTGTTTACAACAGATAATAATTTGGTCGCCTGTAATTTTTGAACTCCTTCTCCATTAATGGCCTGATTTAATTATTCTTCCCTATCCTCCATACCAGTAAATTTTGCTCTTTTCTTGTCAGCCTTATAACAAACAATTCTTAAACCAACCAGCTTTTGGTCATATTCTAGAGTGTTGTTCCTTCTAGCTTCCTTAGTTGCATCTCTTTTCTGCCTTAAAACTGACAAAGAAAATATTTTCTTATTCTCTATATTACGTGAGCCACAGCATCTCTTAATTGGCCTCATCGTTTTGATCTTGTTTCCACCCCTTCAGTGATCCACACGAAATCTTTTGCTCGGCGCAGGGCAATGAGCATTTCAGCAGGATAAGCGGCTTGAGTGGCTTCTGTGGGTCAAGGATTGAGCATTAAGCTCTTTTGCAGTCAGAGATCATACACGGCTGCCTACTAATTTGTAGAAAGAGAAAGCGCTGGGAATACTTATGTCGATAAACACTTGCACAAACATTCCTGCTGGAAGTGTCAAAAACGTTCTCTGTAATACAGCTAGTGGTGGGTACCCATCTTTTTTTTTTGTCAACACATGATGTGTTTTACTTCTGTTTCTGACTTTGGCATGGCTTTCTAATAGGCTTTTCTGAACCTTGTCTCTTTGTAAGCTCCAGGACTGATTGCGTTAGTCAGGTGGGATAATTTCTGGTCCCTGATTAGGGAGCTGTAATTTCACCTGGACGGGAGCGCAAGTTGTACAACTTTTTTCTAGCATGGAGATTCTGAAGAAGCGTCTTCGCATGAGTGCTCGTAGATGTTTACAGCTTGAATATTTATGTAAGTACATTTCCATGCAGAACTCAAACGTTTCTTGAGAATCTAAAATGTATGTTTGGTCTTATTTTTCTTCAACTTGTTTTCCTTGCTGTCCTAAATCTTATAGATAATAGAGTTATCTGATGATCCTCTTCAGTTTTTCCTCAATTTTTCTTCTTTTCTTTTTACTGAGAGGGCTCCTTACTTTTCATTCATGAAAATGATTTACTGTTCATTTATTCCAGTATGCTCTTGCTGAGACTCTGCAGGTCACTTTATAGCCTCCTGTGCCAGCAGTTAACTGAGATTCTTTGGTCTGTTTTCTCTTTCTAAAGCAACTATTTTCTCCAAATTTATAGCGTAATCCAGTGTAGTTTAAAGCCAAGTTATTTCTGCTAGGAACACTTCATAGTTTACTGGTTTAACTTCATGTACTCAATAGCATTGTAGTGTCCTTCATGTTAATGACCCATCTTTTGGCTTTCCGCTCCTATACTCATTCTCTCTCCCTGTATGGGGTGGGGTGGCTCAGATTTTGTTAAACGGGCAAACCTTAATGTTCATCTTAGTTTTCTGTGTGAAAATAATGGCAACTGTGGGCCCCAGTTCTTCACAGCACGCTCCACCGGGGTTATATTTAGAACTTCCTTCCAGTCCCATTAGGAAGTGATTAAATATCAGTGCGGAAACAAGGTACGTTGATCAACAGGTGAAGAATCCTTGGGGGGCCTTTCTGGCAGATTATCAAAACGTCTTTCTAGGTGTTAAAATCCATTGTCTCAGTATGGCTTTATTTTTATTTATTTTTTTTTTATCCTACAGTCTAGTATGCAGCTACTTCACCTCCTCCCTTCTTCTCCATGGGTAACAAATGAAAAATTTGAAAGGCTGCTGAATACTGCGCATTGTCACAGTAGGGCGTGTGTTTAGCACAGGTGTTTCTGAAATAGTATCATGTTGGTAAAGGGCGCTGTGCTTGATGGCTTTACAATTTCCATTGCTATCCATGTGAAGTAGCATCCTTCCCTATGTAACACAGGCTGCAATTTAAGTTTATAAAAATGATGGTTAGCTTAAGAGTAGAAAGGGTGGGTTTGGATCTTCGCAAAGCAGAGCGTCAGCCAGTGAAGCTGTCAGAGATCTGGCAGACCCAATAAAACTGTGGGTCTGCAAATTTACCCTGGTGAATGTAGCCCTTTTAGGCTCTGGAAACCACTCATGCTGAATTGCTGATTTTTTTTTAATTCTAATTGTTATTCCTAAATGCTTGTCAAATTATTTCAGTCAAGGGTGGATTGACAGACTATTATTTTCTTCTAGTCACTATTTACTAAACATGTTGTAACTGTATTACATTTTATTCTATGATTGTATTTCTATTCAAATCATCAAAATTTTTAACAGAATAAAAATAATCTATGTTGTATAACAAATACAGCAGTTCTGGTACAAATGATTACTTGTGCTAAAACTCATGAAACTTGCAAGTGAAATGAACATTTTTACATCGCTGTCAGGGAATTCACACAAGACTGCAATATAATTCAGTACAACACAGCTCCAGAAATAACAGCAATCAGAACTCAATGCTTTAATTTATTAATGTATTTGCACATTAATTTTGTATTTATGTAGTGAAGGATGGATGCTTTGTTTTTCTTCCATGTCTCCTTTTCTACTGGCAATATTCTGTTGTTATTTTCATTACTACTATTATTAGGTTTTGTTATTTTTTTTGGTTTTGTAATATCCTAGAACTGCAGAGCCAAATAATAAACAAGGCTTTCTCGTGCAAACTGCTTTGCTAACGTATAAAGAAAGAGATGGTAGCTATCCCGAATAAGCTATGGGACGCAAAGAAAGGAACATGCAGTAAGGCTGGAAAAACATAAGACTAAAATGACTAAATTTTGCATAATGTTTAGAATGTCAGATAATACAGGGCCAGACTGTACATTTGCGCTTAGGGTCTAAAACAAAATAGGCATAAATACAACCTCATCTTTGCTTTGTCAGTGATGTGATGGGGCAGGTTTTTTGATGTTTCACTAGTAGCTCTAGCTGCAAAGGAATTCAGATACAGTAGTACCAGTCCCACATACATCTCTGAATGCGTAGGGAAATGTAAGCCTATTGCTCTTTCCTTCAGACAGGAAGGTTCTAAGAAAATCTCATGACTCCAGGGTGCCTAGAGCACCCTTGGTCAAGAGGTTCAAAGGTAACAGAGGAAAAACATATATACAGGACTCTTACCTAGCAGGTGGGTAACAATGTCAGATAAACCTAAATGTTTTTTCTCCCAGATTACCTTTAACTGTCCTCCTGGCAGAGCATTGGACACAATACGTCAGTGATATGATTTGCCTGTATCTGTAGCAATCTGTTGAAGCTGGTTACATTACGCTTTGGAGTGCAGACCCTGCACATATTTACACCATAGTCAAGAATTTCAAGTTTGTCTGCTTGCTTTTGACAGAGAACTTAATGTAGAAGCTGCGGCTTTGGGGCTTTTATTTTTTCATTCTTCATGCACAAGACTGAATTAAAAATGGTCCTCCTGTTTCATATTCTGTACTCCCTGCCACCACTTGTAGCCCTCTTTAGATAATTTTAGATTTTCCTCTGCTTTTATCACCTAGTCTAGCGTTTGATCCAAGACCTACTTTCTTTTTGTGACACAGTCACTCCACTGACCTTGTGCCCATCTCTTTTATGAAAAACGAGCAATAATGAAAGTCACATTCAGAATGAGACCCTGATGTTGGGATCCTCTGCTAAGTGTTATCTCATATTTCAGCAGCTTTGCTGACTCCAGCACTTGGAAACATTTACATTCCCTGCTGGCTGGGATGGATGTTTTTTTTAAGTGTTGTTCTAAGCTTGTCATTCAATATGTGCTTAACCAGTTCATTCAGACTCACTTTCTGAGAATGCGCTTGGCAGACGAGCTACGGGGAGCAGAACGATGATCTTATGAGTGGATACATACTGTTCAATCCCATTTTGAGGCAGTATCTCTCCTTTCTCAAACTCAATATAGGTACTAAACGTGGAATATTTTGAGGAATGTGTCTTACTTGTCTCTCCAGTAGCTATATTTATTCATCGTTAATAAACTAAGTATAGGGGTAGGAAGTCCTGATTCCCCTGAGAAATTTAAACTGCCTGTGAAAGTGATGTTTCCAAAACATTGCCTTCATGTGTATGAACCGTCTCAGGTTTTCCTCTCCTGCAGAAAGTTTCCATGCAATTTCGTAAAATGTTTTCTCATGAAGTCACTTTAAATAAAACCAAATCAAGTGCAATGAGGAAATCACAGTAATACGGAGTAGTTCAGTATTGATCTGTTCAAATGATTATGCTCAGCCCTATTTGGAAAAGAGGATTTGGGTTGAAATTTGCTTTGCCTCTGACTCACTTGGTTATGTACCTTCCTTAGTGGGATGTTCCAGATCAAGGGCTTGTCTAGAAGATACTGATCTTTGGGTTGGGTTTCTTTTCAGGGGAAATCAGAGCATGATGGCTGTTGCATGCAAAAATCTCCCTCTGTAATGGAGTCAGGATGTTCAAGGGCACAGACCTGTGTTTAATATCTTGGAAGCGTTTCTAGGTCCATTGATTTAAACATAGCCACAGTCCCCTTTCAGCCTCAACTGAAATTACTGAAAATGGTACTGCTCGTGACTCACTGGGACTGCAATGATTCTTGTGGTTTCTAACTGTCTCATGATGTCCTTTATAAAGTTTGATTGCTCACAGGTTTTGCCTGTATCTCATCCAAAATTACACCAAATGTGGTGAGCTTTATAATCATATCCCAAAGTACCACAGTTGTCATCCTCTATATTTCCATTGCTTCCTAGCAAGATGAAAATGAGATATGCCACAGTTCTGAGCCCAGCTTCACTTATAATTCTTTCTAAGAGTGCTTGGGGTGCAATCCTTCAAATACAAAATATAATGTGCTTAAAACTCATACAGTTCTTTTCTCAATCTTAGACAAGTTTAACGTTTCAATGGCTCACTTGTATTTTGGCATGCCTTACTGGATTTCTCCTGGGAGTTTATGACTACATGTGAATATAATGACCCAAGGCATCCTTTAAAACAGGTCCATGATATAACTTGATAGTACGAACATTACAAAGTAAAAAAGAAGCTGGTTTTGCCTTTGTTATTTTTTTTTGGACCTGCTTTTGAATTTCCTAATGAGCATTTCCTAACAACCATTTCCCCAACTGTATTTTTTAAACCATTGCTTCATCTCTGTCTCTCTGTTTCCTCTTTCATTCGGTCACATGCATACATGGTGTAGCCAATATCAGTAAGTTACTACGAGTAGGGCAATCTTCTTTACAGTGGCTAGAATCTGTGTCTCAATCAAGATACCAGCATGGACTGGGAGATAAGGATGCAAACAGGGCGATGACAAAATCCTCATATCCTGTGGAAGTGTAAATACTCCACAAAGTTCTAGTGCAGCGTTAGTGGGATGGAGTCAAAAGCTTCCAAGTTGTCCAAAGTAAAACTTTTATACCTCCTCATAAATGGTCTACTGGATTATGGTAAGAGTTGGAGAGTCTTTGCCTTTACCTCTGGACAACATAGCCTAAAAGCTAACTTGGGGAAAACATATTTACAAGCCAGAGGCAAAGCAGTATCAAAATACTACAGACTGTCTTTCCTCAGCCAGCCCTTGAACTCTGTCAACAACCCTAATAGCTTCAATATTTCTAATATTAATACATCAATACCACTCTAATAACCTTAGAGAGTTTGTTCCTGTGATGTGCTAGCTAGGATCACTCAAGCTTTTTTAGGAACAAGTGTTTGAAGAGAGAAGCAAGGGCATGCCTGTACGCTTGGCAAGGGTGGTACTTTTGGAGGTTTCATTTTCATTTCATGTTGATGGCTCTGCCACAGTGTAAAATTTTCAGGAAACAGACTGCACTGTCATTTGCATTTACAGTGGAGCAAATCCTGCACTGCATCATTTAAGTCTGAGAAACAATTTTTGGAGGAGTGTTCACAGCATTCCCAGCCAAAGGCATAGTGGGTTCCATTTGGAACCTAAGAAACCCTAAACCACCCCTCATTTATTCTTTTCTTGATGAAAATTAGAGCAAATAAAGGTTTAACTTTTTCTAGCCTAACAATGAAAATTAGTGCAGCAGCTAGCTATCAGCTAACATTTTCATTTGGCCAAGACCCCTGTTTGCAGCTGCGGAGCACTCACACATCACTTCAGGCTCTTGTTGCGCAGCAGCTCAGGCATCACGCAGCAAAACTGGTGTCAGTTACCTGAATAATGATAGCTTAGACTGGTGCCAGTCTGGACCCCTGTTTACATGTCTAGATTCATACTTAAATGCCTACAATTAAATACTCAGGTTCAATCATTCAGCCTTTGGACCACAAACGTGAGAGAGATGAATCAATTTGCTCTGTGATTTTATCAGGAGGGGTACTGCCTTTCTGTCCTATCTATTGCAGTTCTTTAGAAAGCAGTGATGCAGAACAACCCACCCAAAGCAACGTTTGTAAGCCTGTTCAGAAACTGAGGGTTAGAAATAAAAGGCATTTGATCAGCCTCTGAGTTTGGCTTCAGAAGTCGGTGGAATATTTCTTTGACTTCGTTGGGCTTTGAATCAAGCCCTGTAAGACACCATGCAGAAAAGGAGAGAGGTGACCTATTATTTTGTAACAGTGCCTCTGACTTTTTTTCTCTCTTCTGGATCCTCTTTTAAGGCTTCACCTGTTCTGACTAAACCAGTTGGCACCTGACTTTTGGGTAATGGCTCAGCTGAAGCACACATATGCAGCAGGCTGGGTTTACCCTTTGACTTCCATCTCCCCTTTCTGATACGATGGATGACATTTGGGTTGCCTTAGAGCACAGCTTCTGAAGCTGAAAGCTTCACTTCTGCGTGCTGCTGAGAGATGCAGAGGTGATCACAGATCAGATGCACCCTTTCCTGTCGAACACTTGGCACTCTGGTTAATTACAGAGATGGAAAGGCACTTTAAAGACTTGCTTTGATTCTGTCTCTCCCTCATCTTTATCTTGCCTCCTGTATTTTATCAATTACCTAAATGTGGGAGCATTCTTTAGCTTTCGTCTACCCAGGATTGTCTTCAAAAGGCACAAAGTATTTTGATACACGAAGATCATTTTCTCCCCTCCCAGCTCTCTTCTCTAAAAAGGCAGTTAGATCACATGCTTTGTTTACTCTTTTGATGTCTGTCCAATTCAATTATTATTAGCTACCATGGTAATGCCTTGATTGCCTTGACAAGACATCACTATATTATAGCACCTGCTCTGCAGAGCAAAGATAGAGTAGCAGGGCAGAGACTGTATAGAGAGGTTGTTCACCAGTTAAGTGGTTTAAGCTGAGAAAGTCTTTAATAAAAAAAAAAATCTGAAGTGGTCATAAAGGTAATGATTAAAAAGCAAGTTGGATCAGTGTTCAGACTTCTCTGTTATGGCTTGCTCGTGGTGCTCTAAATGGAAAGCATTCCTTGTTTCATGTCTGACCACTTCTTGATTACGCCTAATGCCTCATCATAATAAACGTAGCGCTAATTTGCTGAGATGTTTCAAGCATTAATTCCTCCCTGTAGTTACTTAGACAAGAAATGCTCTGTTTTTAGTGTAAAAGCTTGCCAAGTTCTACCCACAAATAATTTTTAAAAGTAATTAAAGCAAAAAGGCTCAACCATTTTTTGCTGAAAGAATCATGAAATTATAATCGTATCTATAATTTATTCTGATGTTTCAAAATTACATGGATATCAGTTTTTTTCCCTGGTGATTTTGTATTCTATTTTGCCTAAAGGAGTGTTTAGGGGAGTATATTGACTACATTTGAATCTGACCCACTCTATTGTTTACAGTGACCATCCACTGAAATTTAGACGTACTTGTTTCAAATTATGATGTCACTAATTCAGTTAGATTTTCTTGTTAATCTACCCACAGAAACATTAAATATTAAAAGGAGTGTAGGAGCTATTGTATATAGTCTCATGGTTTTACATACCTATTTTGCCTGATTTTTTAAAAAATTAATTATTCATTGATGACTTTGAAAACTAAACCATCCCTGATGTTTTGATCATCGGACCCTGCTGGCCTCTCTAAATACTTACTTTTAAATAGAAATCATCATGGCTTTTTTTGCCATTCTACAATGTGACAAGTCATTGACCAAAGCGTCCTCACTCTGTGTTGTTCCATGTCATACACAGATAATGTAGTATTGCTGTATTTTCTTTGATCTTAATTTAAGAAGAAATTTAAGAAAAAAAAAAAGAGAAGATATTATTAAATAGCCAGTTCATGTTGCATCTTTATATAACTGAGTGACGTCATATCATAAGGAAAAATGGGTTGAGATTACAAAAGAATCTTGGGATTCAGATGCATGATTTAGATACATGTCTTGTATTAAAGTTAATGAGAATGCCAAGGAGTCCTCTGCATCATTTTGAATATCTCAGCAAAAAGCTGCGACTTGAGGCTTTTTAGAAGTAAATGATTATTGATGTACATTTTCCTTCATATTGAAATTAATTTAATAGCCAGATAAATATGGTAACCAAATGTATTTCATATGAAGTATCATTTTTGTTTACACTACACAAGCAGACAATACTAATGCAGCAAGCCATGGGACCATTAATCTTGTTTCCCACCTCTTCAATATCAAAACCTGAGCTCATTTTGACAAGAGGAAACATAGACTCTCTAAATTAAATGTTCAATCACACATAATCTTGGAGATGTTATTCATAGACTATTCAATATATATATTTATTATAAGTAAAGACGTAAGTTTATTAATTTTAAATGGCTTCCTTGTAACTTTGGATATCAGTACAGTTAACATTTCTTCAAGGGAAGAAACATTCGGAGGTTCGTGAGTGTTTTAGCAAGAGTTGCATCTGTAAATTTCAAACTAAAGATGAATTTTGCCTGTTGCAAATTGTTGTGTGACTACTCTAAAGCACTTGGAAGGAAGATCATATAATAAACTGGGTGTCCTAATTGATGGTATAACTACATGTGCTTTCTGCCTGTTGGTGTGATCCAGTTCCCTTTGAAGCCCACTTCCCATGGAAGTGTTAATTATGTGAGGAAAAAACCACATAATTCTGAAAAATTAGATTGCTATTATTGGCAATTGATATTATAGTCTTAAGTATTATTATTTTTACTATACCTCTATTACGACGGTTTCGAAATACTTGTGCAGCTTCTAATAGTGAAAATACGCATGTGTGTTAGGTTATTTGTAAATCATTCCACTTTGCAATAGCTACAGTAGGTGACAAAAAGAGAATTTGTTAAATGAATATATTATTTGGGAGATGAAACACTTTGGGAAAAGCATAAAAATGAATCTCTAAACAGAGTTCAAACTACTTCACGTGATATAATTTCATATGGTTGTAATTTCTGCTTCTATTGCTCAGTGACTGGTGAGACATTGTGTGACTAGACAAGTTTTTCCTTACTGAAGGATTTCTTAAGAAGGCTGTTTTACACAGTTTTATGAAATGCCAGTTATTTTTCAGTTAAATAATTTCCAATGAGTTTCCTTAGGAAGCCTCCATCAGTCCCTTTCATTCCCCCAAAACTTCAAAGATAGGTTCAAATCTTGCCTTGAATATACTCGCTCCGTTCTTCTTTACTTTTTCTTTGCTCTATGATGTTTATAGAAATATGAATTTGGAAACACAAAACCTGTACTTAGAAGGACATGAGGGCTGAGGTACACAGCACCATCAAAAGAGGCACAGAGTGGGACAGAACCCTGCCATATGACTTCTGGTTCTCTAGCAGGGCACATTAAGAAAGAATTTAAGTAGGTATCCTCTTGTGTCTAAACCCTAGAAAAATATATTGTACAATATGTGCTTTTATGTATTCCTTTTATCATTTTTCTCAGTTTGTGTCACAACATTAATGCTCTCTTAATGTTGTTTTTGAGCATGAGTTAGACTTTATTTTTTTTAACCTGATAGTTAAGAGCTTGACAGAAGTCTTTAAGTTGTGATTAGAGCATGCCTCCTGACTATATTTGCAGTCCCTGTTTGATTTTCAATGGTTAGGAAAAATACGTCTGTGTTTTTGCTAAGAGTTACCTTGTAGTTCTGTGCCTTGGCTGCTAAATCCAATAGAAGAGGTAAACGTTATTTTATGGGAAAAAAATTAACTCAGTTGATGGTTGTTTTTCTCTTTAGCATTATTTGTTTTGATGGTGAACAACCTCTTAGTTTAGAGACTATCATTCACGCACAGAATAACACTTGCATCCCACCATGTCAGATGCTCTTATCCTGTCCACGTCACTAAGGAGTCCATGAGACTTTCTGCACATCAACTTTTTAACTTTTGCCTTTGTTCCAGAGTTTTCTTAATTTTGAAATTGACTAACAAATTATGTGGTTAAATAAAAAAAGAATTGAAAGAACATAAGATAAAATGTCCACGTAAAAAAAACATGATTGACAAAAATATTTTATTTGTAGTTTTATTTTTGCCTTGGCTATTAACAGCGTTTTTGCAAAAAGTTTTGGGGGTTTTCAGTGTTGGAAAATCCTGTTATTTTCCAAGTTATTTATTTTCACATCCTCAGGAAGGTCTGTATCAAGTGAAGGCCGGTTAAGCTGCTGTGTTGAACAAAGGAGATGGGGTTAAAGGGTTGCATTTCTTTTGACCATGTCCCACATAATTCTTTTGTCAGCATCTCTCTGTGACTTCAGGAACTTGAAGGAAGAATCAAGCTGTAAGCAGATAAAGCTTAGCAAGAATTTAACTGGCTTTTGGATCCGACCTGGTTTGTAAGGGGTTGTGGAATCCATCAGGCTGGAAGTCATTATAAATGTGCCTGGTTTATGCTCTCATAAATTGTGTTACCCCATAGTCTACTGAAATATGCAGATGCCACTGAGGATAATCAAGCATAGCATCTTCTCCTCATATTTTAATATAAACTAGCTTATCAGCTGATAAGAAAAAAGATGCACGTCATGTAATCAAGGAAAATGAGATAAATATTAGCATATTAAATCACCTCTACCCATAAACATTATTCTAAGCATTCAGCATTTCAAGGTGAGAATGTCCTCTCTGAAGAGAACTTCTATGTATATAAAATAAAATTAACTTAGCAAGTAATTTTCTTTATTCCCTTTGCAATTATCTTTGATATTTGCCTTTGAGTAAGAATGCTCTCTTTCAGAATCTTACTTTTTTTTACCACTCTGTCCTTGGATTAAAACACTTTTTATGGCATCCCATTTGTTGCCATGGAAATGAATGTAATGACAGATTCAACATTATGGATTCTCTGGAAGAAACAATATGGGGGGAAGTGTAGGGGGAAGAAAAGGCAAATACTAAATTTGAATAGGTTTCTTTTGGAACTAGCGATTGTGAGAAAAATGGATATTGACTGAAAGAAGAATGGCTGAAAATCTGATGTGCACACAAGGTTTTGAATCTGTAAGGAAAAAAAATTTTTTTTTTTTCCCTTCAGAAAGCTGCATTTTGCAGCTTTGACCACCTAAGGCAGTGATGTGTCACTCTAGCTTGGAAGGAGACTTTTGAAGAGCTGTGTCCTTGAGGAGAGCTGTGTCATCTCTGTGCTTATTCATCAGGAGCGGGGCTGTGTCAGCCAGCTGTTTTCCTGCCCAGCTGCTCTGCAGAGATTCAGGGCGATGATGGACTTGCCTTTTGTTATATTTTGGGCATTTGGCTAGAGGCGCGTGTGTTGCTAACAGAATCATGCCAGTCTGCTGCATCTCCGCACATCTAGATTTTGGGCAGATGCCACAGGCTTACAGCTGTGTCGGATGGAACGGTTGCGCAGGTCTCAACAGCTTCTTTGCTGATGATTAGCTTTCACTGATTAGATGTTACTGAGTCATCAGGCAGGAAAGGGAAAGTTCATTCTTTGTTTTCTTTTTGTGATGAGTAACTGTTGATGCCCTGGGGTCTATTGAAACCAGTCCCTTATGCTTGTGCAAAAACTATTTCAGAAAAAATGTTAGCTTGCTGCTTTGGAGATGGTTAGTGCCTCCAAGTCTAAGGAAACTTTCAGATCTTCCTGCTCGGATGAGTGAAAGTTGGAGTCTGCGTATTTTTCACCATTTTACCATGCAAATATAGAATGCAGCTGTAATTGCTGCCTTGGGATGCTTCAGGATCATATCACTGATCTAGTCATTAGGAAGAAAGATGGGCTTTCTTGTAGCTGTAAAGGCTGATACTTTTTCCAATCACATAAGGATGTTTCCCTTCGGTAGTAGATGAGTAATGGGAAACTAATAAGAAAGGGATATGCCAATTTCTTCTCTCTGACTAGCTACACTCTGCGGGAATGCTAATAACCGTGGAAATGGCTTTGGCTCATTTTTCAGGAATGAAATAAGATTGACTTTCTGATGTCCATTATATGCCCTCAGGGATCAGTATTATGATCAAGATCTGTGTCTTTCTTTTTGGAGCTGCAAGGAAGGGAGGTGTCTCCCTTGCCACCTCACCTGGCCATATAGCTTCTCGTTTTCTACAAGCTCCAAAACATGCAAACAGGCAGATTGGGTTTGGAGACCCAAAGCTGTATCATCTTGCTGTGGCGCAATAAAATTTCCCATAACAGAGAAATATTCTAAAATATTGGTTCTCTATGTGACTTTCTGATTACCTAAATTCAGTCTAGTGCTAATTCTTTGGAGGAACTCTAATCTTCCTGAATTGACAGGGATTCTTTGGAACTCCAGGGATGCGTGTTATCAATGATCTGTCAGCCCTAACAATAAATATGACGTCATATTTTGATGGCTACAGGCTTTGGAAAAGCCTGTAACTGACTTGTTCTATACTTCAGTACCCTCTACTAAGGTAAAACCATCACTTTTCTATTCATATTCGATTTTAATAGAAGTTTTATCAAGTTCTTCTTGAAAGGGACAGCTTTTAGCTATATTTTTTTTTTGCTATAATCAAACAACATAATCTTCTGTCATTCAGTCTTAGTTGTCATCATGACATTATGATGATCTTAGATAGATATAGCTGAAACATATTTAGCATATTCAGTCTTCAGCTGCAAAAATTTAGTTCAATTCAGTGCTACTAGAAGGAAGCGCCACAGAGGGTAATCTCATGGAGGCAAGGGTCAATTCTCTATCATTGTTTTTCCAATTTATTCAAAGGGACCTTAAAGTGTTTTTCCCTGCATGCTCTTTGTAGCTACTGTTGCTATATCTGTCCACAGATATTAGTCTAACTTATCCTGTGAACCTCGAGGATAGATGTTCAACGCTCCTCTTAACCTATATCAGTGCTCAGCTCCTCTTACTGTTTCACTCGCGTTTTCCATACTGCACTTTATAACACAGACTATTAATTTTCTCTTTATAGCATTTCTTTTTTTTTATTTATTTAAAGAATGTTGTACGGCCCGCATGCAGCTGTCTTGTCTCTGGACTAACCAGTAACGGCTCTTTCAGTCTTCCCTCATAGGTAATATTTTCAAGTCATAGAATGATTTTTATTGTTCACTTGTGCATTCCCTCTAATCTCTGCATGTCTTGTATGTTGCAGTGTCCCATGTGGATCACAATACTTTAGCTAAAGTTTTACCAAAGCTGAGATGATCAGAGGGCTGGAGCACCTCTCCTGTGAGGACAGGCTGAGAGAGTTGGGGTTGTTCAGTCTGGAGAAGAGAAGGTTCCAGGGGACCTTATAGCCCCTTCCAGTACCTAAAGGGGGCTACAGGAAAGATGGGGAGGGACTCTTTATCAGAGAGTGTGATGATAGGATAAGGGGCAACAGTTTTAAACTGAAAGAGGGGAGATTTAGATCAGATGTTAGGAAGAAATTCTTTACTCTGAGGGTAGTGAGGCACTGGCCCAGGTTGCCCAGAGAAGCTGTGGCTGCCGCATCCCTGGAGGTGTTCAAGGCCAGGCTGGATGGGGCTTGGAGCAACCTGGTCTAGCAGGACGTGTCCCTGCCCGGGGCAAGGGGTTGGAACTGGATGATCTTTAAAGGTCCTTCCAACCCGAACCATTCTGTGATTCTATGATGAAAGGATTTTTATTTGCCTTACAGGCTATACTTCCAGTAGAAAAATATCTACATTTCAGCAAGACTGATTTTTTTTTTCCACAGTAATACAGTATTACTGATTCATTTTCAGCTTGTGACACACTGTCTTGTCCCAGATCCTTCCAAAGAGCCACTCTTTTGATATCTGTTCCAGGATCTGTTCCAGTCCTAATTTGAGTAACTTTGTTATGGGTCTGCAGTGGGGAATATAGCCACCTAGTCCCACCTAGTGTAATCATTCTGGGAGGAGTCCTGCTTGTGTGTGCATAAGACAGCACTACCTGATCAACAGGTAGCACCATCTAAGCCGAAGCCTGTTGTGCAGAGTCCTTAGGAATGAGAGAAAGAGGGTTGCTGAGAGCAGACAATTTGACATCCATGATTATATCTTGAACATCCTGGGACGTAAAGTTTAGTTCATCAAGCCCATGCAGGATTTCAGTCCCACAGTCTCAAAGTAGCAATTAAGTATACCCAAAATGACACGCACTCCCTCTTTGTAAAGGTAAATGCCATCCATGAGATGTAGACTCCACAAGACTTTTACAGTCTACAGTTTTATATCTACAAAGCGTGCTTTGATCAAGTTAGTGATCTGCATTTTGATGGATCAGACAGGCCTAATTAATTATTGATGTTTTGTATTGAATGTTTTATGACAAATCAGTAAAGCAAAAGCTTTGCATGTAGATATTAAAAACATTTTTATGTGGTTTTTTTGGCCAGAGAATTGTATCAAATGGAATAAATTATCTTGAAGACACAGTATTCTAGTAAACTAGAGTTAGCAATTATATTTGAAAACACTAACAATCACTTCAAAGAAAACCTTTTTTAAGGATTATTTTTAGCACCTAAAATTACATTTTTAATACTGCAACCTACAGACTGTTTTATTTTTTAAAACACAGTATAATTTATGAGACATAACTCATAAGCATGTCCATCTGGTATTTTGTCATGCACCTGTAATTCTCCTTTTGTGGTGAAGTATTGTGTCAAAACCAGACATTCTGTATGGAAAACTCAGAGGACATACACAATCAAAGAGTGAGTAAAAAGTTTTGTGTTAGCCTCAGCTTTGGTGGAAACAAATTCTTCCTTTTACTCACAAAGTAAAGCTTCATGAGCAAATGGAAGAGACAGTTGAATGTGCTCACTTCTGACATGATTTCTGTAGTCAAATGCAACTCCCAATGAGATCAAGAAAAGAGATTGTTTCCTCGCATTAAGTATGCTGCACTGATCACCTTACATTTGATGAAATCAGATTCAGCCCCAATGTGTGCAACATAATGTAACCCAAAAATGTCCTGGTTTGCTCACTTTTTTTACCAATGATAATAAAACCAAGCTATTTTAATGGCTCTTTTTATTTATGAAAGGAATTTTTACACTACTACCCAGAATGCCATTCATGGTATTTTCGCTTTGGGTGTTTAATCAAGTTACAATATGTGGCCTCCTATTAAGGAACAAAGAATTTAGTAGTTCCAACATTAGTGGATCAAAGCAAACTACTGGGTATTTTCAAGATTAGTTTTTGTAAGGATCATCATGACGAGTAATACATTTTAGTGAAAAGAGGAGATTTTTGGCTTCTGCTGCTGAAGGAGATGGTTATACTGACAATGCTTGGCTTTGCTTTTTCTTCTTCTAGTAACAGGCTAACACTGTCCAACTTTTGTCATTGACTAACTCTTCAAAACCATTCCCATAAATAAGTATGAGATAACTAAATGTTATTTCACTTTAAAAATTATTCTTATGCTCTTCTGTTTGATTGTTTATTTATAGTTACTGAATACAGCCTATGAAAATGTCGTAATTTATACGTGAATTTGAAGCAACACACTTGTTTAGCTTTTAAGGGCAGAAGAGCAAAGCATAGAGTTCTTCATCTGTCTTATAGAAAGCAGAGGTAGAGGCCCTTTAATTCCTGTAGTCCTTTGACTAATTACCTCTTATAACTACAGTTAAACTGCAATTGATTCTGTCATAATTGGGTGTTTCCAGGGATGATGTATATCAAAAAGTGGATCTTTGGTGCGAAAAGATTGCCAAGTTAGGTGCATTGTAATTATTCAAGGACAGAGAGTTTTGAAAAACAAGCATACAAGAAGGTCAAGGTAAGCAGTTATTTTGGTTTAGAATAACCCTTCTCTGGAATGTTATTACTTGCCGTATGCCGTGCACAGCTCTGATCAGTGACAGGAAACAGCCAACAAGCTTGTGCTTACGGCTCCTGTGGTCAACCAAAGACAAATGTGAAGTCGTTAAAATGGGGCAGCTCTCTGACAGTAAATGGGAAGCTCTGAAGATTTCTCCACTGAGTAATAATTTTCAAATGTGAATCAGTAAGCATGTCTCACAGAGCTCAGCATGTGGGATTTTCTGTGTTTTTTAAAGTCTGACTGTAAATCTTGCGATGGGAACTCGGTTTGTTGCATAGCTGATCTGTAAAACAGGCTAGCTGGCGGTGGGGCATGAGATTGCAGCGATCAAAAAGTTTTGCTAAGGAATTTGAGTCTTCAGTGTTCTCAGGTCATGGTGGAGATAGAGTTCACGGGGGTGCTGGTGACCAAAAGTTACAGAGATGCTGACCTGCAACTGAGTACATCTCGCCTTCAGTGTACTGTAAGATATCAAATTCTATTAAGCACTTCCATATATATTTTCATTTTCTTAACATTTAAGGTAAGAATTTATGACTAAATTCTGGGAATGACTCATTTTACAAATTTTACTTCTATTTCTTTCATGAAGCGGTACAAGAAAATACATATGTGTGTGCATATGTAAATGTACGTATACATCTTGACACACAGTAAGATAGCACAAGTGACAAAGCACAGACAACTCTTTTGGTCTTTTTTTTGTTTTCCAGTGCCAGAGTGGCACCTAGGAGTTTTTCAGAACTAACCCTGTTTTCTTCTCTCTCTGACTGGCAGTGGCACAATTATCCTAATAAAGCAGGTAGATATTATACCTCTAGCAAATGGAAATGCATTGAAACCTGCTTCTGGAGACACTCAAAATAGAAACTGGACAGTCCATAAATACCTCTGGAGGGTGGCTCTGGTCCTCCAGATACCTAAAAGCCCCGAGGATCATCTGGGGAAATAAGAACTGTTGTTGCAATCATAGCTTGATATTTTTGGTAGCTTCATTAGCTTCCCTAATTCATTAGCAACATAACATATCCGTTTACAGAAAGGCAGAGCATTGCAAAACATACCCGGGCTTTACTGAATATATCTAAATAAAATCCTCAAATCATGTCCCAGCATGCTCTGTTCTCAGATCAAAACATAGCGGAGCCCAGGCTTACATTCTTCAGGGGCACAGATTCCCACGTTTGCAAAAACATCTATCTAGTCAGAGGTCTGGAGGGATTATCTCCAGAATACAGTAGTACCTGTTTCAAAATATGACTGACACATCTAATTGGCTGTTGATAGAAATGCTGCTTTTTCCTAAAGTGGAAATAAACCGAAACTTAAGTGTAGTGCCTGAGGATGATTAAGCGGGTAGTGAAAATCAAAGGAAGATTGCTTATTTCAGGTAATGTTTGGTTGATTTTCTCTACAGTATTTGGAAAATGTGATATTATGGGTAGACTGTTGTAGCAGCCAGAAAGAATTATCAAGGGTGTTCCAGCCATGAAGATTTGAGTTGAATATCTGTGTACCACCCGGCAAGTATTGATAAGTAATCAGAGGAGGAATAAGGGTATTTGTTTAGAATCTCCATACATGCATAAAGAAGAACGCTGTATGTGTTAGCATTCACTTATAACATGAGTGCATATAAATGAGTGAATGGAGTTTGAGTGCAATTTTTGGTAACATTCACTTTTGTGGATACAGAAATGAATAATGCAGAATGATTCTTAAATAATCCAGTAAATCACTGCGTAGCAACAGCACTGCAATAAACAAATTGCTGCTACTGGGAGAGAAAATTATTCTAATCTTAAGTCCTTCTCCGCTCCAAGTAAAAAAAAAATCAGAAAAAAAAAAGTCTTGTTATAAGCACAAAGATGCCAGTAGAGTGGAGAACAGGCTCTAAGAGCATTGTGGAAAGTAGATGATAGACGGGATGCTGTGTAAAGCTAGGGCTAGAAGAGAGGTAGCAGACAGGATGCATATGCTTGCAAAGATTCTGCCTCCCAAGCAGAAACGGGTCACGTTGGGTGGAAACAAAGCAACGTCAGGACAACGGGAGAGCGACCTGATGAAATGCAGTATACTGAAAAGGAAGGCACAGCACCGGGGTTGGGGGAGGGAGGATGCTCTGTGCGGCAAACACTGAAGCTGACAAATGAAGGGCAGAGTACAGCCAAACAAGGGGACAAACCTGCGAGTGATTAAATAGACAATTCAAAAGACATTAAGTTCCTGTGGAAGACAGATGGAGTTGACATTAGGAGAAGAAAGCTACAAATAGAAATGGGAGGAGTAACTGAACTTTGGTTTTCTCTCCAGGGAAGCTTTTTTTTTTTTTTTAAAACAGAATTGGTGAATTAGGTGACAAACTCACAGAGTAACAATAGTTTCTCTTTTTTTCACTTCCAGTAGATCTTTTCTATGTCAGATCTGATCTCTGCCTTCCAATGAATCGCAAATATCTGGTACGCCAGACGTTCAGACTGATTAATTTTTATTAACGCTGTTAATATATGTGACAGCTGATGCTGAATACCACTGATAACTGTTTGGTGCAGGCTTACCTGGGTTTACTGTGAAAAAAGATCAGTATGATTTTTATAGATAATTGTATGTTATGGCTGTGCGTACATGATGGGCATTAGAAAGAGGCCTCTGCTACACAACTCAGATGCGAGTCCAGAGTTTGATACTCCCCTCCAATTTGGTCGTATTCAGTTTTGACTTGGCTCATTATGAATGGAGAGACCAGCTGCAAAATTCAGATGCTTTTCTAAATTTGGAATCTGAAACTTGCCAGAGGTCAGGGACTTTCAGAGATAAAAGTGAGGTTTAGAACTATCTCTAATAGGAAGATAATATATATTTCAGAAGGAGTGACTCCAGATTTCCTCTCATCTGTGATTTACTAGGTACATCACACTGGAGGTTTTTTATGAAAAATCTGTTTGCACGACCCTCGATGACAGTTCTGTGTGTCGCTTGGATTAGATTCTGATCTTTTACTGCCCTAAATCAGTTCTGAATCTGTAATATTTCTATCAGGCATGAGAATGGGGTAAGCATAAGGGAATAGCATGTATGGTATATATGAGCATACGTGTCACATATGATTATAACATATAGCGTTTGTGATTCCAGATTACTCTTTGCAAGTTCTTAGGGCGAGATCAGGAAAACAATTCTGTACTTTATGCAAAATTTAGATACTAAATTCCAAAACTCTAAGCCAAAACGCCTGGTTCAGCTCTTTGCTGTTCCCTGAAACTGGATGCCGGTGTCTTTGACCTGATGGTTTTTGTAGGTGCCTGAGCAGTTGATGTTGTGTCTTAATTGTCATAGGGATCCCAGTTGGCTGGTGTGCCCAAAACCATTTTACAGCTAAACAGAATTATACTCATTAGGAAATGCAGAATTTTATTATTCACCATTTTTTACTGTAGTCCAGATCTTTTCCATGGCAAATCTACATGTCTGGCAATATTGTTGGGATCCTGTGGGAGTAAGAGTGGGAAACCAGGAAACCTACACGGCACCACAGAGATTAGCAAATACTGCTTGCTGGTCTTCGCTGACATACGGATTCAGAGTCCTGAAATTCTGTTTTATGCTAGGAAGCATTTCATGCTAGCGCACTTCTGGGAAGGAGAGACACGGGGAGCAGTAGCCTAAAGGAGCTTTGCCAGGAGGGGATGGAGAGGAGAGCCGTGCTTCACGGAGGCTGCAGTCAAGCGCTGCTGATCAGTCAAAACCCGCACAGGGAAGGCAGCAGACCCCTGCCAGCATCCTCAGCTCTCAGAGACGACTGGAGAGCACGGCATGAATTGCCTGCCAGGCTTGCCACGTGACACTGCAAAATATCTAATGCAAAGCTGAAACCTGAATCATTCAGGTGTCGCCCTGTGTATATTTTTCCGGTGCTCCCAATAGGCATGCTGTAGATTTTTGTTTCCTACATCTTGTCCATGATCTATGGCTTATATCAAGGCTTTGTGTATTTAAAATACCTTGGCTAATGTTTCTTTTCTTTTCTTTTTTTTTTTTTCTTCTTTATAATAACCCTGTGAGTTTTGAATAGAGCCTATCTAGCTGTATTTTAACAATACTTAGACCTTTCTGTAGTTCTGTGGAAACACGGATGTTTCTCAATAGGTTTCCTCCCTCCTTGGAGAGGTGTTGCCCTCCCTGCTATCCAATAGGAGCCCACTTCGTCCCTAATTTTCATTACAGTTCAGAAATTGTAAAGCCTGTGCACTGATTCTGCAGACTCAAACAATGCAATTTCATAAAAATTGAATTGCTCTCATTACAGAGTGCTTAATTGTTTAAAACCGTTCATGAGTTTACCATCTTGTGGAGAGCAGGCTTGTTGCTTTGATGTGGAGGAGGTGGGTCCTATGGTAAGTGCTTTCTGGAAGAGAGCAGACACAGGGAGATGTAGCAGCTGATTCTCCATATAAAGGTTTGAAATCAATGAAGAAAACAGAGAAAACGTGAAAAAAAAATTGTAATTGATTAAAGTCTCAAGATGTGAACCACTGCAAAGTAAAACTGCTATGGCAAACAGAAATGAAAAGGTGATGGAGGACTGACTGGCTCAAGGGACTTGTAATTGGTATGGAAACTTTTGTGTCTGGATCAGTGGCTTGAATTTGCGCAGAATTATGCATGACTACTGTTGAAAAATCATTAAAAAGTTCTTTTGTTTATTTCCTTGGGTTGATGCCATGAGAATCATTATGACACTTTATGTTGCTTTTGACAGATGATACCCAAGACTTGAGACCACTTTCACAATTAGGTTTAAATGCTTAGGGCGCGTTAAGCATGTCCACGGGCCAGTTAATCACGTGCTTAAAATACGCATATAGCCTTCCATTTCAGTTGTTTCTGAATGACCCTTCCATTATACTTGTCCGTTAAGCAGGGCTATCAATAACGTGCGGGGTCCTAGCGAGTGTGGTTGGTCTGCGCCCCAGTGCTTACGCCAGCCCAGCCATAAGTATAACTGTCCACATCAGGAATACACTGAAAGCAATAGAGCTCTTAATTACTTTATCATCTTTCATAAATGCTCAGTTATTTTTCTGATTTGTTTTCTATTAATTCTCTTTATGAGAAATCCTGAGTTGAAATTTTTAGACTGCCTTGAATTTCAAAGGGAGTCGATACCCGACTGAGACATGCACTGTAGAAAGGCTTTTGTGGATTGTCTTTGTTCACAGTTGGGAAGCGAGGGTATTCACTTGTTTTCCATTTCATTTGTTGGCTTTTGCTTTCTCTGTTGTGTGAGTGCATTAGGATTTCTTTAAGTGCTTACTGATTCTGCCAGATCTGTTAAGAGAGTGGTCGCTCCAGGCAGGAGAAGCATACAAGGCTTCTTAGACCTTCACCCTATACGCAGAACAACTCATGAGGTGAAAACTTCCTATCTTTAAGTCTCATTTCAGGGTCTGAACTAGGGTGACTCTGACAGCAGCATCAGCACAGTGTCAGGAGCCCAATACATAGGCCCACTCACTCCCAAGAAATTTTGAAGCAGCATGCAGGTTTTGATGGCAATGTTCTTAAAAATTCTTGTTTTCTCTGGTTATCCCTGTTCAATGAGTGCCACAAACCTCCAGGCAAAGTACCGCTTGAGGGTGCATGTTTCGGCAGACATAGTCAGACAGCGGTGCTCGCCTTTACATAGGTGTATCCTGCCACTACGTCCACTCCTTCTCATACTCTTTGGAGCATATATGGCATTGTTTTATGTATGCTACTAAACAGCGGACATACAAAAAGTCCTAACATCAAAAATGAAGTTGATGGTTTGGTGCTGTTCATCAGTATCCCAGGTATATAGCCCTTTCCATCACCTAAGCGTTCTTGCTTGCTGGCTTCATGCTGTGGTCCATGGAGAATCAAGGTATAATTAAGCCTGGATTACACTGGCTCAGGAGTGAAGAGGGTCTTTGCTGCAACTAAGAATTTTCTGTGACGTCTGTAGTTAAACCACAGGGTTTACCTGTAATTTTATGTATTTTTAAACTAGGTCTAAGAGAACTAATTGAACAGCTTTTGTGTATAGGGGAAGGCGACGAGAATGTTATGCCAATTAGTGCAGCACTAAATTGCTCAATAACTCAATAGCTCAAGTAAAGAAAGCTGTAAATCTCAGAGCAGCTGTCATGCCCACCCAGTGAGAAGTTCAGCAACTGAAATGCTTGTCTAGAGACATGGCTGAGGAGATTAAGCCTTGTAGGCATTATGTATGATCTGAGAAGAGGCCCTGGATGAAGTCGTATGGAAGGGTTGATCCGAGTATGTTCAATCAGGTGAGGTGATATGCAATTAGCAACTACTTGTTAGGTGAAACATTATACAAAAACCCTTAGTGCATCTCCCAGCAAACACAATCCACTGGGAATAAGAAAAGTGATGATTACTGTTAGACTTGGTAAAGACAGGAGGAGTAAATTTTACCTGCTAATACAGCAGGATTTTTTGTATCCCCCTCAGCTGTAACCAGCTCAGGTGGAGACGCAACATCTAAATAGCTGGCTCACTGACTTGTTTGCTATGTAATATGAGCAGAATTCACAGAATTTTGTCATTTTAGTTGCATAAATCCAGACTTGAGACCTGTCTAAATCTTGAGAGAGGGTGGAGAAAAATAAAAAGGCACTCTGGATTACTGTTATCACGGTGAGATGAACTGTGCACTAGGACTGCCTGTCGTTTCAATTTCCCCTAAGAAGAAAGCGGATGAATAGCTTATGTGTAGATGCGTATCACAGAATCACCTAGATTTTAATCCTCTAAAATAGAAAACAGGTTGAATAAGGGGGTCATACTCATTGTTATGGATATTACTGCTGACTGTGCCTTCTGTTACGCAGTTTTCAGAAGGTGTGCATCAGGGAATAATTTGTTTTCAGTGCTTCTCTGTCATTAATTGTCTGCTATGACAGCCTTTTCACCTATTACTTTGTATAATGCGTAGTCATCTCCAACCGGCATGAGTCAGCATGACATCGATTAAAGCTCAAAATGAAGAAACAAGTGTTATGAGAGAAGTATGGTTTTGTGCTCAAAATAAGCACTTAACTGGACTAGTGTGCACTGTGTTACCCACTGTGCTTCATTTTAGAGTTTTCTGAATCCTAATCAAGGTGACTAATGGTCCCACAGTCTTCCCAGGAAAGTAACTATTTACATGTCAGGTTGAAAAGTAGTCAACATTACACAATTTCAAAGATAAAGACAAATTCAAATTATGGTTTGTGTCACCATCCCTTTCCCCGAGACTAGAGCAGTCTAATTATGAAATATATTTATTTTATACATGGGACTTTAACGTACCACGGTCTGTCCTGCACAAGTGACAGTGAGCAATCTATGGTTCACATAAAGGTCTAATTTAAACCCATAAATGTGTGACCAAAAGAGGAAATTCAGAGGAAATGGTGGCTTTCTGTTTTACCTCTTTCCTTGTACTTGCTTTGTATATTTGTGTATGTTATTAGCTGGAGGGTTATATTTGTAAAAGGTAGGCAGACCTGTACAGCTGGGAATATGTTGTTTTTCTCTGAAGTTTGCTTCTAATATTTGAATCCTTTTACTCGTTATGAAAGGCTCACATGAGATGAATTCTGTAATCACAATTGCAAATAGGACCTCATGGAACAATGCCTTATTTTTATGGTTGGAGTAACTGCCTGCCCTGGTTGCAGAAATCCACGTGTCGTGGTTTAACCCCAGCCGGCAATTTGGACCATGCAGCCATTCACTCACTGCGCCCCCTACCCCTGGCAGGATAGGGAGAAGAAGGATAAAAGGAGGGTAAAAACTCGTGGGTTGAAATAAAGGCTGCTTAATAGAACAGTAACGGAAGAGAAAAATAATAATGGTAAAATAATAAACAAAATAAAGTGATGCAGTGCAATTGCTCTCACCACCCGATGATCGGTTGTCTAGCCTGTCCCGAGCAGCGAATGTGGATTCCTGTGCCCTGGCCAACCCCCGTGTATATACTGAGCATTACATCTGTGGTATGGAATATTCCTTTGGCCATCTTGTCCTCTCTGTGCTCCCTCTCAGCTTCTATGGGAAGCTGAAAAACTCCTCGACTTACTATAAACATTACTTAGCAACAACTAAACCAATATGCGTTGTCAACATTGTTCTAATACTAAATCCAAAACACAGCAGCTACTAGGAAGAAAGTTAGCTCCATCCTGACCGAAACCAGGACACCAGGCTAAAGGAAATTTCAAGGGGGTCGCTTAGCTCATCTTCCAGCTCTAAGGCACGACTAGATATACCTGCCTCATTTGTGACAGAACTCAAATCTCCATCCATGAAGACTGGCTATGGAGCTTGCAGAGTTTGTGCCAGGGTTTCACAGTGGAGAAAGGTGCAGGTTAGATATTTAGAGAAATTCCTAGAGCACTCTCTTACTCCATCTTAAGACTGTTACATCTTCTCTTTATCACAAATAGATTACTCCTATATTACAGAAAACTTATATATACTTGACTACAGCCATTATGTGCCTGTTCAGTTTTGCCTAGCCAAAATAAACAGCATTCTGGAACTTTTTGCTTACACTTGCTAGCATTTCCTGAGAAGCTGATTAGTGTCATTCACCTTCTCTGGAATATGTCCAGCAAGTCCAGCTTGGTCTTACTTGAACTGCAGCATAGTGCTTTATGCCACATACAGTAATTTCTCAAGGCTGTCTTACTGGGTAGCGGAACATCGCTGTACTTCACACATCTCTTACGTGACACTCTTGTTCATACATCTCAGTATATTTTTTGCCTTTCAGTAGCTTCTGTGCTATGTTATTATCTAGCTGCTTCTCTGTTGACTTGCTCCTTTGCCTCTAATCCCTCACCTGGAGTTTGCACAGCTGATTATTGGTCTCTGTGTAAAATGCGGCACTTGCCTTTATGAAATTGCATCTTATTCCTCCCGCCCCGCTCCAATTGTCTCTCCAGTTGGTCAGGGTTGTTTTGAATTCCAGACCTCTCCTCCTCAGTTTGAGGATGTCTGTGAAGTTAAAAGCTTGCTTGCTACTCCATCATCAGGGTCACTAATGAAAAATATTGACTAGTACTGAGTTACCGCTCACTACACCTTCCATCTTGGCACTGATAAACTGATTCTCTGACTATAGCTTTCCCGCCAGTTAAATACCTGCTTGACAGGCGTTGTTCCCCGGTTCGTTTGTGAAATACTGGCACTAGAAAAACAACTCCCTACATTTTAAATTTGGTGACCACATTTGTGGCTCTTTGATAAACAATGAAGGGAGCAGACATCAATCCATGGTAAAACTTTGAAGGAAAACTTGTCCTATGAACCAAGGCTGTTCTTACTGCTAAACCAGAAAGTTGTCTCAAACCCTGCTTATGTAGTGAAACCAGTATGATCTCTCAGACACAACCATTAGCAAGTCTGTGGATCTGTTCCCTTCCAGGGAGGCTGGACTAAATTTTGGTAAAAGACACCTGTCTCTATTGTTCTGGTGACCTTTGGACTACTTTGAATTTTCCATCCACTGTATCAGCAGATGCAGAGTTTCGGTGTCCAGTGATCAGACTCCAAATATATCTACCACACAGACATCCTCTGTGGTTTGTAGGGAATGGAGATATATGGGTTTTCTATAATTTTCTACCCCTCCTTTTCTCACTCCTGGGGAAAATCGAACAACTCAAGCAACTGAAGTCTCTCTTTCTTCAATTCTATCCAGTTCTCAGCAGGGATTTCTACTTAAAGTCCCCTGACACCTACTGAGGGCCACTGTTTGTTTTTACCTAGCTAAGCAGCAGCTGCTTCTCATTTTGTTTCTGAGACCTCTTTAGAAAGGGGATGCCATTCATTTTGGTTTATAGGCATATCAGCCGGGAGAGATTGTTTCAGATAACTCATTTTATTCTTTTTAGTTTTCCTTTCCAACAGATTCACTAATAAGGGATGGAATAACGGAACAGAGTTCTCCCAAACAGCTATAAGAACACAGAGCTAGGCAAAATTGGGTTTGCAGGACCGGGTTGATTATCATTTCGAAAATGGCAATAAATATAAGTTGCAAGTGGAGTTAAGGAGGTTCTGGTTTATTGTTTAAACATTAACCTTTCTTAAACTCTCTGCAGCCAGTAACCTAACCGTGACATGGATTTGAGCTTGGAATACGTGTGCTAGTTGAATAAGAAAAAGTAATGTGAGAGTATATTATTTTCTTTCATTCCGTTACTTTTAAGGGATTCAAATGAGCAGATTTTGTAAGTTAAACTACATTAGCAGCTTCATTGCTGTATGTCATATACACATACTAGGTGTGTACAGGTAAGCCTTCATGCAAATCTAGAAGCCGACAGCTGGATCTGCTTTCTCCTACTCTGTTTATTTCATTGGCTGAATAGCGTTGCAAACTAAGATTTCACTTATCACTTATAATTGTTTTCTGACATACATTTATTTGAAATCAATGTTTGTAACCTGGAAGCCACCCTATAGTAGTGGCAGATCTGAAAGTACGACAACGAGAACCTATTTTTGAGGCAGGACTGTTTGCTGGTAAATTGCCTGAAAGCTTCAGAAGTGACTTCTGAGTTTTCTTGATGGATTAATACCATGAGCAGCATCCTCTTTAATGGAATTCTTGATTATGTGGTGTAATGGATATTTTAAAGGAGGCAATGCATCTATACCTCTACTGGAGATTATCATTTATTATGAGGAACCATTTTCATACGCAATGTAGACATTACTCAGCAGTAATCAGTAGCTCCTAGATTTTCTTTTATATGGATCCAGGTGGCAAATAAAGTTAAATCAAATGTCCATGTGCTGTTGTCCAAGATACAATCTTAATAATTGGTGGTCCTGAAAACAACAGGAATTTAGGGAATTGCTAGTTCCAATGGTATTTCAAAGACCTAAGGAATGCCATCAGTACTTGAGGGCACTATGCAGATTTTCAGAGAGAGAGAATTTTATCAAGAGTAGAGTGACAAATATAATTATCAGTTTAAACAGACTGAGTAAGAAAATCTAACAATTAAGACAAACTTACAGATCTTAAAATGCAAAAGTTTGAGTTGAAAATGTTTGTTAAAGCTTTCAAATGTGCAACTGACAAAAAGCTTTCAAGTACAACTGAAAAAATAGCAGTTTAAATTACTTTAAAATGAAAACAGAGCATAGTAACTTCTTCTGTCTGAAGGTACCTAGACAAGGAAATGGAAATATTTGTTTCTTTGAGAAAGCCAGAACAACAGTCACAGTTGTAGTGCTAGGCTGGGGAAATTGCAAGAGGGATCATATGGGAAGATTCTTGCTCTAAGAATGACTCAAAGCCAAGAAAACTGACTCCCAAACCTGGAGTCCTTCCTGGTGCTCAGCCCCAGTGAGCGTCCCACAGAGACCCTTGCTGCTCCTGGTCCCAAGGTGCTGAGGGACCTCTGGCCATTTCAGCTTGCAAGGGGTCAGTCCTGCACCAGCAGAGTTAGCCAGGAACACTTTCTGTTTCTGTTTCTTGGAAATCCTTGCAGGAGTTACTTACAGGGGAATGCCGTCTTCATAATAACTTCAGTAGATTTCCTTGTGCATTTCTCTTGCACCTGCTGTAAGAAATTTTGACGTTTCAATGTAACCTATAATCTCATAGTAGTTATTCTTAGATCAGGTATAGGTAAATATTTTGCCCTTGGGATAGCTAAGAAAGCAAAATGAAAATCATAGCATAAAGCTCCCACTGACTTCCGTGGGTAATCCCTAAATTCATCCTTTAATCTCATTGACAAAATTGAATCTGCAATAGCAGTCATTAGTAATTGTGGGAAAAATGACTGGATTATTCTTTTCAACAGATTAAGATTGCAGACGAAACAGATTTATGGCACCATGTGAAATTCAATAGCAGTATGATGGTTTGCTCTTTATATTCATCCAAAAAGTCTACAAAACAGCCACGCTAGTTCTGCAGATTTACAGAAGCTGGCAGTGATAAACCTAAAATAAAATGCTGCCTAATCTGAATACCTGGGGAAAAAATGCTTTCCTTGCATTCAAAAACTGGTGAGAAGTAAACTAACTAATTTTCTGAAACTAGGATCTCCACCACAATTTTATTTCCTACGAATGGTTTGGATGACAAATGACAAAATTTATAGTCTATAGAAAGAAATAGCTAAGAAATAGCTGCCTTGTAATGGCAAACATAAAAGCAAAATTGAGTTGAGTAATCATTTTCCTTTTAGAGCTGGCCACAACTGTAAAGAAACTTAATTCACTGCTATTGATGTTGCTAATGTTTGAATGCATATTAACATGGTGCTATGATGATAAGGACCACAAATAAAAAGGACATTACTGAGGGCATGTTAGGAATTTGTTTTTTCCATTCCTAGTTTTAGCTACAAAGACTGATTTCTAAACTCTAGTTTCCTTTACTCTGCAGAGTTTATGTTAGTAAAAGTCCCATGGAGCTTGTTGCAGTGAGCTCTTGTGATCTTCATTCAAACACTGGTTGTTGTCAGGTTGTATAAGCTTTGCTGAGGAGCAGGGACCCATGGGACCCACAGCACCAAGCCCCTTGGTTAGTGGTGTATATTATGTGAAAAGGCCGAATTACTGTGCTATGCGTGGAGAAAGGAAAGACCTTGTGCTTCAGGGCATAGTGCTCTCTTCAACCTGCGAAAACCAGAAAGAAACTTTAATTGTAGCTCTTTCCCGTCTTGCAAGAAACCTTGTGGAAGGAAAATTTCTGTGGTAACGGTTGGTATTGACAAGGGCCTAACACAGAGAGAAAACGAGAGGCTGCTTTAAAGCAGGTGCTTACAGATTTCTTCAAGCTCTTCTAAGCCACTTCTAAATCATTCTAGACAAATTCAAATTATTCAGTGGAACTGAAAGTGATGCTTTCCAAAATACAAACCCAAAAATTTCAAGGAACTTGAGCATTTAGGAACACTCTGTCTTACATGTTTAATTGACTTAAAAAACCAGCAAAAAGTAGGTAGCATTTGGAGTTGCCAGCACACTTGCATGTAAGGAACTAACTGATTTATTATAAATGGGAGTCCAAAAATATTTCTGATAGAGTAAGGAGGACAGCTTATCTGCCATCAATAATAGCACCGGGCACTGACACAGCATGAACTATGCTTCTGCCAGCTCTGCTGAATAATAAAAACTTTCTAGGGATGGAAGTGAAATCCTCTACTGTGGCATATCTCTGTACAGCTTAGGGACTTTGGTGAAATGAAGTGGATCTTCAGATTTTTAGATTACACCGTTAATGCATGTGATAGCCCACCACCATTTGGTTACCTACCAAAGTATGCGTACCATGTTACAGGGTCCTGTCTCCAGATTCCATTTCAACTTTTTACTTGAAATTGTCAAGAAAAGGATATTGGAGTTTATTCTGCTACATTTGGTCTTACAAAAAAAAAAAAAAAAAAAAAAGAAGTGGGGCAAAAAACCCTGTGAACTTTTAAAAATTTAAATCAACATAATTTTTCTATCTAAAATTTATCTGAAAGGAAGGTTTGTTGTTAAAACTTCCTTGAGCAACTACCTGTGCCAGCACTGTCTACTCGAGGTCCTTTAGGTCACCAGACTATCAGGCTCCCATTTAAACTCTACTCACATAGTTTATAAAAATGTCATCAGACAGTTTCAGTATGCACTTAAGTGATTCATAAATGTTTCCGTTGTTAACACTTCCTCAACTTTCTGTTAACGTCTTTCAGGTGAACATGCCGCACAGGTTAGTTGTGTACAAAGCTAGTGATGTCCTGGTATGTTGCTGCAGGGAGCTGCTGTGAGGGCTGAGGTGTGAAGTCATGCGGAACTCGAAATCCAACTTTTCTGAAGGGCTCTCTCCAGTCCAGCTAATGCAGAGGCGTCCTAAAGAATGTGCCTTAGGCTGGATGAATGGAGTGGGAATTGTGGAGATGGAGGTTGATGGTCTTTTGGATTGCAGTTGCAGCATCTTTTTTTTTAAGATGACCTTAAAACTGGAGTAATATTTACAACAGGCTACATATTCACATCTATAACTCTGAAAAGGCGTGTGTAAAGTAACATCAAATCATAGAATAACACTGACCGTTCTCAAGTTTTTGTAGAGGTTCTGCTGGGACTTCCTTTTCTCCAGAAGGAAGACATGCACTTGAAAGCATCAGTCCTCTTTACCTGGCTTCCACACCATGTAGACCAGAAATCTGCGAATTTTAGGCTTTTGCTAAGCACGCACCTAAAAGAAAAATAAAAAAATTAATTTATTGTTCTGGAAGTGGAGCAGACAGTTTGTCTATCCTGAGTCAGCAAATGAAAGGCACGCTTAATGCCCACAGCAGCTATTTAATTGAAAGTTTCTCAATAGGTAAACTACTAGACCTCTGTTGGTTTAAAAAAAAAAAATCCTATCACAGATGAAAAACTACACTATATTTGTTCAGTTTAAGACTTGTTTTCGGAAGTGCAGTGTGAGTTTGTTTGGAAGTGGATTGCAATGACAGTGGCAGCATGCTCTGTGCTGATCTGATCCAGCACCCTCTGAAGACAGAGAAGCAAATTAGACCTTGCTGAAATGAACCTATTTTATCCTTGATTCTTCAAAGGGATTCAGTTTCTCTGAGTATTTCTGCCAGAGCAACCTTTATATAAACAAAACTGTTCTGTAAAAAGTAGCTTTCACAGAAATGGCAAATACGCATAAAATCAGGATATATGTAAATTGAAATAATTGTTACACCTTCTGCGGCAGGCTTTAATTGGGCTCTCAAAAAGATATTTTCCTACTTGATAATCATCAACATTTCCAGTTGTGACCTCACTCTGTGACCGTGACCTCAACTCTGTCAATTCTTTGTTAACTAACGGTTATATATTTCAGGGGAACAACACAGAGGCAAAGATAGTCTTTTAAATCAAGCTTTTTACCTTCTAAAGTAATTGAAGCTGACGGTATTCAAGATTCCGTCAGACACAAGTCTTGAATCTTTGTGGCTCTTCTCACAGTAGTTTACTTTTGGAAACCTTGTTTTGTCATTCAGTACATAGAAGTCTCAGGTATGAGCACTGCAGTGATCGGTGTTTGGAGAGGAAGAGTGGGAGTTAAAGTAGCTCGTTTATTTTCTTTGCATCTGTAAAAACTCAGCGTCTCTAAGTAAAAAAAGGAATAGATAAATGCATGGTTCTTGAAAAGCACTTGGGAGACTCGTGTAGCAGGCAGAAAAAGTAAGTTAACATGGTTATTTGTTGACATAAAGAACAGCGTAATCTGAATGCATCCTCCAAAAGTGCATATGCATAACCATTTGGCTTTAATCAGCTATAATGATTATATTGCTATGCTAAATTAATTTTTATTTTGGCACAAGTAAACTCTAGTTTTATTTGTAGTGTATTTTGTGAACAGATCCCCTAAAACGTAGTGCTTTGAATTATACACGTCTCATGTTTGCATCTGTTTCTGCAGTATGTTTGTCCAAAAATGTCTTGGAAACTCTACAGATAAGATTTGTGAAAGAAAACAAGAGGGATATTATTTATGAGTTGTCTTTCCTCTTTAGGTTTTCCAAAATATAGAGGAAATGCTGAAGACCTACTGGATATTACCGTTTCTGCAACTGGTGAGCAAATATTGGATGGCTCTTCCAAGGATCTGTAGTCTGTGTTTTCATTAGCGTTCACCTCAAAATGAATTAACTGCATTTTCAGACAAATTCAAGGGGACGTGTTGCTTTTCTACACTATATAAGAATCTAAGCAGAGACCCAATTTCTTTCTCCAACTCTCATTCATTCATAGCTTCCAGAAATATTTACAGCAAAAGTTCAAAGCAATTGCTGCTTCCTTAGCTGGGTGTTTCTCGTGTGCAAGCAGTAAACATCTACACATATCAAATATATTTCCTTTCCCTAGTTAGATTGTGTAGGGTACGATACTGCAGCATTGTAGCAAGAGTCCAATGCAAGATGTTGTAAGAGAGGAAGATGATATCATTTAAAGACAAATATAATCTCACATTCACCCTCTCACATCCCTATATTTTTAAGCACCAAGAGGTGTGTGTACCAGGATGTGTATCCAGGTGATCTGAACGGGGCTTTTGCAATGAAAAAGAGGACAAGATACACACCAGAAGATCTGTGTTGTATCTCCTGGGTTCTTAGGTTGATGACCATGTGTTTGCTTTGGATGTCTTCTCCACCCATTAGGAGCTGACAGCAGTTGTGATATTCTGCTTCTCCATCCTATCCCACCTCTTTGAGTCATAAGGATTTACTCACAGTCCTTTGCCTCCTGGCTTCCTGGTTCACATGTCCCAGGAAGCTGCACACCCTCCTGAGTGCTGGGCTCTGGATGACCTGTTAATCCAGGAGCCATCAGCACCTGCCCCTGCTATAGCTGCTCTTCTGCTATTGCTCCCATTTCTTCTCCATTTGTTTCAATCTTCATATTTCTGTTAAGATTCTGCAATTGTCAGCATCACTGGTGCTATGTTACTATATGCAGAGAGGCAGTTCCAGGCCAGCTGACCCCCCTGGGGTGTGCGACCTTTCACTGCTCAAGTATTGACAGCCTATTTCCACCGAAACTGGAGGATCCAGATGCTGGTTTAATATTTCTTCCACAAGTTAAGCCTACCTTAGAAAGTTTTGCAGATTTTCATGGTTTCAGTTGGGATAGAGTTTAGATGGTAACTTTTTTGCTAGCAGCTGATGTGGTGCTATGTCTTGGATTTGGGATGAGAAATACTTTTGATAGCACATTGGTGTTTATATTTGTTGCTGAGCAGTTCAGGCCTTTCCTGCTCCTCACACCACCCTGCCAGCGAGTCAGCTGGGGGTGCACAAGGAGTTGGGAGGAGACACAGCCTGGACAGCTGATTCCAACTGACCAAAGGGCTATTCCATGCCATGGGACATCATGCTCAGTATATAAAGCTGGGGGAAGAAGAAGGAAGAGTGGTGGGGACGTTCAGAGTTATGGCATTAGTCTTCCCAAGTAACTGTTACACATGATGGAGCCCTGCTTCCCTGGAGATGCTGAACACCTGCCTGCCGATGGGAAGCAATTAATTAATTCCTTGTTTGCTTTGCTTGTGTGTGCAGCTTTTGCTTTACCCATGAGTTTTCTCACTTTTCTGATTCTCTCCCCAGTCCCAAGTGGGGGCAGTGAGTGAGCGGCTGCGTGGTCCTATCTGCCAACTGAGGTTAAACCACGACCCAGATAGGGGGAAACCTTTAGATTAATGATAACAAAACCGAATCTCCAAAGTTTTTAAAATGTTCTGCCTGTCTGTCTGTCTAAAAAGTAGATTAAAGGACAGTTTTGAGTTACCACAAGATGTTGCCTGAAAGAATTCACTCCACCTGGGTGAAAATTCATGCATTTTGATGTGAATTAAAAAAAGAAAAATTAAACTGTACCAAGTGAGAATAAGACCATAGAATGGGATCTTGGCAAAATTGACAAGTTTTCCAGAATAAACCATTTCTCTCTAGGTATTTTAGGCTCTATAATAAGCAGTGCTGTTACCTAATTGTAAATAACTTAATTAGCTGCCAGAGCTGATTAAAAACTGTTTTTATAAATCAACTTTAAAAAAACCTCTCTCCCTTGCTGCTCTGCTAAACTGATAATACAGAAGCGATTCCTTTATTGAACTGAGTTCTAGTGTTTCACTGGTATAAAATCTAATTTTGTGTTAAGTATGCAGAGAAGTAACATTCCCAGAAATAAGACATGCAGCTCTTCCATAGCTGTCCAAGGACGTGCTGTGCTACCCCTGTTTCTTACACTGGGTTGTTGCCTATCTGCTGGACGAGTAGGAGAGCATCTGTGGTTCTGGAGGTCCACTGCACCATCCTGCTGTTGCTTTGTTTGCTTGCACTGTACCAGTGCCTTAAAGCTGTTCTGTTGTTGTTTTGGTGGAGTTTAATGGGGAGAAAAAAACCAACCGCGTTGCATTATGTTTTGTTCAAGGAAGGTTTTCCACTTTTTCTCCTACCCCTTTCCAGCTCTTGGGTGTTTTGCTATTTGAGGAAATGGAGTATGAATAGGCCAATGAGACACAGTTATGTACAGGGCAGCCTGGCAATCAGTACTATTCTTTATCTTTGCCATGCATCTGATAGTTAGCTGAGCCCCCATACAGTAGGGATGCCCAGCTTGTTACCTGGATATTTAGTCTTCTCTGAATAAAGGGAAGGCATTTTGTTATCCTCACCTCATTTACTCTCATTTACGTCTTATGATCTTTTATTCATGTCTCACAATTGCCCTTCAATTTAAATGTTTTTAAGCACTGATATCATATAAATGTAAGAAAAAAAAATATAAGCATCATTCATGCAACCTTATTATTGGGCCACTGGGGCAAACTAATTCCCACTCTTGCTGCAGACAGGTGAAAAGAGACGAAGTTTATCCCTGAGGGCTTGGACTGCTGCTGTGATCAAGAGGCATTTGGTGTGTCTGAGAATTTATCTTCCTATCTGTTCTGTTAGCCTTCAAAATAGCTAGTACGAAAATGTTACTATTCTGATTTTGTTTCTCCTGCATGCAGTGGCAGAATCTTAATCTAGTTGATCAATTAACCTCGGGGAAAAAAGGGCAAGTATTAGAGTTTTCATATCTCTACTGGTTTAAAGAAAGGAAGCAGCACTTGGATAATTAAAGGACTATTTAATTAACTGAATCTTGAGAAATCATTGGGATGCCTAATTCCAGTTTTAAAAGCAGAATAAGTCTCTAGAAACTTGTCCAACTTCAAGACAAAGAAAATTGTCCCAATAAAAAGCACCCTTTGACCCGTGGCATATTTTTCTGTTATAGTTTTAGGGACAGGGGCAAGAATCCTTTCTTCAACAAAATAATAGTATCAATTTCTAAATCCTCTACAAGGCAAAATGTGTTTCTTAGCATAGATTTAAATGATCCCCCTTGCTTTCATGTATGATCCAGACCGAAAACCCATGAGCCACAGGTGATCATTTTGTTACAAGTGTCAGCCTCTGAACTTCTGATCTTGGGTTTGGGATATCATATTCTGGGTTTGGGAATGTTCTTGTTGGCGTTTCTACAATTCTTTTTGAAATAAGGAGCAAATTAAAAGAGAAGACAAGATAAATTGAAAGACACACAAAAAATAATTCTACTGTAGAGAGGAATATGATTATTTTCTTTTCCTATGAGCTTCTATCTGATTATCCTGTCATTCTTAACCCTAAGGAAGTTAGTACCTGTTCTGAGTGCTGTATTGGCCAATGAATATTGGTAAATAAATATCAGGGATAGTAGCATGGGAAAGAGATACAAGAACTCAATTCTTTATTAATGGGCAAATCGGCATTCAGAATTTGGAGTGTAGCTCTGGAGGTATGGAGGTGGTTGTGTTTCATTTTTATTTCCTTAAGCCTGACCTTCTTTGTTGCCAAAAGCAAGTTTCTGTTCTTCACCTAACTTAAGATATTCAGCAGTGCTGTTTAATAATTCAGTTTACCTGAACCTAGGGCTAAAATCAGTACATACAAGTGAATGGAACTGCTCAAAACCATTGTGTTGGGGCCTTTATTGTACCTTACAGCACTGTAAAGGAACTGTTATGCTCAAAACATTGTTTGTAGGCAAGGAGGAAATACACTTTACATATATAGACAAGGATTTATCATAAGGACAATTGAAAACAGTTTAAATCAAGAAACATGTTAATTTTCATGCTTTCTTCTTCCTCACACTAGGATCCTGGTGGGATAAGATTTATGTTTGCTATTGCACTTTTACACCTTTTTCTTTCTTCATTGTCTGCAGCTCCATGTAGTTTCCAAATTAACTTACTTTATATGATTCCTTGCACATGCGTTAGATGCTTTTTCTGTTTTCTTTGTAATCTCCAAAATCTTTTTTTCTCTAGCTCCAGGTCTGCATGTCTTTAACCATGGATAAGTTGTTTATAGCCATGGGGTCTCCAGTGCTAGCTCGTGCCCCATCCTAGAGTCATAGAACTATAGAATCGTTTTGGTTGAAAGAGACCTTTAAGATCATCGAGTCCAACCATTAACATGGCACTGACAAGTTACCACTAAAATGTGTGGCCTCGGCACTACGTCTACACATCTTTGAACTACCTCCAGAGATGGTGACTCCACCACTTCCCTGCACAGCCTCTTCCAATGTTTGATAACCCTTTCAATGAAGAATTTTTTCCTAATATGTATCTTAAACCTCCCTGTGTGCAGCTTGAGGTTGTTTCCTCTTGTCCTATTGCCTGTTACTTGGCAGAAGAGACTGACCCCCAGCTGGCTACACCCTCCTCTTAGGTAGTTGTAGAGAGTGATAAGGTCTGCCTCCTGCCTCTGCCTCCTTTTCTCCAGGCTGAACAACCCCAGCTCCCTCAGCCGCTCCTCATAAGATTTGCTCTCCAGACCCCTCACCAGCTTTGTTGCCCTTCTCTAAACCCGCTCCAGTGCTTCAATGTCTGTCTTGTAGTGAGGGGCCCAAAACTGGCCACAATACTTGAGGTGGGGCCTCACCGGTGCCGAGTACAGGGGGACAGTCACTTCCCTAGCCCTGCTGGCCACATTATTCCTGATACAGGCCAGGATACTGTTGGCCTTCTTGGCCACACTGCTGGCTCATATTTATCTGGCTGTTGACCAACACCCCCAGGTCATTTTCTGCCAGGCAGCTCTCCAGCCGCTCTTCTGCAAGCCTGTAGTGATGTATGGGGTTGGTGTGACCCAAGTGCAGGACCCGGCACTCGGCCTTGTTGAGCCTCATATTATTGTCCTCGGCTCATCGATCCAGCTTGTCCAGATTCCCCTGTAGAGCCATCCTGCCCACAAGCAGATCAACACTCCCACCCAACTTGGTGTCATCTGTAAACTTACCAAGGGTGCACTCGATCCCCCTCATCCACGTTGGTAAAGGTATTAAAAAATACCGGCCCCAATACTGAGCCCTGAGAAACACCACTTGTGTCCACCCCATGCCCCCTCTCCTCTCACTGCATCGTGCGTCTCCCCTTCTCTGAGCCCCAGCTCTCATACCAGCCTGTGTTTCTCTACACTTTGTTATGCTGTTAGCTCTAAATATCTCATTCTGCATAGAAAAGTGCTTGTTAGTGCTATCTATACCAAACTAGGGTTGTAGCACACAAAGATAAACAAAACTAAAACAAATCAGCCACAGATGCCTGGTCAATTAGGGAAATTGCTGCCACAGCTAAACTGAGTAAAACAAAGCTGCAGACAGAACGAGAAACACTTGGACAGAGCAAGCCTGATCAACCTCTGCCCTGAGGCCTTGCAAACTCAGCACATAGCTTATGGCCTGTTACTAGCAATGGTAATACTGTATTATGACTTCAGAGATACTATCAAAAGGGACAATAAGCCTGCAGCATAAGATCACTAGTTTCATCTTAGAAGTACAGTGCTTAAAATATTTATACTTAAATATAGCCATACAAAATATGAAAACATGAAAACTTTAAGATATTTGTTCCTCCTACAGAAATCTATAATTTCTTTAGGCGGACATTCCCAGATATAAAGTATATTATACTGCAGGAAAGGCTGACAGCATGTAGAAATGCTGATGAAATCAAAGCAAGCAATCATTGTAACAACTCAAATCCTGAACTGGACCCAGTTACAGTTAAATTCAACTGACTACAAAAGTTCTACTCGAAAGAGTTGAAATGGAAGTTTAAGATACCTAAGCAACTATAAACCTACTTGCGCAAAACATTATTTCTGGTGTATTTTAGTGCTTGCAAACCAGGATTAGCAGCAAGAGATCTTTCCAGGCAGGGTACAATACATTTTTATCTTTGATCTGAACCTGACATGCGTGAGTCAGGCCAGCAGGAGCTCAGCACGTATGGATTGAAGGACTGATGAGGCAATCTCAAAACCCATGTCATCCAGAGCTTCCCACCCGAGTGACAGAGCCGTGGCGTTACTAATGGTTATATGCACATTTTAACAGGGCACCCATTATGCCAAAGCGTTCACCCAATATTGAGTTGACCTACAGCTTTTGGAAAGCTCAAACTTAACAAAAGATTAAGCTTTTTGAAATGTCAGACTTTATGGACAGAAAGAACAAGAAATGAATGGAGGAGAGCAGTAAGTGTATTCCTTCCATTGCTGGGGCTGGGGAGTTAACCATGGAGTTACTGCATAGGGGGAAGAAAAAAATATTCAGTAATATCATGGCAAACTTTAAAGAGAAATGGTTGAGTACAGATTTAATGACAGCTTAATGACCAGCCATGCTAGGGGAAGAAGTTTGGTAACACTCTAGCTGTACTTAACACTTATTAAATATACTTCAATTAACGTTATCTAAAGAAAAGTAGATTTGCTCTTCAGAGTTTTGGTAAAAGAGAAAAAAAATATTAATTGTACAATATCCTCCGTATTTCTTTAGTCTGTCTAATACTATGGTATCTAGAATAATTACAATGTCCAAGCAGGTAGTTAATTTATTTTCTTCCATGTTAAAGAGAGAAATATTTTCTCAAGACTTGATTCCTCTGACCTCTGTTGAAAACACGGGTCCTGATGGTTTGTCCAAGTAATAACTTACCTTTCAGGAAGCTTAACTGTGCAGTACTCTACGTTAGTCACTAAGGAAAGACAGCCCAAAGTCTGAATTATTAACATGGGTCTCCTGAAAAGTAGCGTCATTGCCTTCCATTGTCCCAAGTTCTCTGTTTGGTTTGGCCATTTATTTTCTCAGTGACACAGCGCCCAACTGTGGACCATGAACAATAAGAACAAAACCTGGTGCATTACAAGAGGACCGTGAGATATACTGATATGGTAACGTGCTTTTTCTTTCCATCTACAGTTAGGGTATGAGATGCATGTGCATACTTAGGAGTTATGAAAGTAGCTCAAAATGTATTCTCAGCTTGTTTTATGCTACTGTAAAATACTATAAAATAGTAGCATCTATTTCAAGTAACCCATAATCTATAAAAGAAGCATGGGGATAAGGCACAGGCGTCTGATCGGAAACGGTAGTGAACAGGATAAAGTAAGAAACAGAACAACTCTTTCCTGTTTTCCAGCTCTGTTTATTCTGGTTCATGGCAGAGTCCCAGAGGCTCCTGAGGTGCATCCCAGGCATACTCATCGGCTCTCCAACAGGTCATGTTTAGAAACCCTCTAGCAAACCTCCTATTCTTCATACAAAATTGGGCAAGTTACCGCAAAGGGACAAGGACCAAATGAAGGTGACCAGGTCAGAAACACAGTGGAAGCCTTCTGTTTACCAGTCTCCTAGCTGGGTTTGTTCAGAAACGCCACAGGATGAGTTCTGGTGCTATCAGTCTCTTCCCTCTGACAGGAAAAAGCAGGAATAGAGTTCATTTTGTAAAAAGACACACTGTGCAATTGATGACTGTCAAAGGCAGATTTTGATAACTAATAATAGAAAGGTCAGAGTCAAAAATGCAATAGCTAATACATCGTTTTCCCAGAAACTGAGTAGCTGCTACAGGTTATCATGGACATCTGTAATAGTTTCAGGCTAGAAATTGTGGGTAATTTAAGGGCAGACTGTTGTCATTTAGGTCTTTCTGTGATCTATTTACTCATCCCTCTGGTAGAGTAATAAAAATTCTTCTTCTCTAGAAGTCATATAGAAAATAACAAATATGAGAATAATGATGTGACATTCTGTCATAGCCTGTGATTTGTTAGATAGCCTTTTTGTGGACCATTTTTGGAAGATGGTATTATATAAACATATTTGCAAAAGGAAGATTTACTCTTCTTAAGCAGTTTTCCAATAAATCGTATGTAGTCTTTGAACTGTGTCTACCAAACATTTTCTTGGAACAGTGATGTTCCATGTCACTTACAATTATCCTAAAAAGCTATTACGGAAATTGTAGTTACCTGCTAACTCAACTCTGGATAGTAGTGACAAAGATACCTGGAATATGTATTTTGGTTACCAATAAAACATCCCGAACCATGGTGGGTGGGTGGAACAAGACTATCTTTAAGGTCCCTTCCAACCCAAACCATTACATGATTCTAAAGGCGAGCAATTAACAATATATCAGGAGCAACCCTCCCTCTTTTGTGACAAAAACTTCACGGGTGCTGACAACCAGGCTTAAGCAGGGCTTGACCCAAAGGATATGGAGAAAGTTCAAGGCTAAACTCTCAAGAAGGGGTTTCGGAGAGGGCTTTGACAACAAAATGACTCTCCTTAGGAGAGAATACTTGACTTCAGTGTGACTGAAATAGCACTGTTGTTTGGACTGCTGTTTGGACTTCAGGAGGACAGAGATGCTTTTCTTTCATCTGCATATGAAGAAGTCAAGTATGACAAGGTCCTTAGAGTGCCTTTAGCTTCCTTCTGTTATGGACAACGAGCTAAGGCCAAACTGTACTTATGTGTATATATATATATATATAATATCTTTAAACCATAGCTTCTTCAAACTACACTGTGCAGATACTCGCTAGGCATTTCATGGAAGTTTAAATGATTTTTCCTGTAAAATGTACAGTCAGGTTTTATTTTTTGATATTTGTAATCTAGAGGTGTAGAGAGACAGCATGTCGGCAGGACTGTGTCATGGGTTGTATGCTGCTCTGTCTTTTTTGTTGCACAAAATTTGAGAGGATGAAATTCAGCAAAACTGAAGCCCTTTGTAGTATAATGCCTCCTGAATCATCAGTTTAGACTTATGTTAGAAGCTTTATCTTGGGATGAGTTACAGCTTGTAACGATGTCATAAAATCATAAAAATTTGACGATATTACAGTTTTGCTTTTGCTTCTACCAAAACAGGCTTAGTTGCAAAAGAGATGATTTGAGGATGGACTGGGAAAGCAGAGGCTGATACCTCATCACCTTTAAAGTACTTTTCTTCCAGAAACTGGAAGTTCATCATTTTCCAAAGAAGAAAATTGTCAAGTTGCCCACCAGAAACACGGGTGTCTAAAATCATCCCTGATTTTGTCACTAATCTAATCTTGTGCGCTTTAATGAAAATTTCATCTTTGTTTATATTGCTACCAAATACTTCTCTTATCGATATTTTTCAGCCCACTGAATTCTTTCAGTTTGCTATAGTTTTGATTGTTTTATTTGTCTGAAATATGCAACTGTGGTTTTGATTTTATTATAGATAGCAATAGGCAGGGAATTGAGGTTAAAATTGATGGCAAGAGTATTTGAAAGGAACGCTGAAATTGCTGATATCTGAGAACACCCCTCATATGCATTTTAGAATGTAAAACATTGTACCAGACTTTTATCAAATGTAGAACTGATTAGAAATCATAGAGTTCTTATCCCATGGGAAACTTCTTATAACGGGTGTGTACAATTCTGAAATGTAAAGATTTATCCCGTCTGCCCCTAACTTAACAGCATACTTAATCCGTGTGGTTACGGCAGAGGGAGAATAACAGCCTGCGGGTTATTCACATGCGAAGCTCTCCCTTGATGGGGCCTCTGCAGGAAATTTCACATTAGTGTGCATTGGCAAGTTCATGAGCGACGTCAGGGAAATGACTCCCCTCCAGGAGTCTATATCTGTCACTGAGGAAGATGGAAGAGCCGAACTCTTCTGACTGAAGAGATAACAAACTGCTGCACGGCTGGTGGCCAGCTGCCAGCAGCTGCCCAGGAGCACAGCTGTTGTGGAAAAATCTGTAAGAGGTTTGATCTACCAGCTGGGCATCTTGGAAAGCTAAGCATACATCCAAGGCATTAAATTCTGTTTTCTTTTAAATGGTTTGGTGTTGAATGAATGTTCTTTTTTTTATAAGGCTTGCCTGGTCATTAGTCATCATTGCCTTTCGTCCCAGGAGAGGAGAACAACAGACACAGAAAAAGTCAGGACACCCGAGCTAACCGTCACTGTCACAGCAGAGGGTGTCTCAGAGCCCTGGAGATCAGATGGAAAATCATGTCAGTTAGCCTCAGAAAAATAAGTGCAAGGCTCAAGGTCTGTAAGAGATGATCTCAAGGAGAGCAGAAAGGAAGAGAAGTGTCATTAGCCTAGAGATGGTGGCATGGGTTTTCTGGTACCCAGCTTCATCCAACACAGGAGCAAAAATGGACATGGTTGTTTTATGGATGTTCTCCTCACTTCACATTGCCTAAACCACCCACTTCACCTGTCTATGTGGCTGCTGTTTTTTGTGATCCCTACCCCTCTAAGTTAGGCTTCCCTGCCAAAAAAAGATGAATAACTGTGGCATGCTGGTATATCTCTCTGCATCTGTGAAGGTGCACCTGTGAGCCCAGGCCATGTAGAGAAAATGCTGTGGGGCATCTGGATTAGTAAATAAAATTACCTAGAAGAACTAAAAAATACTCATGTTTTTACATATACTGTTCTTATTATGCTTGAATAGCTTTATATTCTCCTGTGTAAGGCTTCCTTGCTAGCGCAACAAGTTTGTTTTGTAAATATCCATTTTACATGGACAGAGACAGTCTATATAGATATCTCCAATTTTCCAGCAGGACTTCTTCAGAGGAACCCTAGAAAGCCAAAACATCTTTTTAAAACTGCTTTTTTTCACAGTCTTCAGTGGAAAACAATAAAAACAAAAGCCTGTAATTTCTTGTTCTAGTGTGCACATTTTCAGATTTTGCATCTCTGGAGGGATATAGTTTTAAAAAATGCCAGTATTTTACCTTATGTTTTTATTTTCATTGCTTCTACACACGTCTGATGTCTTTCGAGAGGAGTAAGCCAAATAATAAGGATACTTCTTACATTCACAATTTTGGAACCACATTTCATATTTGCTTTTTGGTTAAAAAATATTTTAACAATTTTTAATATGTCACACCATTTTAATATTTGATATTAATGTATTAAAGCCACTTGGGTTTATATAGAATAACTTTTAGTTCCTTTTTTAATGTCATAAGTTGTGTATATATATCCTTGGAAAACTCTAATTATTTCTAGATGTACAAGGATTGCTGAGGTATTATTGATTTTTAATTGCTATTAAAAGACTCTGGAATATTCACATGTTGATACTCCCTCTTATTAGCAACTCAATTAATAATACTTTATGTGAATCACGTAGGGATATAAAGAATGCTTTAGTACTTCCTACCCCATCTCCTTGCAAGATACCAGCCAGCATTTGGATAGGTCTGTCCAAACTTCATCTTTAAGCACAAACTATTTACTAGAATCTTGTAAATACATGCCTCGTGATGCATTTTTTTTGTTTACTGGTTCACATATTCCCTTAAGAACTGATGTAATAAAGTGCTAGGGTCCAGAACTCATAAACAGGTGGAAAGATGCTGCAACCGTAAAGAGCTTTGCATCAGAGCTATATTTAGCAAATAATAGATGTTTAGAAATGTAAAGTGTAATGTAAACAACTTTGAATGAATTAGTACAACATTAAAGAGAACACATTGAAAAAAATCACAGTGTTGAAGAGCTTTAAGAGAAAGTGACAGATTTCTGAAATGTGAAGAGCTTTTCAAAGAAAGTTAAAAAGAAAGATCGTGTGAAGATTGTTTCCTTTTCCCCCATGGCTAGAGCGGTGGATTTGACCTAAGGTTAAGGCAATTAATGGAAATTATTTTCAACATCTATAATGAGGTGTCTCACGGAATGCGAATCGGCAAGTGCTCAGCCTGATACTCGGGTGCTCTATAAGAACTGTGCAACTATTCATGGAAAAGACGCCAGTAGATGGTGCTCAAGAATATGGAGACTTGTTTCTGGTTCTGCAGGACCAGCTCATCTATGCACACAGTTATGCGTGAGCAGTTTTCTGCATAACTTGTGGAGTGCCTTAAAAAAAGGCCAGATCTCAAGAGAAATCCTATACATCCCGTGCATCCTGTACATCCTAAATAACATCTGAAACCCTCAGGGTCGTGATCTCCCCAAAGGAAGGGTCAGTGCAATTCTTTCTTCTTTTGTCAGGTCTAAGATGAATCAGCAGCAAGTCATGATTGGTGTTGTCAAGCTATGCTGAAAAATTTGACAGTGAGGGCACTGCTGATTGCCCTAAAACCATATTTTTATCTAAAAAATTGTATTGCTTGGCTTATTCGTAGCATTCCTTTCCCGGAGAATTGTCAGTGTCAGAAAAGGTCTCTAGGTTTTGTAGGAGATGTTGCCTGTGCTGAAATGCAACTGCTTTCTCACTTCATTTTGACTGTGCATTTGTTATTAGCAATCTGTCTGTAAAAGTCTCCTCGATGTTACAGACAGGTTTAAAAATACATAGGAAAAAAGTAGTTAAATCTCATGCATTTGTTAAGGTGTTTTCTGTGTTCTGCTATAGTTTGCATCAGACTATATAGAGATGCTCAGTATCTACCAGACAAATATTTCTATTCAGGGACTGTCTAGGGAGCAGCAGTACAAGCAATTAAAAAGCAGTATTTTCTTTCCCTTTGATTTTCGAATCTGGGTTGCTTTTTTGCACTATTTCTATTTTAGCATGGCATGGCACTGCTTGCACAGAATTGTATTCCAGGTTTTTTATTTCATACGTCATTTAGGGCTTACCAAAGTACTTCCACGTGCTGGGGACATACACGCATCTTTACCACCAAGTGAAGGACATCTGATGCACGTTCTTTTCTTTGTCTTCTTTATGACTGTCTAAACCCCTTGGACATTTTGGACAAAACCCCTTGGACAAGATAACTATTCAACTGTCGCATTAATATTTCAGTGTGCGCACTGCTTCTCTGTTATCTTAGAGTCTTATCTGCTCAGTGTCTTTTAATATTTGATTTAAACTTCTTTAAGCATACTAAAACAGGGAATTGCACAGACAAAATCATCCATCCTCCAAGAGTCCCACAGCTGCAGGCCCCGAGAGATCTTCTTAGTTCAAAGTTGAGCTGTATCAATGCGATACGAGTTGGTGGCAAAGGTGGTGGAATTTAGTTAGCCCTTGCTAAAACGCTTTTCCCAGCCTGGTGGTCAGTGCAACTCCTCTGCAATTCGCCACTGGGAAATGCAGCTGAAGTCTGGCCACCTTCTCCTTTTTGGGTGGGTAGGTTGGTAGAAAATCACGAGCAAGCAAAAGAGTGAAATGGTGCTTGAATGGGCAACTGGTGCAGGGTTGAATTGTTGTAGCACGTGAGTGGTGCAGCTGCTGTTGTCTGTGTCCCTGTGGATGCTGCAGAGACTCTCCTACAAGAACGTGGCCATGCAATACCTGTCCCTTGTAGGCAGATGGAAGTTTTCAGTTTACTGTTACTTTTGGACTGGAAACTGGGGGTTTTGGGCTTGAGATTTTCAAGGCAGTGATCTGATTTCAGATCTCAAACATCAGGCCAGGATTGTTTCTACTTATGGGAGCGATAGTTGCACCTTCAAGTTAAAAAATGAATTCAATAATCAGAGACAGAGCGTAACTATGGAAACCAGTGATTTGCGGACAGAAGTATTCTTCAATAGGCCTAGTCAAATATCTAGTTACCTATAACTCCTAAAAACATCAGGTAGGGCCATGATTAGTTGGAAAATAGCATTTGCCTTCCTTTACTCTGGCTTGTACTAACAAGGACCCAGACTGAGAGGGAATGTTGATTTAGCACGCCAGTAATTGTGCTCCATGTGTTTCTCCAGAAAGAGAGGGCATCACAGGCGTATTTTGGGGTCACATCTGGATGGAAAGTGTTGCAGCATCATGTAGAGCCTGCAGGAGTATAGTCTGGGTCACGATGAATAAAAGCTGGCAGACTCACTAGAGAAGTGAGTCTATCTGACTCTGGTTTTCTACCATAATTACTGGTATGGTGCTGGGTTTGATATCACTTCTAACGAATAGTTTGCCTGAAGTTCATTGTATTATCAGGAACTGTGCAAAATAATTTAGGAAGCCATTGGAGAGACTAAGTTTTTTTTTTAATACCAAGCACTTTATCGTATGAATCACAGAAACATTTGTGGGTTTTTAGAAGCTTTAATGGCCTGCTATTTGAAAATATGTATTTTCAGGCATTCTCTGTCCAAACATCTAATCTGAAAATTACCGCCTGTAATTCTTGCATAAGGTGTTTTTACAAGAAAATTTATCACAGCTCTTGCTGCTACAGCATGTGCAACAGATTGCCTGAAACACATCCCTGGGCTTGCCATCAAGATACCTTTTGCCTGTTGCGCTGTGAAGAGTTTTCTTTGAATATGTCTGTGAATCTAAAAATGGATGATAGAAATGTATAATATATATTAGAAATAGAAATATATAATATATATAATGTTTGGATACCTTCTGAATGATAATAGGAAAAAATAAAGTTGAAAATGGAAATTATCCATAGAAATAACTACTGAATGAAAGCAAAACTGGAAAAGACCCCCTCTGCCATCAAGTCTAGTCTTCCACAATCTCAGATAGTCCTGTAAAAGTATATTAGAGGTGGGTCCACAGCACATCTACTGTTCTTATTCCACAAAAGAAAACCCTTGTTTAGGCCATAAAATACTTCTTCATTTCCATCTAACAGATTACAGTCAGTGGATAAAATCCCATTATACTAACTACTAAACCAGGATATTCAACTTTCTGACAGCTGAATCTCTTGCATCAGTTTTTTCGGAAAACCTCTCATCTATTTTGTGTGTTCTTTTAGAGAAACAATGAGGAATAGCTTCTTTCTTGATCATCCCTAATTCTTGTTTAATGGCATAGTACAGTATTGTATGGCAATATTCTGGCTGAATACCTGTGAAAAAACATGTGAATAATGCATTTAATAGAATCATAGGGTTGGAAGGGACCTCGGGAGATCATCTAGTCCAACCCCCCTGCCAGAGCAGGGTCACCCAGAGGAGGCTGCACAGGAACGCCTCCAGGCGGGTTTTGAATGTCTCCGGAGTTGGAGACTCCACCACCTCTCTGGGCAGCCTGTTCCAGTGCTCTGCCACCCTCAGAGTAAAGAAGTTCCTCCTCGTGTTTAGGTGGAACTTCCTATGCCCACGTTTGTGCCCATTACCTCTTGTCCTGTCCCCGGGCACCACTGAAAAGAACCTGACCCCATTTCTATGTAATACAGTTTGCTTGTGGTATTGTATCTTTTTAAAATTTTTATTAACTACTGGAATAATCAGGGGTTTTTTTTGGTCTTTCACTGCAGATTTGCAAAATGCTCAATCAAACTTGATTTTGTGCCAACTGACCACTAGAAGACACAGTTCGATGCATCAGTTTAATTGCACAGGCCTGTTTAGTTTTGAAAAGATGGTACTCCTCATCTGTGAAAGTTAATTCATATTAGATGCTGCATATTTAATATTACACTCAGAGATATAGACCCGATCTCGTTTTTAAAGGTACATACGTAGTAACGACTCTTTGACACTGAAGGTCAAGAATAGGGGTGGACAGAGGGGATTCAGCTGCATCTATAGGCTGATCTTACTAACAACCCATTAAGCATATATTTCAATTTTGATTTGCATAGATGCTAACAAAACTACTAAATCAAACACCGACCAGGGCAAGGCTTAACAGAGGCTAAGTGTGAAGGGCTTTAAGCTGTTGGCCTGTCAGCTTGATACATCTGCTTTCTGACTGTTGTTCTCTCTTTTCCTGTTGAAGAGACAGGTTGGCTTGTCTGAACCCTCTCATTGTTTAAGCCGCTGACTGTGTGCGACGTATTTGACATTCATATTAGTCTTGTGAGAATCAAAGATCATGAGGACTAAGTGACTTACTACAGGTCTTGGGGTTTTTTGTATTTGAGATCAGTTTAATATCTTTAAGTCTTAGTCCCATAAGCTATTCTATTAACTAGTGCATCTCAGTGTTAGTCTTCTTAGATTATGTTTCTTTCCACACTTCATTCGTATCTCTAATTATTTTCCTAATTTACTAGTAAGGCATATGTCTCAGAGCAATTCAGCTTTATACCATTGTCTTTGCCCAGTGAGCTTGCCCTTTCAAAAATAGAACAGGAGAATTTTTAAAGTATCCGGAAAACAGAAAGCTTGTTATTTTATTCATATTTTCACCATACCAATCAAGTATATACCATTAGGTCTAGAATCCTCTGGAAATTCATGTCTTACCACTGACAAGGGCTACCCTGAATTCTTCTCTCAATTTTTAGAGGAATCTTTGGTTCAGATGGACATTTAATTGACACTCTTGTAGTCTTTTCAAAAATTTTTTCTTTCTTTTTTTTTTTCCTGTCAGTTAAGGTGGGAAATACTGCAGGAGTTATTAGACTCAGGGGGTTTGTTTCCTCTTGTATAAGTGCCATTATATTCCCATCTGTAATGCTTTTTTAAGCTGGATCAGGATATTAACTATTCAAGCTAACCCTCTAGTCCCACAGAAACTGGAAGCAGAAAAAAAAAAAAGAAAAAAGTAACTGAGATGAAAAAGAAGATGAATAAACTGAAAAAAAATCTCTTTATTTCAAAGAGAACCTGAAATTTTGGATGAAAGTTTTGTCTGATTTCTTTTGATTATAACATTGTGGTGTGCTATGAGAAGGAGCTTTATTCTCCTTATTTAAAAAGCAAACTCGAGTCAGACCTTGTGCTCTAAAAATAACAGATCAGAACAAGGTTGGCTAGTAGATGAGCTTGAGAGAACAGGTAGGCTTCAGAGAGTCCTTCCAGGGGAAGAAAAATTAATCACCTGCTCTTATTCTAAAAGCAGTAACGGTGCTCAAGCATTGGAGCCAAGGGCTGTGATTGCTCATTACCATCCCAAAAGGATCTCTCTCCTACTTACCATGGGGTAGAAGTGCAGATGAAGAGAAATCATAGAGGTAAAGCTCCTTCCCTAAACGGAAACCAGGTGCAACTCAAAGTCACTGGAATAAAATATGTTGAACTTGAACCACTGAAAGTCTGACCTAAGGCACATGGACGTTGGTAGGAACCTTTTAGTAAATGTTATTAGATTTTGCATTGGAACCTTGCAGCTACTTGGTTGATACTGAAGGCAGCAGAGGCAACCATATGAGGGTAACCAGGGACCAATTCTTCTTTTTTCTCCTTTCCAATGTAGGAAAATTGCCTAATTCTAACTGTCGGAACCAAAGTTTGTTGAAATTAGTAGTAGTCTGTCGAAGCGAGAGCTAGTGAACAGCATAACAGCGACAAATAGCAGCTGCGTTATGTACCTTGCTTCAGGTCCTTCTGGAATGAAAGCCACTAAAAATAGAAACAGCACCGTGCTAAAAGTTAGCCCAGTGAGCATACCCCAGTTTTATCATCATAAAATTGCTTTCTTAACAGTGGGGGAATTTGATTCCTTGTCTGTGCCAGAGGGATAAAAACAAACAGAATCCTTTATAATTTGTGGACTGTCTTGTATTTTTGTACTCGAGACAAGGAACAGTTACAAACAGAGTAGTTTTTGTATTTCTTCTAAAAAATTCTGATGCAGCAGAAAAATTACAATATCAATCAAAAAATTTGGAGAAAGTAAAGTTAAATAGTAAGATAGCCATCCTCCCCCCCCCCCGCCCCCGCCCCTTGTTATTTAAATCCCAACTACCAGCTGACACCAACAGGTATCTGAAAGACATCACAAAGCCTCAACAACTTGAACAAAACCTGGACTGTGCAGGGGAAGTCATACATCATTTGACTCCACCAAGTTGACTCCACCAACTTTGGTTCCACTAAACAAAGCTGACAGAAACCAACAAAATGAAACCCTTCAATGCTGCAAAATATACAGCAGAGATTTATCGAATATGTCTTTTGGCAATATAGCCACTTTAAAAAAGACTGCTGTTGATTCTTATGCAGATAAGGCAATTAAAAAAAAAAGTGTTTCAACAATTTATGGTTCTCAGAGTTAACAAAATTGTTGTATTAATGAAAAAAAAAATTCTCTATGCTGGACTTCAGAATGTATTGATTTTATTTGTATAGCATAGTGGCAGATTGCTAAAGGTATGAGTTTAGGACAGCTGATGCAGCAAAAAGAAAGATAGTGTCTGTTACAAAAATTTAATTATCTTGATACTAAAACTTCATCTTATTTTAAAAATTAATCTCCATTAAAAAAAAAAGGCAATGTCTAAAATTTGAAAAGCCTGTCATGTGTTATTGGCAAATCTGAAATGAAACTGCAGGCAAGAATGATTGATTATACCTAAAGCAAAGAGCCATGATATGATAATAAAAGTGGTTTGACAGAAAAATATGTGACTGAGAGAGAAACTTAAGTCGGGATTCTGAAGTGAATGTTCTCGTCAAAATAAAAGTAGAAGTGTGACGCTCCCATAAAACCTGAAGATATTTGGTGCTTTGTCTTCTGTTGGATGGTAAAATCAAAGTTCAGCAGAAGACATGTTGGCAAAATCAACCTGGAGATCAGTAGCACAATTATCAGTGCTTTTTAACATCTCATTTTTCCAGCATGGGAAGGGAGAGCCTTCAGCAAGTAGCCTCATCTCTCAGCCATGAGAAGACGCTTTCACTTTTTCCCTTTTTTCGCTTTTTCACTTTTTTTTTTCAGGTTTTTTGTTTGAATTGTCCTGCTCTTTACTACAGTTTGATACTGCAGCACATAAAAGTGCAGTTTCCTGGTGCATACAGTCTGTTACCATAGTATGCTATGATGTAGAGAGACTGTGTGTTTGTATGCCTAGCATCTATGGACACATGTATATATTATTGTATTGATTAATATCTCACATATAAACACATACAGACTCTCCACTCTAGATGTAGAAATACATTTTGTATGCTCTACTAGTAGTAAGATATGCACAGTGTATTTGATATTCTCCTTTCCCGTTGGTAGTTCAAGGGGCAGCAGACCTGTGTGCTGAAGTGAAGCCCTGGCATGCTATCCCTGCATTCCCAGTGTGTAGGAATCATCATTTCTCCCTGGGCACGCGTGTGTTTTGAAGTACGGCCAGATCTACAGATGTCATTCACAAACAATTTTTACTTCTTACAAGGTTTATGCAAAGCAGCTGAGGGAACTGGGGTCATTTTGCCTGGAGAAAAGGAGGCTGAGGGGAGACCTTATTGCTCTCTACAACTCCCTGAAAGGAGGTCATCGCTTCTCCCAAGCAACAGGCAACAGGACAAGAGTAGACAGCTTCAAGTTGCGCCAGGGGAGGTTTAGACTGGACATTAGGAAAAATTTTTACGATGAAAGGGTTATTAAAGATTAGAACAGGCTACCCAGGGAAGTGGTTGTGGCACCATCCCTGGAGGCAGTTCAAAGATGGGTAGACACAGTGCTTAGTGATATGGTTTAGTGATGGTTTTTGTCAGAGTTAGGCTGATGGTTGGACTAGATGATCTGAAAGGTCCCTTCCAACCTAGGCAATTCTTTCATTCTATGATTCTATTCTATGATTCTGCTGAAGATCTGCCTTGACTTGGAGATTTTAGAGGTGGGGCTATGGGTGTGGTAACAAAGGATGTGATTAAAAGACTTGGAGTGAAAAGATAAGAGGCTCACCCAGAATCATGTGACTGTCTTAAAATAACAGCCTTTTATCAAAATGTTATTAGCAACCACCTATTTTCTTCTAGCACCATGATAATATAAGATCTTTTTTTAGTGCCAAGAGTGCATTACTGTCAAATTCCCACTAAACAAAGTCAGAGCCTATTTAATCTTCTGTCTGGGAGGTGTTTACAGGTTTTTTTCCAGTTTGCATATGAATTTGAAAAGCTTCAAAAAAATCAAAGGATAAAATAAAACTGAATCTGATGAGTTTTGCTCATCAGTAAAGACAAGTAAAAAAAGAAAACCAGAGCTCTTTCTAAATTAAATTTTCACATATAGATCCATGTGGCTGCAAGGATGGCTATGCTTACCTACCTAGACCAGAAGCAAAAGTAAAGACCTGAGAGTGCTACAGATAGAAGAAAGCCAATGTATTTATGCTATGGCCAAGTATGAGATGCAGAAGCTGGATAGTCACTGAACAGCGATGATGAAAATATTTTCCTTATCAGCTTTAAGCTCACTGACATACTAATTTTCTCAGGCAGCAGTGAAAATAGGCATCTTTTGTGTATACTGAGTATGAACCCCTTTTTAACAGTAAAACACAAAAGAGTTTTGCTTATTTGTAAGGTCTACTACTGTGGGATGGCTGGGCTTACCCATAGCTGTTGCTTCCAGCTGCAGCTCATGCTGGTGCTCTCCTGAATAACCTTCCTCAGGTGCTATGGCAGGTTCATCCCAAAAAACCTCCCTCAGGTCCATCCGGTGCTTGGTCTGGAGCAGCTCTGGCGGGGAAAGGGCAAAGCACATCAGCTTTACCTGGGTAGTAGGTCTTCCTAGGCTGGGAGAAGAAAGGTTGAGTCTATTTGTGAGCCGCTTAATTTTTGCCTGTGCTTTGGAAGCCTTTGTCAGGGTGAAGAAGTCTGAGGATAGATGTCCATGTGCCCCTAGAGAGACTTTCCTACACTTTTCTTCAAGGAAAGATCTTGGCCTAGATGTTGAAGAAGCAAGGACTTTTCCCTGGGGCTGGCCGGGATAAGACTGTGAATATTTGATCTGGGCACAAGGGAATGAACTTTCCTGTAAAAATCTCTGTGGCAGTTCAGGTTTCTCCTCCTCCTTGAGAATATGGACTAAACGGGCCTAAAGCAGAGAGATCTGCTTGCCATGAGCTACCTTAGTGACATTGAAAAGGCACACTGTTTTGTGTTTGCATTAATAAAATGGCTGTAAATTAAATTGATTTCTACATTTTTTCCTCTGTGCATCTGTTTCAAGATACAGTGGCTGAACTGTCTGGCATTTGTGGTTAGGCGTATTTATAGACCCAGAGGAGGCAAAAAGATAAAGATACATTCTTAGAGATAGTGTGTCTTGTTTAAGAGGAAAGGAAAGCTTTCCCAGTATTTGCCAGATGCGCGTGTGTGGAGTGCAGTAAAAGTCAGAGTGGGAAATGAATCTTAGACATAACAGACCTAGATTCAGATGAAATCTGCAGATCACATATTGCTGTTGAAGTTCTTAGTCATGTATAGTTAGAATATGAAAGCAGAATTTTCTGGGCTATAATATTGCAATTAAAATTGGTTTATGGAAAGAGAGCCTTCAGAGTGATATCCCACTGCAATTTCAGAGCCAAAGGTCTTGCCACCAACAAACAGCCGAGAGCTTCTAGTATGTTAATCACAGAGAAGCGTATATCAACCACCAAAATGTGATTGCAAATTTCACTGTTAAGTTTGAATGTATCATATGAACCCCCCACCCTCCCCGACAAATGAAACCCTGCAGACATCACTAAAACAGAATCCAAAATATGACATAATTATTAGGAGAAAGGGTATTTTTTAGGGCATCTCTGATTTAAATTTATCATAATGTCTACTGTCACAAAGGCTATAAGAATCTCTCTTTTCACTATGGATGTCATTCATAAAGTTCTGTGCAACTTTTATGTGTCATCAGGTAAGCGTCATCGTTCACGCATAGCACTGAGAATTTCTACAGACCAGGTCAAATTAATATATTCTTTTTGACAAGAGAGACATTACAGTTAAAAAACTAAACCCACTTTTTAAAAACACTCTAGGAAAATTATCCCTCTAAATTTGTATTTCAGAGATGAAAAGCTGTTCTTATTTGATTTTATTCTAAATGAATACTTAATACCTGAAGTTTCCACTGAGAGTTGTAGGTACACAGCTAGTTTTAAAATTGAGCAAGAGTTATTTACACAATTTTTGAATTTACGAAGTGTTGCCCATAAATGCTTTCTGTGATCTCAGTCCTATTCTTCATGTTCTTTGCCATCAAGGGGAATCCACCCCCTCCAAGTGTCTGGGGAACCCGTTCCTTGCATGGAGACCCACCTAAGGTACGCAGTATGCAGTACCTGGATGAGAGTTGAATATCTAGCACAGGCTGAAGAGATGCCTTCCACCTGTCATCTAGAATCCGATAATCCACAGAAGTTATGTTAATTTTACAAAACACGTCTAGCAGTGGTTCTGGCCCTTTCTTTTATCCACAGCTCCTATGGGTTGCAGAAACACATCCAAAAGATGCTATCGGAGGTCCCACCTCTTGCTTTTCACAAAAATGGGTGAACCGTTGGTCTGCCAGAACTAGGAGTGTCTCAAATATTCCTTTGAACCTGTTCTAGTTAGGAGGGGTTGAATTAGTACTCCTGGAGATCTGCTGCAAAATGATATAGTGGTTAAGGCATCCTCCAGAAACAGAAAGGAAGAAGGGGGGGAAACAGGAACCTTTCAGTTCATGTTTGTTTGCCCGAATGTTCTATTTTGTACAAGGTAAAATAGCCTGCAGGCTTATAACGTAAGAGATGGAAAAAGCCTAAGGCATTTGATGTGCCTGAATAATTTTCTTGCATTTTTGTATTCACGTGATATTTAGAAAAAGACATCTCTTTATTTTATGTGTTTTGTCTATGTAGTGGCTTAGCATCTGTTTGGTAATGGTTTGGATGCTATTTTCTGTAATTTGTGTTTGCTTTTTTTTCTGCATAAGATCACACAAGGTTCCTGTTTGTGTATTCACAACGTATATTTCATTGTCATTCCCAAACTACTGATAGGTGAAAGAAAAGCGTACGCTCTTTGTCACTGCATCTCTCTCCTTTTCCCTTCTTGATTTATTTTTTCTTCTTCTTTCCCCTCTGAACTGGTGTACTGGGAGACAGGGAACAGATAGAATGCTTTTTCTTTTTTTATTACCTTTATTTATTCTGTAATATCAAGTATTTCCTGAAATTTATAAAATAACATCTGAAGAAGGAGATATTTTTAAAGAACTGACTCAAGTTTTCTATTATAAACCTAGCAAGGAAACACACTAGGCATTTTTCTAGCAAGAGTTTTGAGGAAATGTTCTCCCCTGTGTGAAGGAAAGGAGGGGAGAGAAATGGCAGTAATATCGGTGCATGCCTCAAGTAATTCTGTTGACAATAGGGGGTAATTAACAAAATTAACCATGTGTTTTATGCATTTTTAAGTAAACACATAGAATATCGGTTACACAGGAAATAGCTCTCATTTGTAAGCATGTAAGAAGGACTATAGGGGTTAGACTGAAGATCCGTTTAGCTGAGCGCACTGTTTCTTCACTCGGCAGCAATGGGTGCTAAAGGAAAATCAGAAACAGAGACTGCATAGAGGGAGTTTTCCTTCCGGCATGCGGTCCCAGCTTGCAGAACAGTATGTAAGCTCAAGGGAAAGGAAAGAGAAACTGGATTTGAACACTGGCCCATCCTTAACGTTTCCATTTAACAGAGTCCAGATCCCCAGTTACCAGGCTCAGGATCAGCTTCTTGAACCCTAATTTGGTTTTGTTTCACCCTTTTAGCCCCCAGCTCTTCTGAAGCATTGAGTTGTAGGCTTATGGGCTCACGTATCTGGTTTTAAGTCCTTTACTGGATATAGTTTCTTAGCTCTAAATAATGGCTCACGATGTTTGGGCCCATGATGACAGTAATACTCTATTTTTCTTCTTTTCTGTTTTTCTGTTTGTTGCTATTAGAAGGAACGAGATTCTTCTCTGATACATAATTTAAATTACACAACTTGATTTTCTTATCCTGTGCTATCCTATCAAGCTTAGAACAGAACAGGATAAATAAACTTTACTATAGTCCCCAAAATTTAACTGTGAAAAGGATGAGGGGGGAGTTGTAAGCACTTCCACCATCTCTTAGCCCATTGCCAGGGTGTAAGAGGAAAACATTTCAAGATAGCAGTGAGTGCAGAGCATCAGGAAATCATCGGCATTTTGAAGTCTTGGTCCAAATTATTGCCTGAATCATCTAGTAGAGGTTTTGTTTTAAAAAGCATTAGAAGTAGTGTATGAGGTTGTTGCTGTAGACTGCTGAGTGAATATTTCATTTTTTTAACTCCTTTCTCTATGGCTCCTGATGGCAACTTTATGGCCACGTAGACGAACTGTCACTTTCCTACCTTTCAGTCATCTTCCCCCTCTCACTCTGAAGGTACCACACACCCTTCTCAAGTGCCTGCATTAATTCTGCTGTCCTTATGTATGTTATTCAAGTTTCTCATTACAGTGTGACCTCCCTCATTCATTTGTTCCCACTTATTCAAACCACAGCTTTTCACTCACTTGCATATGAAGATAGAGTAATCCAAGTGTTTCAAATATGCTCATTCAACATTATGTTTTCCAGAGTATGTTAATTTTAAAAGAAACCCTATTCTATGAAGAAGTAGTCTTCATAGAATTCTTCTATATCGAGCTATGAATTGGCACATCGATAGCATAGTAGAGCAGAAAAAAGTACCCAAAATAAAAAGCATTGTTTTGCTCTTTTTACTTTACTTTACAAGTAACAATGCTATGTAATTCTCTGTTATTTTAAAAATCTCAATTTCCTACCAAAACATGATAAAGGCTAGATTATTGTGAGTCCGTATTGTAATTAGTAATGTCCAAATTAATTATGCCATGCAGTTACTTCTGTATTTCTTATCTCCTGGGAAGCCTGAATTTTGCTTATGCTGCTATTGTGGTGGATTATGTACATTACGTCTTAAATTTAATGCGTGCTTTACACCAATTACAGGTCTCCACAAGTTCTCCTTTACGATAGTGATGGGATGGTGAGTAGGGTATGTATACAAAAGGCTATGAGAACACTTATCCTAAATCCAGATGCCACAAAAGCCATGTGTAATTTTTGAAATGCAGGTGGTCTTCTCAACGTTAGACAGATCTCAGGCAGCTCTTTTCAGCATTTTCCTGTAGCGTCACTTATTTTGTGGCACGGTACGTGTTCTGCTCCGTTTTCAAAATATTGTATAAGGGAAAGGGGCACCTTTTTGGAGATCAGCAAGAACATACCTGTCTCCCTGGAGGCCGTATTTGGTTCCGCAGTCCGGGGTTCCTTTTTTCCTGATGGGTTTACTTGAGAGTCTGATAGCACTGACTGATTTTCCTGAGGGCTTACTGTAGAAAAATGCTCTATTCAGTGTGGCATGATGAATTCATATAACTGATTCGGTGCATTCAATATATATTTGAAAAGTCAGAAGGGTAAAACCAGGAACAGGTATGGAATGGTTTGCTTTTAACGGCAATATACTGTTGCTTTGGTGACGGGCTATTGAGTCCTGGACCAGCTGTTGAATTCTACAAATTCAGTGTAGATTACTAATATGATTTTGGCAGGCCAGGAAAATGGCAAAGAAGAAATAGAATTTTATACAAAGGCAAATGCTGGGTTTGGGTTTTTTTATACAAGGCTGGTAGGAATCAGGAATGTTTTAAGCATTACAGAACATCGTAGTTCTAATAATTTGCTTTCATTTTCTGCAAATCCTCAAACCACACGGTTTAGGTCCAGATTTAAGTTTTCTATGATGACAGTTTGCCAGGGTTTGAGAGGAAAAAAGTGAAAACTCTGAACTGCTGCTGATGCTCTTCAGAGATTTGACCTCTTTGAACCCCAATGCAGAAGCAACATAGTACCAGTGTCTCTTTCCTGTCAAATGAGAGCTCCCCCGGTGCATTTCTGCTGCTGCATTGCTGCCCTACCCAGCCCAGGAGAGTGGGAGGCTGTGGGTACCTTCTTCACAATATTCTGGTTTTCCTTCAATAGACGACATGATGTAGAGAATTAAAGGGAGATGGATACAGGGTTCCAGTGTTGATTTAACCATACCGGTTGAAAGCGTCTTGTCACTGTCTTCCCCATAAAGGAAAAGATACTTGTTTGAAGCCTGTAATGCGTGAAGTATGAGCTACTCTTTTTCCATCCACACCTCACACGGTGTGAAGAATAGGACCCCCGCACAGAATCTCAGGTCTCACGGTAATCAGCAGCTGTACTTGCACCATCATGTTATGTGAAAATAGAGCTATTCAGCAGGTGAAAAGCAGCTTCCTGGGACTATGTCTGAAGCCACTGCACAGAGCACGAATGGACTGCTGGCTGAGAAAAGACCTAATGATAACTGCTGCACCTGAACAGTCTTGGCTGTTCAAATAAGAGAGCAGCTATTTTCTCCTGATTATTCTCATCACCTTCCTTTTCAGGGGGTCCTTCACAGAAGGACCACAGTGGCGCTGCAAGGCTACAAGTTCAGATCCTCTTCTTCCTTTTCAGACACCAGAGCTTTGCAAGTCACAGGTTCAGAGACTGAGAGATCTGAGATTTTTTACATTTATATATACGTGTATATACACCCACACTTCAGAGTGAACAGGGAACTGCAGCTGAAAGCAAGAAGAGATTGAGTAAAATAAGAAATGGGTCAGGGACAGGATCATGGCAGTAGCTGGAGTCGTGGAGCTCTCCAGAGGACCCTCCCTGGTCGGAACCGCTTTGCTGTCAGATATTATTGCCTCCCAGATGTTCAGTGTGCTGGGAGGCAAAGCCTGAAACTGTGAAGTAGAGAAGAGGGCACCACTTTGGGCAGAGTTTTGAGCCAACTTGTCCCGGATTTGGCTGTCACCTGCAACCCTATGAAAACGTGCTGTACTGTAAAGGCTGATGTGTGCAAAGAGTGAAGATCCAGGCTCTCTCTTGCTGCAGTTTTGCCGAAGCCTTTTTCTCTAAGCATGGAAATCTGAATTTTAAAATGCTCTGCAGAAGGTTGCTTTTATTTGGTTTACTCTAAGGGAAAAGAGAAAGGCTTAGGTTTTATTTGAATGAGTAATTTTAGGACTCAGAATCAAGAGACAACTCAACATGAGATCCTTATGTGACACGGCTCCCTGCAAAATAAATAAATAAATACATATACACAAATAAAAGAAATGGGTTATTTTGGGGGATATAAGAAGCAGTACAGTATATGGATTTAAGAGGTTATTTTTACCTGATTATCCAGCATTGCTCAGACAGATGAAGCAATACTTTATGCATTTCTAGTATCAACATATTTTATAAGCTGCTGAAACACTTATATTGGTACAGAAAGAACCACAGAAGAGATTTTTAGGAGCTGAAAAAATATACTGCTGTGAAAGACTTAAAGAACTTAAATCTGTTTAGCATCTCAGGAAGACAGAAGATTATTTGATTGTAGTTTGTAAGTATTTTCATGTGGAGAAAATAGTGGATGCAAAAAGAACCTTTAATCTCGCTAAGACAAGAAGGTGAGAGTGATGCCTGGAAGCTGATCTAGAGAAATTCAAATGACAACTTGTGCAATTAGTTTTAAATGTGAAGATTATTAACCTTCAGATTATAAAGAAAGAGCAAGGAAAACAGTAGATTGTTTATCTGATACCTCAAATGAAGACTGGTCCTTTAGGAGAAAGATGGTTATGCTTTATTGAGCTTAATAGAGGAGTAACTGGATGTAATAGCCTGTGGTATACTGGACATTCAATGTGATGATCTAATGAGTTTATGAATCTCTTGGAAATCCATGCAGACAGAATCACGAAAGAGAAGGGTTTGCTTTAGCCTCCGAATGCTGCTACTGATAAAATGCACTCAGCTCTGTTCTCTGCACAAATGGAGAGGCAAACGCCATGCCAAATTGGCTGAATGGCAGAAACATTCACAACCCAATGTTCTGGTCATCCTTAGTGGCGAAACACATCCTGATTGACAGAAAACACATTTCAAGAGCACAGGAGTCCCTGCTGGGCTTATTTGTTGATGGAAATGTTTATACGACGCTGCTTTCTGAACACTGGTACACTGGTAACTAATTGTGTGAAGTAAGATATACCATCACTTTGATTGTCCTATTTGCTGGTCACCATCAGCTTGGGTAACAGCATTCAGTTTAAGCCTGACAGGTTTATTGGCATATTAGCCACACACCTGTGGGTTATATACACTTCTTGGTCATCATCATTTCACTTTAATTGCGGTTGAACATGAGGCTGATATGAGGTCTATTAGTCCCTTTCAAATCCTTCCATAAGGGGGAATTTCTGTGGTGTGACCCAGAGGGGGCCAATAGCTGTATTATAAAACATGCTTTACTTCATATCATTTCTTTGTTAATTAGGCAGGTTTTTAAGGTTTCCATAGGCTGTGTACGATTGTGCCTTTCTGAAGTATTAAAAACCCACCTAACTCATTTGCTTCTAGCAATTCAGTAGTCTACTTAAAACCATTTTAGGGGAGGAAACAGCAAAACTCTGACTAACAGAGGAATATTTCAGCCCCCAGAGTGATCGCACAGATGGGCTAGAAGTTAGCAGAATTTATCCAGCTAAATCTTTGAGCACTCCATTCACCAAATGAACAGCTGTGGGTAGCCCATCTCATCCTGTGTTCATAGTTTCTCAAACTTCTGTGACGCCTCTAGCATTTTAAAGGTCTGCTGAATTTCTCAAGCTCTAGTTCCAGCTCTTGAACTCCACATTGATTTTCCTTAAGAGTGTCCTCAAATAAAACATATAAAATAGGGCCATGTCTGAAATTCATGTTCCTGCCAGACACAGTTCATATGATATATTGCAACAATACATCAGAGAAAAGCAGCCCCGGTGATCTATTACAGTGATACTATACATCCTTGTAGAAGAAATGAACAGGAACTCTAAACTGAGAACCTGAACAGCTTTTTGAAGTTATCTTCTGGCAAAGGTACTAACACCTATTGTGTTTGTCAGAAGAATGAATGTTAAATTTAACCCTTCGTGTACTACTGGTACACCGATTGGTGATTTTTAAATGTGATTTTGCTTTCTGTCTGCAGGAATGAATTACAAATATTCAAGATTTTTTTACAGAACTATCTTCTGTAATTAATGGCTAAATACACCCCGATACGGTAAATAAGGTTTGCATCAAGAAAGAGAGAAGTAAAATTTACTTTTTACTTCATTCTCTCTGATGAAGAGAAGAGCAAATACAGTGTTACCCATCGAGGCTGTGATGGAAATCATAGCCATTAACATCTGAAATTTATAGCATAATAAGGAAAAGCTTCTACAGCTTGTTCTATATTTTTAGAGTGGAATGGGACCTGTGATTCACTGTTACTCCTATGAGCTCAACAGTACCAGAAATATTCCTCCTTTGTGATATTTTACCCGGACCTTTTTCAATGAGAATTGGAGCGTGTCTTCCCATGAACTCACCTTTTCTCAATAATTTTAGCTCTTTGATATCTTGTTTCACTAACCTGAAAAATCTTAAGCTTTGCCTTAAGAGTCCTCCCAGTTTGCCTCCCGGGCTCACTTTAGCTGAGCTTTGGGAGGTGGTTCCTGCTGTGATCGCTTGTGCTGTTGCCATGGCCCTTTCAGTTTGCATGCTCAGATGCTAGTAACTAACCAACAGTATCCCTAAATTTCACTAAATTCACACAGCCTGAAACTTGTGTCTTCAAACTCTGATCCTGCTTTATTAGAACATCAGGTGCTCCTGCTAAACACCCAACTTTCTCATAGTAAAGAAATATTTCTCAAAATACTACCACGCTGCACCATCACTGATGGCTATTCTGCCTGGTATCAATTAGCAAGAAGTACTCGCTTCTAGACTTCTGCCTCCACTTATGAAATAAATGGCTTTCCTGAATCATCTACAAAACTACATTTTCTTTAGAGGCATCTTTTATATGGACATATTTTGTACAGTTTGCTTTCCATCTGGAGCTCAGCTCTGCTTCCTTCAGGCCAAAGATGTGACTATTGGTGCTGCACATCCTGAGTACTTGCTCTAGCATACAGCTACGTAAAAGGGATCTCTTCCTAATTTTGATCGGAAGTTGTATGACAGAGCCAAGAAAACATTTTTGGATAGAAGCTCAGTGGAAATTTGCATCCTTTAGTATGGTTCTGAATTACTCCATCAGCCCTTTTTGAGAGAAAACGTTCTGCCAGTGCTGTTTGAAGACATTTTGGCCGCAGTGCATTGGATTACTTGACCTGCCAGCACAGCCATATTGCACTGGAAATGGGTGAAGCTGGGAATGAGATCAAGGGAAAACTCTAGGTGTGGTCTCTTATGTATCTTAGGGCTGTCTTACTTCTACAAGGAGTTTTAAGCCCCTTTCCCAAATTCAGTAGCCAAAGACGAGCATTAAGGTGACAGTGGCAAAGTTACTCAGTTCCCAATTTTTGCCGTTCCCTTGCTTAGCTCTGAAGTGTGACAGCATTTTTTCCTGTGAGCAATACTTCTGTTTCTTTATTTCCTATATTCTTCACAATCAATTTTCTCAGGTCTTTATGAATTTTTTTAGTTTCCTACCCATCAGATTTCGTCTTACTTTCTGCCTCTCTTTCAAAAAATAAAAGAGAAAAAAAAAAAAAAGGAAGAGGAAAGCCTATTTTTAAGCCGAAAATAACATAGAAGGCAATAGCTAAAGATAATAGTCCATTTTGGTTTTCTTTGTTTCATTTTTCCTTCAAAGCCACATTGCCTGGTTCTCTCCCAGCTTCTCTGTCCGTGCTGGTACAAAATGTTGCACAGTGTGTTAAGGTTCAGACCAAGAGGCTGGAGAAGTGCAGACTATTTCAATTTGACTCGTTTACACCTTCTCACGTTTTAAGACACAACTTTCACTTTTGATGGAAGAAAACTTTCAGTGACATCCTTGTAGTTTCCCCCTCCCCCCTTTTTTAAAAAAAAGCAAAGTTCTCAACCATTTTTCAGGTGCTTTGAAAATCTTTTTGGAATTTTTGGATAATGTTGGGTACTGTGGGTTCTTTGCTCTGAGAAAAATAGACAGTTGTTTTATAACTTCTCAGACAATGAGAAATAAGTCTTAATTTATTGTGTTTGGAAGATACATACTCAATCAAATTTGAGAGTCTATCTGAATTGATGGATTTATTGTACTTCCAGTTTTAGTACAAATATTCTTGAATTGACACTCCCCCATTTAAGAAACTTCCTATATATATATATATTATTTCTCTTGAGAGGAGAATATGTACATCTTTATTTAGCATGTGTAATAGAATATATAAAGTGCAGGAAGCAGCTGAAAAATAACTGAATATAACTGCCACAAGAATACAGATACTTAAAGATGGGGAAATAATCTAAGATGCTCACTGTTGCTCTCAGTCTATCAAGTGTTATAGCTCGGAATTTTAAAACAGATGACAGTTATTTGTTTAGAGACAGCCTACCTGCCAGCTTGAAGTTAACTTAAAGACTTTAATAAGCCTACAACAGTGAGTTCAGGCAGGTACTCAACTATAGCAATTGCAAAATCAGGAGTCAGTTTGTCACTTCATGAGGGTTCACCAATATCGGCTGGCATCTGCTGGAGGCAGACTTGACTTCTTCCAGTTGCCACCTAAATAGCAGGTTCCTTACAGGAAAAATTACCCAGGTGTATCCTATGTTGCCTTGGCCTCTGTTAGCTGATCTTGAAATAATCTGAGACATATTTGCTTGTGATTAGGCAGGAGTTGTCTGATTGGTTTTGCAGTGTGCTTGTTCTTGACAACAAGAAAGTTTTCAACCCCGTGCTCATTTTTGCATTACGAGAAATATCAGATCTGCTGTCAGCAGTGATGATTGCTGTAGCTAGACCAGCTCTCAGAATGAGTGTGGTCGTATAACTGCCCGTGAGCAGGAGCAAACTGCAGCAAGAAATCTTGCACGGAACCTGTCTGCCTCTGATGATCGCTTCCTGTCCCTTTTCTGGCTTAATTCCCGGATATAGCCCTGAGACTGCCCTGTTGGGTCTGATGGATGAATATGGGTCAATCTTGCTTACCCACATTTGGCTTCCTCTGAGCTGCTTACTTATATGATTCTTGGTGGAGATATTTTAGTATAACTCATTCCTTAGTGCCTCCTCTCTCTGCTGAAGGCCTTACTTTATGTGGCTCTCTAGGGTAAAAAGACAGACATAAGCAAACACAAATGCAGAAATTCCACCTATATTAGCTGCTTTCTTACGCCTGCCTGCTCCGAACAGTTAGTGTGCACCTTGTGAATGTGCCTGAGCCACAGGTTGAATGGGGGGTGCTGGGCACGGACCTCTGGGACAAAGCAATTAGTGTTCGAGCTCTTGCTCTGCAAGAGACGCTTGGGGCAGGAGGCTGACATGCCACAGGTGACACTGCACAGCACTAAAGAGGTCACACCTCAACTCATTTCTGAGAGGCTTCAAAAGACACCAGGATCATGTGTCTCTGCAGCAGTCCGGCAAATAGCTGAGTAAATCGCAACCTTAATGATCTCTACTTTCCCTAACAACACAAACGAAACGGGATTCATATTTCCTCATCACGCCTTGGCGAACATACCCACTTTCTTTTTGTATAGTAATTTCCACTGATTTCTGATTTTGCCTTTTTAATCATCTCTTTATTTTTGGAAGTACTTCAGAATTAATATACTTAGAAGAATATCTCAGACCAGAAAGATTTTAGATTAAAACCTACAGGCAAAATCTTTGCTCATTTTTGCTTCAGACCCTAGGTAAAAATGGAGCATCACCATAATAGCAATTATGGGTGGTTGTTACTCTTGATTAAAATTAAATTAAATTGCAGTTGTCAACGAAAAAGATTTAATTATCACATAAAAACTGTCAGCCTTTCAGTTTAAACATCTGCTGGATAAGCGTGCCAGTAGCAGTGATGTGGAGTATTTGCCAGCTACCCCGTCAACAACCCCCTTTGCATCATCACGTAATTGAGTCAATATGGTCTGAAATGCTTCATTTTTCAGATCAGACTGTATCTCACACACTACATAGATCTTAGAAGTCTTTATACAGGTCAAATGTGTTCCTTTATTCAGGAACAAATCCAATATTTTAGGATTATTTAATTCTTCAGATAAAGTGTTCTCTGGTGATACATTAAAAATATTGTTGGGTCATATCGGTATCTGATGTATTGATGTTTGGGATCTAAAAGATTTATCTGGCTACTCCTCTCTTTTCCTGGCCCAGGTTTTAAATGCCTGTACATCTCTACAATCCTACTGACATCAGTTCAGCAAACCAATTTCTCAGGCTGACATTTTCAAGGGTATTTAGATGTTTACACATCCCTGAGGACCTCAGACTAACACAAGCTGTTCTCTGAACTTCTGCCTGTGCCTCCTTTGTATCAGAGAGGAGGGTCGTATTCTGATACCAGGCATAAAAGGCACGTGTCAGCATATCCAAATATCTGCCTGGAGGAATCTCTAGTTACAGAGATCCCCTCTATGTGACGTGCTGTAAGAAAATGGTGTTCTGAAACTGTGCGTGTGCTCAGGAGAACTCAGTGTTATCAGAAGAAAATTTCCAGTACTTAGCAATTGTAATATTTCCATGTTGATTCTGGTCTCTTGAAGCTACTTGTGATGAAGGTCACACTTTTTTCATGAAATGCAAAATTTAGAAACTTTTTGATGTACAAAACCTGGAATAAAAATACCTCCAATTTTAACTGGCATACGCTGTTAATTTAAACTGGAGAAGTGGTCCTCAGTATTGCTGCAAAATCAGAATGTGCTATGTGTTATATTTTTTTATTTTGAGGGCAATGCAAAAAATACCATTTCTGTTTAAATTGTGAGTGTTTAAACTCTCACATGTGTCTTTCAGCAGAGACGGGAGTGATCTTTGCTGGGCAGAATGTCAGTGCCGCGCAGTGCCCACCTCATCGCGACAGTGCTACTCCCTACACTTGGGCGCTTCTTAGAATTTATTCTTTATTCAGAAATATCTTACCTACCACCACTAGATCACTAGGCTTATCAGTTGTACTAAATTCACAACTTGGCTGGGTCTTCTGGGTAATAATATATGAATATTAGGACAACCTCAATAAGCTAGGGCATTTAGCGGGAGAACTATTGGTACTGTAACACTGAGAAAGGAAAGATGCTTAATCGGCCTTTTGACAATATAGTTTTTAAAAATCAATACGGCACTGGATTCTTTGCTTATTATCAACGTGCAAAGAAAGAACAAAGGAAAATAGTCAGAGAAGTTGTTGAACAGCCATTAGACGTTACCGCACTTCAGCACTGAGATCTTTTGTCAATGCTCAGCAAGAACTGACTGTTCTCCTCAGTCTGCAGGATGGGTGTCAAGTGGAGTTGGTACTTCTGGATGTTTTCTGAAAGTAATTTGCTGTTCCTACTGCTTCCAAAGTTGTGTTTCACATTCTGTCTGTTATGCTTCCTTTAAGAGATCAAATCTATAACATACAATATTTTATATTACAATTTTGGAAAAAAGAATCCAGGACAGCAGAAGGAATAATTTTATTTAATAATTTGACTTATAGGAAAATCTTGGCCCATCTGTCGCAACTCTCTGTTACCTTTTTTAAAGTGGTAACCTCAAACCAGGACAGAAAGCTAGTTATCAATACTTATGTAGGATTCTGCCACAAGGATATTTACTCATGGTGAAGAAATCTGCCACCAAATGAGCTACCCTATTTTAGTGCTTGACAGTCAAGTTAATGCTTTTGATTAAGTTGGAAATGTTCAGACGGAATGTCTGATGTGATATATAACGTGATTATTTATTGATGTACAGAATGCCTTTTCAAATTTCATGGTGTATTATTATTATTGTTATTATTATTATCCTTTATTTATTGACTGTTTTCTGTACGCCTGACATTTAAAGACTTACAAGTCTCTTCACTAAAAGGTTTGACCTAAAAACAGCCCGTGCCGGCTATCAGCAGTCGACCACCTCTCAAGGGAGACGAAGCCTCTGCGATTCCAGCAGCGAGGCGACTCAAACATCCCGATCAGAGAGGAAAAGTAAGCTCTGTCTAGTTTTTCAATCAACAGAAATTTCTTAAGATGCTGGACTTTTAGGATTTGCTTTCATAATCTTGAAAAAAAAAAAAAGTACAAATAACAAATACTACTTCCTGAACTGGCAAATAGACGGAATAAAGAGCACGGGCTGGGGAGGGGTGGGATGTGGGGGTGAGACTTAGGGTTTTTTTCTCTGAAACTACTCTTTCAGGTGGTGAATTAGTTCTGACCCTTCCATATTCTGTCTGACATGGGATGATCATCCTTGCTGAACTTGAGTTTCACCTGTGAGTTTCAGGGCTGCTCTCACGCCACACATCCACCTCATGCCATTCTCCAGGATTCACCCACAGTTGCCATCTCATCCTTTCCATACTAGGGGGGAGAAAGAAAAAGGGACTTCCAGTGACCCATTCTCATCTTTTCCTTGTCACTTTCTGCTCTCTGGACTATTTTGTGTCTCATACCTCTCGACTGCGATATGTATTTTGTACAGTAGGGAATGTTCACCACTTCTAGTTTCATGCACAGGTAGGTGAAACTGAAGAACTCAGTTCATCTGAAGAACTCAGAATTGGGCTTTATAGGTTATTTTGCAGCTGAACTTCTCATCTCTCGTTTTTCAACCCAGGCAGACATTGTGTTATGTTAGTTATGTTTTATAGCACCTTTCAAAAGAGAAAATTAAAATCATTATTCTTTTTTCTTTAAATGAAAATGTAGTGAAGCACTGCCCTCTGTGATAACCCAAAATTCATGTGACTTCATCGGTATCATCAGGTGGGTTTTTTTCAGTTCAGTTCAAATCTGTCTGCCAAGTGGCTCTGCTTGGTTACCTGTTACAGGTCCTTACACCTGGGGGGAAAAAAAATCCTGAACAAAGAGCACGAAGATTGCTTCCATGTCTCCAAATTCTCTTTTATGGAAAAATTTATTTCTTAGATTTATTCACCTAAAGACACGTTTCAGCATGCTCCGTATGTTTAATCCCAGCTCTCAGTTCTTTTTGCCAAGTGTGTTCTACAGATTTTTGTTGCTGCTCTCCAAGGAAAGAAAGGATCTTGCTGAAGCAGTCCAGGACTCTCCTATCTGTCCTGATACTCATATTAAATATGCAACTTAAACTTTCGGGCTTCACTAGTGTAAGGCCAATGGGTCTATTAAATTGTTCTTTGCAATATGAGAGCTAAAGAAATGAAGTCAGTTCAGATAAAAAATTACGATTACAGCTGGGGGGGAAGTGAAGTGCACTTTCAAAGCACGGAAAAAGTGGCCGGAAGAGATACAATCTCTTAAAATGTTTAAAATGAACATATTGTACTAAACCAAAATTAGGCATAATTGTAGCACTTAATACAACCTGTCAAGAGATGTTTTTAATGAGATCAGTTCAAATATTTCTGCCAAAGGATGGGAAATTTTTTCTTCTAGTTCAAAATGTAATTTCAAGCCTTGAGATAATATTTGTGAATGCTAATAATATGAAGTTGGAGATTGATGTTTTTGAGGATAATATTCATCCTATTTTGGGTTGATCTGATTGCTTGTCCACATCTATATCTGCATGGTGACAGATTCTGACCCAACCAAGTAAGATGTGTTTTGCAGGGCAGAAAAAGGGTTTTCACTTTTCCTAACGTTTTGCTGTAAAAAGAAAAAAAAAAAAAAAGAAAAAAAAAAAAAGCAAGCTTGATGTGGTAAAACCAATAGATTTTGAAATACTAATTGCTTAAGAGTTTTACTTTCAACAGGGCAGTAGGTACATAAAGTAGTTTTCAAATCTGGTTAAAAGTGCTTGGACAAGTAGTCTATTAATCTATTTTTATCATGAAAGATTAATTAGTGCAAAAAGTAATCCAGCATCAGAAATGACTTAAAACGTATTTTTCAGTTTGTAATTAAAAATGACTGTGGTTAACATAGATTATAATTTTCTTATCTTGCTACTATGTCCGATTCTTTTTTTTCTTGATTAACATTTTAAACCCTTATATCTATTGTTAGTTCCCTGCCGGATCTATACATGTGTAAACCTTGTTCCTCCACTGCTTTGTTTATATGCACTCCTAACCAAACAATTCTGTTTAATTCTATAATTCGAATGTACTCTTAAGAAGATGTACAGGGGGATCTTGACTGCTGAATGATTTTGCACAGTTAAATTTATTAGTCTGTTATTCCATCGTGAGGATAACGTAAGAACACCTTTTTCTTGAAAACGAACTTGGTCTTGGGAAAAGCAGAAAAGAACCACAGTGAGGTCTTTGTGAGAGTTTAAATGCCATTTCTGTCTTTTCTGTAGCAAGCTGCGTATCAGTATAAATAAATCTCCAATACAGTGGAAAGAAACTAGATGTTGTTTTGCAAATACCAACTTTCCTTAAAAAAAGCATTATAGCAGACTAGAACAATATGAGATTCCAATTTAGTGGACTAGTAGTAAACTCCCTTGTGTAAACTAAGTCTATGAAGCTGAGTAAGGTCAAACAGGAGAATCCATTTAGGAGGTTATTTAATTAAAGTTTCATCACTGAGGTCCACAAGTTTCAGTAAATAATAAGTAAAGTTATGCACTCTTAGGAGAGCAATACACACCTTCAGCAGTCAACTTTACAGTAGAAATTGTCTCCACACAAATTAATTTTGAGATATCATTAATAGAATATTGGATAGTACTTTTATTATTCTATGTGAGTCTGCATATCTCCAAGGACAGGAGTTCTTGCTAAACAGTGGATATTTCTGTGGAAACAATCCAACATATCTAATGGTCATGAGGTTTTGTGCAATAGTTATGGAAAACTTGTCTTTCTTAAAAGCCAGTCTAATGCATAAACACTTTGGTGGATTTGCTTCTCAAATAAGCGTATTCCTGACAAAAAACACAGGTATTTCTGGGCTGTACTATTTATATATTTATGACAAAGATGAAGTTAAGAAATTATTAAAGAACATTTATTTTAAGTTAGAAAGCCCTTTAGCTAAGTCATCTGCCCTGTACTCTATTGTAGTTGTATCAAAGGCTTTTTCAGCATCAAAGAATACAGCTACAGTAATTTTTTTACTCTGCGTTCTTTAATGTCTTTGCTAGATTTTGATATTTTCAATGGATGACACTTTCCATCAAAATCCAGCCTGATGGACTTCCAAAGACCTTTTGCTTTCATTATACCTTTGCAGACGGAAGAAGCTTACTCCTGAAGAAGCTTACTTCAAGTACATTACAACCACAGTCAGTAGCTTAATGTACCTGTGATTAGGAATCCTGTGATCTTCAGCTGTTTCCATCATTATGGTTACTGTCTACACAGCTACATGAAAACATGGACAATTTTTTTTGTTATTTGTTATAGTTTTTGTATTTTAAAATGGAAGTTCAGAATTTGCAGTGGAATTCATTACCTTTGTATGGTAGTCTCTAAATTTCATTTTTCTGAAGTGGCTAAAAATTTACAAATTCTTTAGTACCACAGTATCCAAAACTTTCAGCCATGACAAGCTCAATAGCATCCACAGAGGACCTCAGGGACCTTCTGCTGAGGTCTGACAGGTATCTATAAAGGGTAGACAGACAGGTGTCCCATGTCACCAGACCGATGCAAGCGAGTGTGTATGTGGAGCTTATTGACATGCAGTCTGGTGTTGCGTGTGCATACTTGTTACATGGCCTGATGTGTGCTGCTTGCCTAATGGATAGCCGTTCATCATGGACTAGATGAATTTTTCTATCAAGTTATAGTTCAATGTATCAAAAGTTGGATATATTAAGTGATTAGATGAATCAGTGTTGACAGAAACTTGTTCCCAGTTCAGGGGGAATTATCATCAGTTTGAGAGTTAGCATTTAGAAAGATGGATCAGAATAAAATAAGGGAAAATATTAGTACATCCAGCATTGCATTTAAACATCAGCTATCAGAGTCCTTAATATCCCTGAGATGGACTAAAACAAACATTTGAAGTTAGCTTCTAGAAAATAAAAAGCTGTTAACTGGTGATGATAAGAAAGCGAAACTGCTGTCTAAAAGTCCTTACAAAAGAAGTAGCATGAGATCTGAGTATCTGAAAGAAGCGTTAGCAAGAAAGGAAACCGTCAACTCCAAAAATGTTCTAAAGTTATCACTGTTTTTTAGTATCCTTAGGAAGTGATCACGTGTTTGAAATACCATACTAAGAATGCAGGAAGGAAAAGTAGAAAGGACCCTATCAGAACATCTGAAATTCTTGTAAGAGAGCATTACTTTTTTTGGTGAAACTTGGTATAACTTAAGTACGCAAATCCAGTTTAAGGTTGATGTGCTTGATCTCTCCACCTTCAACCTCTGTGGTTTGATTTCTCCAAAGGCTTTACCCGCATCAGGCAAGGGGAAGCATTGAACTTGTGAGGCAGAGTCTCTCTAAATTGTTTGCAGCCTTGGGACAGAGGAATCATAGAACAGAATCATAGAATCGCTTTGTTTGGAGAAGACCTTTAAGATCATCAAATCCAACTGTTAACCTAGCACTGCCAAGTTACCACTAAACCGTGTCCCTCAGCACTACATCTACACGTTTTTTTTAAATATCTCCAGGGATGGCAATTCAACCACTTCCCTGGGCAGCCTGTGCCAGTGCTTGATAACTCTTTCTGTGAAGAAATTTTTCCTAATATCCATCCTAAACCTCCCTTGGCACAACTTGAGGCTGTTTCTTCTTGTCCTGTCACTTGTTACTTGGGAGAAGAGTAACCTTGTTACCCGCTCCTTTCAGGGAGTTGTAGAGAGCGAGAAGGTCTCCCCTCAGCCGCCTTTTCTCCAGGCTGAACACCCCCAGCTCCCTCACCCGCTCTTCATAAGACACGTGCTCCAGACCCCTCACCAGCTCTATTGCTCTTTAGACACGCTCCAGAATCTCAGTGTCCTTCCTGTAGTGAGGGGCACAAAACTAAGCAGAGAATGGGAACAGGAGGGTTCTCTGGTCCTACCCAGCCCACAGGAGCAGGGCATTTGCAAAAGAAGACATGTCACTCCTTCAAGGAAAATATATACTGATGACTTGGTTCCTTCCCAACTTGCCAGACTGATACTATCATAGTCTGAAGTATTTATTCCAGTTGCGATTCACCAATATGGGATACTACGCATGAACCCTATGCTCTCAGCTATGTTTCAGAAAAAATCCTATATTAAATCATGCTGTTCTTTGGATAGAAAATCAATTTTTAAATTTAAAAGCATGGGAATATTACAAAAGAGAATCACTGGGGTTAGTCTGCTAATATAGACAGGTTAAGCCAATCGAAAATGATCAAACTGCAAATGGTGAAATGACAATTTCTTAGTCTTCGTTTATCCTGTCTGCCTCTGTTAATATCACAGTTTTACTGAATAGAATTATTTTTGAGTGAATGCTAATCAATTGTAGTTACAGCTCTAGCTAATGGAAAGAGTGATACAGGTTCTTAAACATTTCAGAAGATTTTATCATAGGTGACAAGTTCCTACATGAAACTTAATCCTACTTTAATCATATCTATTTATTCAAAATAGTATCAGGTTACTGTGATTTCTTTTCGTGATTGGTACTGTTCATTATGTATTTTATACTGAACACTGACTGGCAAATAAAGCAATAATTAAATGTTTATCCAGCTGTTTCATCTGAATACGCACAAGCCACACGAACAATCCTATAGCATGTATGGATGGAATACATTTTGAAGGGACTGTTAGTTTCTACTTCTGCTTTTTGTTTTACTCACTTATAAACATAGTGTTAAGGTGATATTTTTTGTTGTTGTTCTAAAAGAAATATTTCAGCTGAGCTCTCTTCTGAACTTTCTAAGATCCATTGCATCTGCAGGTTCAAATCACGTCAGAATTTATATTAGGCTTTTACTTCTCAGGTAGAGGTAAGCAAAACTAGTGGAATTGTATTATGATGATTTTTTTCAGTAGAACTTTATGTAGGTACTATTTCTTCTGTGACCTTTCCCCTATTTTTATGTAATGTAATTTTAAATAATACAATGGTATTTCAGGAGGCAGTTTCCAGCAGTCTGCTCCTGTGCGCCATAAATTAGAATAATTCATTGGCTGCTCTGAATTTTTGCTGAGTGCTGCTCAACTCATGGACTGTGCTAAGATTTCTATTTTTCTTTTATTTCACTTTCTACTCAGGCCAGCCAAGGACAAAATGCAGGGAGATTTCCACAGAAACTCTCTACATAAACCTGAACTTTGTTTTGTACTTCACGCAAGGGATATTTATATGGCACTTGGCCCCAGCTGGGGGACATTTCTGTTTACCCTTTCACACACATAAAAAAAGTAAATTCTGGTATTCAGCACCTGTATATCCTACTGGCGCGTGGCACCACAGGTCCAGAAATAGAAAAACGCACCACAAAAGCATTTTATTGTTAGCAGAGAGACTGGCGTTGTGTAGGCCAAAGGGCTGGGTTATTCTTTATCTGCTGTGACAAGAATAGAATGATGGAATTTGAGGGGAGATCCAAATTTGACCTCTCTACTGGTGCTGTGCTGCAACAATTTCTGCCAAGGAAAATTTGTAAATGTATGGGGGAAATTATAGCTAAGTTCTTTTCAGATCTGTGCCAGGAAATCAGGTCCCTGTGAGCTGGAGAAGCATGATCTTCTCGTGTCAAGACATCTGAGGTCAGTATTACATTACTGTAATACTACACTGTAATACTACACTGTGTTAGCACAAAGTGAACTTATAAATGCATGTTAATTTGTCTGATTTTATACAGAATAAATTGAGTTATGCCCTGTCCTTTCCAGTGATGATGAAGTTTGATGCTAATGGGGAGTGCAATGGTAGCAGCATGTGGGTATGTGCCAGTGTTAATAAGACAATATTATACGCCATCATTTTTCATTACTTATCGAAGCTAAGAACAAGACCTTAAAGTGAAAATATTTTTAAATTGATACAACTATATCTTTTGACAAATACCAACCCGAAGGGTGTCGTACTGGATATTTATCAAACCTTATCAATGATGCGACAGGCAAAATAGGTGTGGCAGCTCAACTCTTTCATCTTCTGAGACAGCACTTGTGTGGAGTTCTAGGCAGCAGAAGACAGTATAAGTAAAAGTTAAACTTGATCACAAATTCAATACAGTAAAATTGGTTTTTTGTTAAGGTTGACTAATACCAGATCTGGTTGGGAATATGGCCAGGTACTATATGCCAACGTTACACACACTTCGGCTTCCACCCATAAGCTGATACATAGATTTGTGAGGCTTGAGACAAAGCCTAGATTTCCAAGGAGTATCTGCAGCCCTCTTTGTCATTCCCGGTAATGCTGTCTATCATTGATACAACTGCTCAAATGTTGGAGGTTCTGGGGCTAAAAATGGATTTTAATAAGGCTTCTTCATACTCAGATTTGTATTGTCCAAATAGTCGACACAGGTATGCCAAGAAATAAGGTCAAGAAGATGCATAGAAAGTTCTGACTGGCTTTGTACGCTCTTGTGTACCTCTTTGTTTAGTACTGAAATAATAATATTTTTTTCTTACAGGTAAAAATTGTATTTAAAATTACTAATCCTAACAGGATCAGTAGGGAAAAGTGCTTTTGAATGTAGTGACTACAGCAAATAATTTGAATTTTCTTTCTGCTTTAAACTAAGAAAATTTAGTGAACTATTTCACATAAACATTAATAGACTTCTTGTTTTTCACACAAATGAACAAGGACTTGTGTTACCAGGTTAATTAGTCTCAAGTCTCAAGTATTTATTGACACTGATGAATACAGACTACTTTGAATACAGTTACTTATTTGTTGCTGGTGCCATATTGAGATTCCAGAAACTTTTCCTTGGTTTGGTCCATGACCTTAGCAACAAACATTTTGCATCATGTTGTTACTAAATTTGAGTATGTATTCAGGATTCATAAGAGGTTTTATCTTATAGATTGCAGTCTTTTTTTCAAGAGAGTACAACGCTTCCATGTTTTTTTCTCACAAATTATAAATTAATTCACACTATGTTTTGAAAATACTTCTCTTAAACATAGCTCCAGCCATTAGAGTAAAAAACTCTAAATGGAATATTAAAGCAGTATTGTCGTAATACACCAGAAAATTCTGTTTGGTTTTATTTCAACTACATAGTTTATCAAAGACCTTGAGGTTTTCCCACAATAGATTTGGCTTGTCTTTACCTAATCTTAATGTGTTTTATTCACTTAGAAAATAATCACAAAAATTCTGCTTTACTTAGTAATGCATTTTTCTATTTTTACTAACATCCTCTGTCTGCTCTGCTCCATTCTCAGATTTGAAATGAACTTTGGCTGCATTTTTTCCTTACTGTTTGCCATTATTTCCTAAATTACTGTCATTTGCCAAACTGCAAGTTTTTCTCTAATTATTCTAATGCATACAGCCCCCACCCCTCAAACACTGGCCAAGTTTTGTTTATCTGTAACAATGTTCTGTATATTTCTCCCTACATTTTTCTAATTATATCTATTTATCCTGAAAACTTCACTATGAGCTACGTTCTAGCTATATTCATAAAACATAGGATTTTAATGTCTCCCCAAACCAGGTTTTTAAGTCATGAATATAAACACTTCCTAAACCTGGTAGCTTCTTCTGAATCAGTAACATATTGGTGCAGATGCATTACCCATATGATGTTTTCTTTTCCCTGGATGCTGCAGTGGATAAGATTGCCTTCTTTAGTGCTGTTTTACACTTCATAGTGCAAAAAAGCCCTGAAAATATTAGCAGAAATCCTGCGCTAAGCGCAGCATGGATAAAGCTTGCTTTCCTTCAAAACATCTAATAAAAATGCTTCTAATACCATCCTTATATGCCTTGCTACTGGATGCTATCATAGTGCTAATTGCTACCTCCCTAAATTTCCTTAATTACTATTGGCATTGGCGGGAGACGAAAGTTACTGTTAATGTATGTTGAGAGATTATAACTTAATAAACTCCGAAGAGTTTGTGGCAAAGAGGAGAAACAAAGCACAGGGGCAAGGGCACACGTGCAAACACAGTTGTCTGAAGCTTTCTGTTCCATGATATTTTTATGTCTTCCTTATCTGAAATATCTCTTGGGTTTTTTTCAGTTTGCTGGGTCTGGTTTGTAAGAACAAAAGGAGGAGAGGAAAGATAAAGGTGACAGCTGCAAAAGATGGAAAGCTAAAAGACCAAGTGGAGGAGAAGGGAATCACAGACAGCGAGTGGGGTTGAGGCTTTACAGGAGCAAAGAAAAAAGCTGCCTTCCTTCAAATATGTGGAATATAAGGCACGGCTTCCAGTGTCATATCGAACAGGGCCTGCTTATGCTCAGGTTGGAGTGTATATCAGAAAGAGTTTAGATAACTTAATTCAGAATTTCATGCATGCCTCATACATTATTGCTAATGTTAAATACCCTTAATATGCTTGGCAATCTTTTCATAATGCGATGCAGTCTTTTAATTAAACATATATTTGTTTTGTTCTCCAAAGCATGCTTGTTTACCATTTTTCCCTTTTCTGTTTTAGACGAGCTGCTGTTTTATGTGTATTTTCAATGCCAAGATACCGAAACAGGTCTTAGAAAATGGAGATTTTTAGGAATTCAGAAAAATAGATTTGACTTTGAAAGGATTTTAACTTTTCGAAAAGGTGAGGCAAACAGCAATTTGCAGAAAATGGGACACAAGTCAAAGCTTTGTATTTTCTCTCACTATTTTATAGGACTCCCACATTAATGACATTCATGAAGTAAGTTTTTGAAATAGAGAAATATTTTTGCTTCTTCCTTTTAATTTTATTGACCAGGACTGCTTCATTTTGCCTCTGTACTTAGCATATACCTCAGATGTAGTTTGTAATCTGCACATGCCTCTAGGGATAGTGTGCTCTTCAGGCAGAGTGCCCCTCTAGCTTCCTTTAAAGATGAAGGAGATACCAAATTTGAGCTTCCTTGTAGCTTTGTCTTTTTCTTCTTTTTGCATAAACAATAGCTTGGGGGTGTGTGTGTGTGTGTGTAAGTCCTGATTAACTTTAAAGCTCCTGAAAGCCTCAAGAAAAAATTACTATACAGAGAAAGACAATGAAAGAAAGGGAAATAATGTCAAGACAAATGCTCAAACTGCAGCTTGTTCCTTGAACTGGTGGAAAAATATGAGAAACTATTTCAAAACTAAAATGAATTTAAATTGACGTGCAGTTGCTAAAACATACTAGTTAAGGAAATGGAAAATATCTTTCTTATTCATAAAACTGCTGAACCCAATATATAGTTACTTTTCTGAGACAAGGACTACTCTGATCTGAGGAAGTTTCTTTTATCAAAACTAATGTATTGCTGCACCAAAGTTTGATCTCATTGAGTCAAATATTTCTGTTCTACCTTCTGGCATGCAGGGACTTTTCTCCCCTTCAGTGAAACTGCAGTCCTAGCACAAAAATATATATTCTTCAGAGGGAAGTACGAATTACTCCCACTGTTGTCCAGATGCAGGGAGGACAGGATACAAATTCTGCTTAGTACTTTATAGATTCCTAAAAGAGAAATGGGAACATGAAAGAGGGTATTTTAAATAAATTTATCCACCTTGATTTAGATTCAAAGTTGAATACTTGTATTGAGACAATGCTTTTCTATATGAGAAGTACAAATAGCATTGTATCATTCGGGGTGTGGGGTGCTGCTCTACTTTTTCTAGATATATCTAAAGGTGGCTGGTAAAAACTAAAAATGGCTTACGGCTAATTTGCCCTTTGATTTCAACAGGACAGGCCTTTTAGGAAGCACTGTGCAGGTTGTACAGTCCTCAGGGCTGTTCCTGTCCCAGCACGGGTCATCCACGGCCACAGACTGAGGAAGACCCGGAGTGGGACACCTTACCCAGGTCTAGGTGAATCTAGTATCAAACCCCAACGAGTACAGTTGGTAGAGCTGCTGCTGTCAGCTGTATGTCCCCTACAAAAGGCCTTATTAGTTGAAAAGCAATTACTATATGCAATTTTCTGCCGCTTTATGCTCATTTTGTGATAAAGCTGCTGATAAGATTAGATACGAGTTTCATGCCATGCTTCAGTCGGAATACAAACGTTCTTAATTTGAACAGATCTCCATGGGCTTTCCCTGCTGATCCTTCCAGCTATGCAATATTTTGTAGCTCTTAAGTTGAACCTTATGAAAATAGCATTGTTATGAAAATGCTTTTGTCCCTCCTGATGCCCCCAAGATAAGTTTGAATTTTCTTTGTAAGCTTTCATTTTTAAAAAAATCTTGTGGAAGAAGGAATACAAAAGGGGGAGCACGGTAGGGAAAAACCTGAAAGAGCAACCCACCAGTCAATACTTTTCAACACAAGAAGCATCTTTGCATCAGATTTTTCAAGATATTTTGCATCAGTCTTGTTTAAATCAATCTCCAGTATACTGAACGGGATCAGAGTTCATTTCAGTGCTGAGTGCTTTTGAAACTCCTTTCCCACTGATACTTAGCAGTGACCTTCCATTTCCTTTCCCTGTGTTAGTAAACAGCTTTAGAAATGCTAATTAAAACTGGAACACGAATTTAGTAGGGTATTGCCCACTTCCAGTTGGAAATTGGAGGGAGGTAGCCAGGCTACCTACCATCCCTTAAGTCACTGTGATAGTATTAGGTTAATTTTAATTCACTTTAATTCAGTCCATCTCTCTCTCTCTCTCTTTCTACATCCAGATAAGCAGAGGAAGCAGATGGAGGCTATTTACTATAATTAGATTAATTTTAGCAATGCATGAGGCATAGCAGACTGTGGCAGAGGAGGGCATAGCACGCTGTGGTAGGTGGGTACAAGTTCGCTGCCCTTGTATAATGTGGTGATTTTAATGGTGTCGACACTGATCAAACCCTGATGAATGGGGATAGATAGCGTTACAGTGAATGGTAAACTGCAGGCTTCATAGAAGTAAGTCCTCATATTGGCTTACGATAGGCAACTTTTTCTCCAGAGGAGTTTGTAAAGCTTCAAAGCTACAACGAAACCTTGGTCCCTCTGAAGTCCAGCAGTGTTTTGGCACTGTCTTTCTTCAGTGTCAACAGGTTTCCCTGGTAGGCTTCCCCTGCAGAGGTGCCGGGAAACACCATCATTTCATTTGCCTCCTTAGAGTCTCACTGAAGCCAACACAAAAACCTAATCAGTGCATCTGTTGTTATAATGCATTGAATTAATTAAGTCAAGAAAAAGGCGTGTGATACCTTTTAAGGACATTCAGTTTCCCAGTCTTCTCGATGCTCTTCTGAAGGAGCCATTCTCAATCAGAATGACAGTTGCATCTTTAGTTGTCACCAAGTAAAATACAAAAGAACGAAACTGAAACAGATCCTCTGATAACAACAACAAAAAATCCCTCTCCTTTATAATTACCTATAGAAAATGAACTTTTTACCCCGTACAAGGACATTGTAAGTGTCTAGGTAAAAGGGAAGAGAATCGTTACTAAATAATAGTGATAACCACACTTGTGTGCCCTGAGAAGTTTCTTTCTTTTCTTTGTTTTCCTAAGGGACCATAATTCATGTGCTTGTGTTTGAAATGTTTTTCCCCACGCCTAGAAACACGCCTAATTCCAGAATGACTCACATCGATAAATGTAAATTAGATGTATTTGGGATAGATCTGCAGTGGGAGGAAATCAACATAACTCCGTGAGTTCAGAGAAACTAAACCTCCTGGTCACTGAGGGTCTGGCCCACTACTCGTCACGACAACAACAAAGACACAAATTTATACTGGGATGGATTTCATCCCACGAGACTTGCTTAACACAGATCTCTGTTCCCTCTTTCCATATAACTCACACAATTGGTTCATATTCTTGCAGGACCCTGGGAAAAGCACAAGTGGCAAAAATGTCATTCCACAGGCGTTGTAAAAAAGCCCAAACATACGGGCCTTATTACATTATATATTTTTCCCAGCTGAAATCATTACTTCTTGGGGTTTTTTTTCCCGACTTTATTGGAGACTGAGGAAATTTTCCTCTGGTAACCATGTTATAACATTGAAATAACAAGTTTAATTTTTAAGATTAACAATTAAAAGATATTTTTTAAATTTCATGCTTCCTTTCCTTTTTTATTGATAGTATTTGTCATGTTAAATTGGAGGAGAATTATGCAATACTTATATTACCTTTATCAGCATAAATAATTTTTAATTACATATTTTCATTAGTTATTTTCTATTATACTGGGAAACTTCTGTTCAGAAAAACACAAACTGATCTGTGTAAGTAATAATGGATGTTAACAAAAAAAAAAAAGAGTATTTTGTCTCATAGGTGCTATTAGTAGGCAATATTTTTGTATTCTCTGAATAGAAATTGGTAAACCACTTGCCATTTTCATAACTTTAAACTCTGGATGAAATTTTTCAGCAGAAATCAGTCCTTCCGGAAAAGCCAATTACAAACTTCAGCCTGCCCTCCCGGTCCCCATGCTGATCACAACTCTGAAATAGTACAGAAGAACTAAAATTCTCATTCTTCTCAGTGACAGGACCTTGGCCAAGAGAAGCACATGTAATCACCTTTGATTCTAGAGATTTGGGATGTGATTCCTTTTTTCCCATAAATTTTATGTCACCTCATCAGAGGATGAGCCATGAGCAGGTATTTAGGTGCAGCACTTCAAGGGAGTGTTTGAATGCCTTGTGTAACATTATAATTGTTCAGAGTTTTTCTTTGAAACACTAGTGAATCTATTTCCATCATTTGCCAGTTAAAGGCAAAGTGTTAAGAAAACACTCAAAAACCCATTAGTTACATACTCAAAACAGCATATAAAGCAAAAGAAACGTTATGCTGTTATTGGCTTAGCATCCCTAAATTGTTTATTTCCCTCATATTTTCCACAGGCACTGTAGTTCTCTTTTGGAGAATAATATTTTAATTTTACACTTACAGTTTTCTGTATGCCTGCTTACCATGCTTATAATTTCTAGCAATGAGTCATGATATTTTCATCTCTTTTTTACCTTTCCCCCCACCCTGCTTCTTGATTACCTTTCCAGGCTATGTTGTAAAATTAATAAACCTGGTAAATTAAAAATAGATTCATATATTTTGGAGATATTTTGCACTTGAACTGAGGATTTTAGGTAGGACAATTAACTTAATATGAAAGGTGGCAAATGCTTTATATTACTTTAAGGAGTGACATATTCTTCTCTCGCTCGCTCTCTCAGCCATGTAAAACAAGAACACAGTTTTCTTCATCTCAGTTTAAATACGTGAAACCATTATTTCTGTACATACTAAAACACGCAAGTTATTTCGCAAACATTTCTCTAGTGCCTTGCCTTTAGTTTAAGAGGAAGGAAATGCAGTGGAAACATAATGTAAGATTCATAAGGAAAACTTTCTTTCAAGCTTTGTCTTGAGGTTTTACTGTCAGTGGATTAATGCACTGACTACCCTGGGCCCTTCCGACCCCCACCGAAGACCTGATCTTCAATCCCAGCTTTGATAACTAGTAAAATGTATGATGGTTCCAGCTGAGATCCCACATTTGTACATTCCATAAAAACTGCCAATCCATTAGGAACAGCCAAATCTTGATCTTCCAGCGAAGCCCTTGTCAGAGCTGAACTGCACCGGGAAACGTGAAATCTCCTTGGTCGTCCCCTGACATCTTGCCTCATCCTATTCACTTCTTTTTCAGGAGACTTCTACAGGGCTGTAACACTTCAGTGGGCAAACCCACAAAGCAATTCTCTTATTTATGTGAATGCTAAATGCACTTGCACAGTGTTGAAGCAAACATATCAAGAATTTAAAAAGAGATATCAGGAGAGAGCTTTTGAAGCGCATTAGGTTCAATATAAAAATATTTTTCTTCCTTTTTCTCCACTGTATTTTTCTAACTGCTTGTTTGGGTCAGCCGGTGGACAAACAGTACAGGACCAGCATATCAGAAGGACTTTGTAGGACATGTCAATAGGTCCTGGGGGAGAGCTGTGTACTAGAATGCGCTTTATCCTCCCTATGATATGGACACATCTCTGGGCCTCTGGTGTTTATGATTGCAGTGACAAATTACCTATTTTTATAGCTGCGTTATTTTATGAATATTTCATTTTATGCAAAATACTTGTCCTGCTGAAAGCAAAAGTACCTGTTCCATATTTTTAGCTTTGGTTGTTAAAAGATGAATTCAAGTGTTTCAGATACTTGACACAAGAATGCTAATTTATGACAGTCTTTTAGCTGACGGATTGATCTGCAAACTTATTTCTTTATATAGCTTTACCCTGTTTCTAGATGTCAGAAATGTTTTCCATACTTCTCTTTCCCACAGTTCTGAACCATAATGAGTAACTTCAGCAATTATTGTGGGGTTTCTACATCACTTTTATACAGTATAGAATTTGGAAGATATAAAGGATGAGCAGCATTAGAAATACCTGTGTGGTCTTTTTTTTGGAATTATACTACATTAGATTTGTTTTAGTTTTGTCTCTTTTTATCTTTATTTTTTTTTTAAACTTTTGTTTGTTTGTTATTCTGATATACTCACACATCCAATTAAACAAATGAATTAGTGGATTAATGTAGTAAGCTACGAGAAATCAAATTCTCAGTGTTAAAAGTAAGGGTTACCATAAAGTATAATTGAAATCTGTAAGGTAAGTAATCTCTTTATATATCCAAAATTAATATAGATTACTTTTCGGTACAAACACCTAAGAGAGAATATTTCACTAGTGGCTCTTACAAGCTCCATCTGTGGAAGAAATTGGTTGTTGCTGGATCTTCAAGTCAAATTTGGCCTCATAATATTAAAGAATGGAAATGTGGCTGTAATTTCCCAGTTTAAAGTTCCATAGCACTTGGATTTGTGGTATTCATATGCGGGAAAAGTTTTGGAATAAACAATTGGAACCTGTGAGTCCCTGTCATGCTGCTAATTGGTTAATAACAACCACTTCTGGTAGCCGCACTTGACGCTACCCTGCTAGCTCATTCTTCCCAATATTTTCAGTGCTTCATGACACAAACAAACTGAGTTGAGGGCAGATGTTGCTAGCAAGTTCATGCACACTACGTTTTGATGGTTCTGGGCATACGTCAGTATCATCCTCAACTCAAGGCTGTTGATCCAAATATATCGATTCATGCATTAGGCTTCAAAGAGCCTTATTCCCGTTAGTGAGAATACTTGTCAGATTGAGGTGCATCATGGGAACGGGAGCCCAGCCTGCCTTCCGCTGTTATGTGTCAAGACCTCTTTCAGTTCTTCTCCTTCATACATCAGTCACCAGGTCCTGACTCTCTGGCCTGTGATCACCTGTGTCTACAGGGCCTCCAGTCTAATGGCGTCCATAAAGAGAAGCCAGCTGTTTTTATGGCCTATTTGGAGTCCATATCCATTTCAGATTATATGAGCCCTGCTGTTTTCTAACCGAGGGATATATACAGATATACAACGGCAAGAAAGACAGGGAACATAAATACGGGACGTGCTGATTTGGCCCTTAAAGGCACCAGAGGGCTTTTCCATAGAAGCGCACTAAGCAAAAATTAGAGCTCATAACCTCCCACCCACCCTTTGTGATCAAAGTCTGGAGTCTGTGTTGTACATACACATTAATAAGTGTGCCCACCAAAATTTCTAACATGATGTAGAGAGGGTATCCTATGTTACAAAGTGCTACTTGCTGTTGGAAATTGCTGTGGCACCTCTCGGAATAATATTTTCACAGTGTAACACATCATAGTTAGGTCATGCTGTGTTTCCTTTACGGACCATCAGTAATTGCAAAGCAAATATGTTCCAAAGTCAGCTGAGACCTTGATGATAAAAGGCAGTTCTCTGAACTCTTCCAATCTGGGCAGGTATTGATGGGAACAGGTTTAAATGCTGGGGGAGGACTCATATTTGCAGTGTGGATTCTAAGGCTGATAATGAATAAATCATTGCAGTTACTTGCTTAATAGTACCAAGAGTAGAATTTTTTTGTTCTTCCCCAAAAATGAATTGTCTCTTTTTCTCTTGTGAAAGTTACAACTTGAAACCCAGAACTGCAAAGATAAAAAGAGATGACAAATATGGTGCAAATATGGTGTGCTGAGGAAGGACGGTGCACCAGGTTACCGGGTTTATTCGGGGGTAGGGGGAAAGTTTGGGGGTGAATTTATTCCAGACTCCATATTAGCATAAATAAAACCAGACTCTTTTTCTTTGGGATTTGAAAACTTTTCTGAGGTTGCTCGGCCAGTGGTGATTTCTGACTCACATTCACTAAGGGGTAGGAGAGGAAAGATAAGAGTAGACTCAGAGTAAACAGGATGATTTCCATTTCTGTCAAGTGCAGGCAGAGAGTGGGGGGTCTTTTTAATTTATTTGTTTTACAGTTCCACCTGCATAAATTAGCCAGGATATCTTAAGTGATTTATCTTTTTTCTTCATGTCTCGCTCTTTATATTCCCTCCTTGCACTGTCAATGCTTAATTTGTAATATAGGCTAAATATTTAATATAAAAGTGGGATTCAAACCCTTTTCTTAAGTATCTCTTGTGATTTCTGCTACATGTACCAAAGACAGTCCTGTACACCTACCCATTTTGGTAACAGACAAGTCCTTTTAAGTTTTCTTTTGTGGGGAGTCATCTTTTGTTGAATCCTGAATAGGATCAATATATGTATTTTTAATGCACAGGAGATTTCTTTTTGTTTAGGCAGCAGAGTCTTAAAATATTTAGCATCCTTTCCATTCTCTGGTGAAATGCTCGCCTGTTTCTTCACAGTACATGTTGACCTTGGTATTATTGCAGACGTATTTCTGTTTTGTTTCATAGCAAGAAAACTCTGAAAAGAGATGGCTACTTATTAAACCTATCTGTTGTGGAAGCATGAAAGGATAGTGCGGTGTTAATATACAGCTGGTTCTACAGGCCAGATCTTTACAGGGAAGGCCTTAGAGAACAGCTAAAATCAACAGCACTATTTTGAATTACATCAGCCGAGAGTCTGACCCATTCTCTTAAATGAAATTACACAGCACTTGCAAAACACCCCTCTCTGAAGATTTCACTGAAGACTCCCAGGGATTCCCACACAGGTGGGCTACTTAAGCTTTTGTTCTGCAAGCCCTCATTTGTGCAAGTAATCCCATTGAAGCAGATAATTTTTATTATTGTCTTTAGGTCTAGGTGTCTGATCACAAGGATGAAGCAGCCAGGATGGCACTCTTCGATCTGAAGAGTGAAAAATTATCGCAGTATAAATCCATAAAAGAAGCTCCTCTAATCTTCCCTCCACCTTTCCAGTGAAAATTTTATCTAGCAGGTTATGATGGATTTTACACTGTTCTGCAGCTGTCTCTTCTTTATTGATGAGCAGAAAGTACCTGATCTCGTTCATTGTTAGAGCTATATCTAAGGAAGACTGCCCCTTCCTTCATTCTTTTCCTGCTGTCTGCTAATTCATAGTTATCAGCTGAGATTCACATATTCAGCTAACTAAAAGCTTTGCTTATTGTTTGTCTGAGATAACCAGAATGAAGAAGTAGTAGAGGAAGCAAAGTGCATTTATGGCCCTTAAATGCAGCAAAACAGTCGCTAACTGCCAAAGTTTTCAGAGACGATCAGCAAAACTTTGTAGCCAGAGGGTCTGCCGAATCTCAGAAACTGCCTCTTCCTCATGAAACCCTCTGCAAAAGTTTGAAAAAAGAAATGTTTTAGAAGTCTGAACATGTCTATGTATCAATACAGCCCGGCCTTCAAAAATTCACATTACGATAAAAATTATACTTCCAAAATTGTCTCGTTAAGAGCTTTCCTCCAAAAAGCTACAATTCACTTCTTCCAAAGTGTTATGATAAATGAGCTAACAAGACACCACAGTCCTCCTGGGACTTGACTCGAGACCTACCTAAGTGAATAGAGGTTTTTCAGGCTCCAAAACCAGAAGGAAACATTGCATCGCCTAAACTGCCTGTGTAGGCTGGCCAAAGGACTTGATTCTTTTGATTCTCTCCTGAAATAGTGAGGTGCATTTTTACTATGACATAGCTTTCATAGAGAAGCTGCAGATATTCCTCTCTTTGTTTCTTTCTTTCTACCGTTTTAGTTTTCAGCTTCACTAGGTGATCTTGTCCTACCACTTCGTACTTTTATGAAGCTATACTATCTACAGCAATCAACGTGTACTTTAATGAATTCCTTATTTATGCCTGGTGTAATGGGTAATACTAGCTACAATAGGATCACCATACAGCTGGTGTCATTCTGCAGAGGTCTTTTGACCTCAGAACTACAGTCATTTTACACATCAGTATCTGGTCTGTCCTATATAAGATTGATAGTAGAGTCCTAGTATTACAAGTGTCGCTTCAGAAAACACCATGAGAGTTTTTTTTCCCCCTTTTTATTGTTATTGTTGTCTGCCATTCGTAAAGCTTAAGCAAAGCAATCTTAAAACTCTTTCATGCTCTGATATTGCTGTACAGTAATCTCTGGATTTTTTTATAAACACCACAATAAGCTGTACATCACTTTTACTGATGATAAGGATGACTGTGACTGTGTGTTGTAGTAAAAAAGGAATTATGTATAGCACGGCTAGATTTACAGTGAGATGGATATTGTACTTTACTCTGTTTGGGTGGATACTAAGTTATGAGCCTGAAGGTCAATGATCCCAGAAAAGGATTGTGGAGTCTGAATGCCACAATGATCTATTCCAGCCTCGGATACCAGGTGTAACATGTGGGGTGAGGGGAAAATGGTGCTCTGAAACAGTGATTTCTTTCCCATTAAGAAGCACTTCCAGGGGGTTTCTCACTGGGTCGAGTATCCACTGTCCCCAGTGCTGCTCCATCTGACAGTGTTTTATTGCCAGAATCAGTTAAGAAGAGAAGTTCCCCTTGATTTCCCACATAACTGATATATTGAATATGGTTCATTCCTTTTAGTCTGTGACACACACAAACTTAGGAATTATGTGAGTAAGGTGAATTGCTGTTAATCTGAAAATTAAGATGCCTGACTGTGTACCAGAAACTCTCCGCTGTCTCTTGGTTGGTAACCTGTGTTTAAAAAAGTATATTGGTTATGAGAAGAGAAAATACTGAGCTACTTTTCGGTAGTTTTAGCTGTAATTTTAGGCATCCCTGTATCTTCCATCAGGGAAATGGCTCCCTTGGGCCCCTTGTTCCCAGGTATGGTATGTGATGGGATTTACCAATTCTGAGTTATTTAGAAGATGGAAGGGTAGACTGGCTTGCACTGGTCAACTTGGCAGGCAGGGGAAGAGTTCCAGCCACAGGCGAGTCTGTTTTGTGCCGTGGAGATTACATTTGTTGTCCATTTGGAAAAGTTTGTGTAAAGGTAATTATAGGGGGAAGAGAGCGAAAAAAATACTTTTTTCATTTTGGAGTGGGTACAGTTGCTGTAAAGGAACAATAGGTGTTGTTGGGGCACTGGTATAGGGTGAAGTAGGTTTTACCTAATGTTTGTGTCTGTCTTTCAAGAAGATGCCAGCTATGTGAGAAAACACTTTGCAGTACAAAGTTGGTCATATTTCTAAACTCCTTATGAAGACAATCATTTGCTATTTTTTTTTTCCAGAAAATAATGATAATGAAGCCCTAAGCTTTTCATATATGTTTTTATGCGTACATGTATCTCCTGACATAAATTGTCACCAGCAGCATGACGTTTGGCCCTATATAAGTAGTAGTGGCAGCATAGACTACTTTAACAGCTCCCTACTTTCTCCTATAAGTATATTTTTATGCGTATTATATGAAGTATTTATTTTGGGTACCACTTGAGGGGATGTAGAAGCCTTCTATGTCAAGTCTTTATAAAAACAGACTGACAGTGTCCTATTTAGAAATTATTTATTTTACAAGCAGTCAGGAAAACAGATATATGGGCGGATCATAAAAATAGGTGAAACTACTGGTCTAAGGTATATTTTCACTTTTCCGAGGAACGGTAAAGTTCACATGTTCCTCAGTTAAATCTTTGCTCAGTGCACACACCAAAAATTTTCTGTTTGCTTCCCTTTTACACTTTCTCATTAGCTTTCTCTCATTTTCATTTTCACTTTCGCTGACTTATTGTTTGTGAAAGGCAACATATTCTTCAATCACAAATGAAGGAGGAAAGCAAAGATGTTGTCTGATTTCTAAGGCTTACTTCACAACCCCTTACACTTAGTGTTGTCATTTGGTATACCCTGATTTAGGGAACCTGATCTGTTGAAACTTTTCCGGGCTACACCGAAGATGTAGGATCATTTCTCTGCTCTAATCATCTGTTCTTTAATAGCCATTATTTTCAAATGCTTTCTTTCTTAGTGAATTCAGATAACTTCTGAGTTTAGGCAATTAGTCAATATACCTAAGTGCCTTAAATTATGTATCTGCTTATGTGTTTTCCTGGCTCACACTCCATTTATTCCGAAGTTGTTAGAGAAAGCATAGGAGAAGGGTAGAAGAAACATAATCTCAAATTGAAAGGAGTTGTGCCGTCTCTTCACCAAAGAAGAAACTCCTGAGATGGTGCTTATTTGCCTTTCCAGAGCACCTGGGTTTGCTTCAAAGTGCTCCAGTAATCGATAGATTAATAGCAATGCTCCTGGTCTTCAAGGTATTTTCATATATAAATGCAGGCAGGTTCAAAGTTTTGTGGGCAACCTTCAAGCAAGAAAATAAATCTTTTTTTTAAAAAAAGTCCGATATCTCACTTTTGTTTCCTTCAGCAATATATACTGTTTAGTAGAGGCAGAGGGGAGGCAATTCCATTGTCTGTTGCTTTTTTCCCTGCTACGCCATTAAATCTATTTCTTAAAATATTTTTTTTCCACATTAAAAACCCCAAAACCCCTGCAGTTGGAATAACTAGATTAATTTCAGCTGAACTGAACTCGTTAATCAGAAAGAGATAAGACATTGCTATTTAGGAATTTTTAAAGCCCATTACTACAATTCAATTTAAACAAATTTCAAACTGAAATAGTCTTTTTTTCAAGCCATATATTGAAATAGTTTTTAAAAATGCAAAACAGCCTTTTAAAAAGTTGTTTGAAATTTCTACCTGATTCAGACTCTGAGAGATTTGACTGGAATTCTTTAAAATTTTCTGTGTTGTTAAAACATTTTTCAAGAGAGTAAATGATTTCTGTAGAAAAGTTCTTGCAGCTTTCACAATCTGCTTACATTGCCAGGTCTGTGGGGTGAGAGGTGCCTGTGCTGAGTAAAGACAGTGAATCTTGGTTGGTGCCTGAAGGAATAATGTAAATGTAATGTAAATAATAAATGGCAATATCCGCTCTGATCGTATTATGCAGTGCACCTATCAAGGGTATTGTATTTCGCGGCTCTTTCTGCACCCCCTCACTGGCATGAGGAGCTGGCATCTTCACACTCATCCTACTGTCATTTCAGAAATAATGAACTGTGCAACCAAGGTTTTAAAACCAGTTCCTGGCAGGACAGATTAATGCCCTGGATGAACCTGCTCCTGGCCAGCCAGCATGTGCATTTTGCCTGGTCAGGAGGACATGGGGCTGGATCCCCAGGAGAATAGGGCTGCCCAAAACCCCACGGCAACTCCTGCAAAAGCTGTTGGCAGGAACTAAAAATCTGAGCCCCAGGCCCCGGCTGGCCCAGGATGGGCTGTTGGGACGCAGGCAGGAGCCCAGGTGGGTGATGGAGTCCCTGCCTGCTCCTGACACCACCATGGGTGGATGCTGCCACTGCCTCTGCCTGCTCTGCACCCACAACCTCTCCTGCCGTCAGGTCTAGAGCACCCAGCAATGGCCCTAATTGCTCTCCCCTTAAAAAGTAAGTGAATGCAGTGATACAACGACTCTTTCAGAGGACTGACTCCTGGTGGGGGGTCTGGAGCACGTGTCTTATGAGGAGCGGCTGAGGGAGCTGGGGGTGTTCAGCCTGGAGAAAAGGCGGCTGAGGGGAGACCTTCTCCCTCTCTACAACTCCCTGAAAGGAGGGTGTAGCCAGGTGGGGGTCAGTCTCTTCTGCCAAGTAACAGGTGATAGGACAAGAGGAAACAGCTTCAAGTTGCACCAGGGGAGGTTTAGGATGGGTATTAGGAAAAATTTCTTCACTGAAAGGGTTATCAAGCATTGGCACAGGCTGCCCAGGGAAGTGGTGGAATTGCCAACCCTGGAAGTATTTAAAAAACGTGGAGATGTAGTGTTGAGGACGTGCCAAGTGGTGGACTTGGTAGTACTAGGTTAATAGTTGGACTTGGTCATCTTAAAGGTCTCTTCCAACTAAAACCATTCTGTGATTCTATTCTATCATTCTATGACACAGACATGCCTCTCTGCTTCTGATTTTACTGTTCATTACTGTGCAGGATTTGAAGGACAGATGTGGCACTTAATTACTGGAAATGGCACAAGTAGGTCAGTCGAGCTTTGCTGTTCATGCTGCCAGTTTGAGACAGGGCTTCGTCTCCAAGCTTGGCTCTGTCACGTCTGCCATGATGAAAATAAAGGTTTTTTCTTTTTTTTTTTAAATTGTACAAGATATTTTAAAATAATCTAATCCTGCATAAGTGAATGCTCTATAACTAAATTTAGAAGTATTTGCCTCTCAGTACAATTAAATTTGCCTTTAAAGCCCAATTATTTAACTTAAATGCAATTCGATAAAGCCCCAGACCTTCAAAATGTTCTTTCCCTTCTTTCCAGGCTCTCTCCATAGACATAATCTGAAGAAAATTTTTGTGTATGTTTTTGGCAGGCAAGTGGTACAGGGACAGAAAATGTATACAAACCAGCTCTCTTCTGAAGTGTCTTTTAAAGGTTTTCACATACTAATGAACTGAGCCTCAGCAGTAACGAAGAATTATCCTTGTAATCCTACAAGAGCTCTTAACCTAACCTCACAGCATTTATCTGTGATGTTGTTTAATATTTATACCAAAACCTGGTGTATATTGATTGTGTTTGGGTTTGATTCAAAGCTTCAGCAGTTTTAGTCCTGACACACACCAATGCCAATGATATTGGAACCAAAACACAAGGATTCACGTAGATTTGCTTTTAAAATTGAAGTTAATTGTGGAGTTGCACACACGCATGCAGAGACTGTGCCCATGGTTATATGTCTCTGCATCCTTGTGTACACACGCAGCATTTCACAGTGGATACGCCTGTGTGGGTATTCCATCCTCCCGTACATTGGCACAGTGTAAAATCTTGAAGATGACTGCTTTGATAAATTAAAATAATTAATTGCATACAACATTAAAAAAAAAAAAAAAACCAAACCAAAAAACAAAACAATTGCAACAAGGCAATTAAGCTTGTGTTGCTTGCACTGTCTCTCAGTTTAAAAGAGTTTTCCCGACCCAGATTCAAAGGATCATTATCTCATGGGCATATGCGCATGTGTTTGTCCTACAGATCAGTAAATGTAAATCTCTGTCCACCAAAAGAAGCCCCATGTTGAAAGAAGGGAAAAATAAGAATTTGTAGTACAGCATTTAAAAGTTTAACTTTTTTTTTTTTGTTAAATGTTGGATTTTGCAGTTGCTTTCTCACTAGGCAGTGCCAGCAGATGTCAGTGCCAGCCCCAGCGGTGTCCATTGTGCTTGAGCTGCGCAGTGGAAATTGCTTTCCCTTACAAAAGAAGCTCCCTGTCAAGTTGCTGTTATGTTAAACAATGGATGTAGGTGAAGCTTTTGAGCCACCGCTTTAAATTCTGACTTGATGCCAAGAATACCGTCAAGTGTTTGAAAGAAACTCCAAAAATAAGAATAATCACCTTAAACACACATACAGTATCTTTCTTTTCAGGCAGCGTTCCTAGGAATCAGGGCAGGAACCTTCTCTAATTGATCATAAAAACATCTTCCAGGAATGAGAATGTGTTCCTCCCACGTGTGATGGGGAAGGTGCCCTTCAGCGTGTGCTGTGAGTGAAATTGGTTCCTCTTCAAAATCTTGTATCAGTTTCCAGCCTTCAGATCTCAAATCCAAGCCTGAATTTCATGAGTTCTCTCTAAAATGAAGACAAAGTTTCAGGCTTGAATAATCATATATTGTGAACATGGATTATATATTACTTGCACATCTGAAAATATGATTCAATATTTGGATATAGTCCTATATTACGGAGGGTTTAAAATCTGAAAAGTCTGCTTAAAAATTCGTATCAGGAATAGTTAATCTTCTATATTGTTTTGACATCCATTAAAGCTTCAATTTATTAATATGACTTCAGCTACCACTCACTGCTGCAAGGCAAGCAACAAACATCTGAGCAGAAACAAAATCTCTATCCCTACAACACCATTGATTAGCTCTTATTTATGTTTCTGTCAGCTGCGTTCTGTCAGTCTGAGACTTATCTGATCAGGGCTGCAAAAATGTGCATTTATTGCTGTCCTTATCCTGCTCTGTCCTCTTTCCAAATTGTTTCCTATCAGAGATATCTGATTTGCTGGAGGTTATTCCTGCTGCAGAGATTTCTTCCCATGCCAGATACAGCTGGATTTTTACAGCTTCTGCTCTCTGTTCCTCTTTTCTCCTAAGTGTGGAAGCTTCCCAACTAGTTAAAATTCGTAAATTATTTCATTTGGATCATTAATTTGTTGTTTTTGTAGCCTTTTCGCACTATTTTTACTGCATGTGCTCATAAGTTGCAGAGGTGACTACATTCTTGAAATCTTGTGATGTCTCTTATTTCCCTTTGTTGAATGAAATGGAATATTTTCAAGTGTTGAGTTTCATCTGAGTTCACATCCCAAACTGCCGACTCTCCTCCCAGACGTTCCTTTGTTTACCAGTGCTTTATGGAGATTTCTTCCCACGTCCAAACCAATGGACCTGCATAAGGTAGAGAGGGTCTCCAGCACCCCTACCTTTAGTTGTGTATGTGTTCAGTGTCTGTCTTCAAGGGAATTTGCCTATTCCTTAACATATTTTTTTCAGCAAATTCAACTATGCCATAAATTCTAGGCAGAAAAATGAGGCCAGCTCTCCATAAACGTTTATTGATTTTGTTCCTTGTTGTTTGTCCTATTTTGTCCTACTAAATAATAACTAGTGGCCTATCATCTGATTTCTCCAGAGCTCTGGCAGATATTCCAATGTATTCTTATCATCCTTAGCATGTTTTCTGTGAATATCAAGTTATGATTCATTTCTACATATACATACAGTCCCAACCTTTTCAGAATACAATTAAAGGACTTGGTGTTTATATCTCTAAACATATGTGTGCTAAGAGAAATGCTTAAAATAAGATGCAGAATTCAGCTAATTAAAAAAGTTTGGAATTCCTGGAAAGGGTGTGATCAAAGTTGTGGAAACCGGTTTAGCAAAGTGAGATGACATGCATGGGGTTGCTCGTGAGTAGAGATTCATTTTGGATTCTGCCTCTGAGCGTTGATTCACGCACAAGGTCCTCTTCCCTTGGCTGTTGGGACTCTCCCTTCTCCCATGCTGTGAAGCTCTTGTCCTCCAGCAGAGGCATCTCAACTGCTCACCTACTGACTGCTGAACCGCTGCAGTTAGCTGTGCTGTACACGAAGGTAAAATGGTAATTCATCTAGGTTTGTCTTTACCAAAAAAAAACAACCCCAAAGCCTCAAAGGGTGGTCTCAGTTTGAGTTCACTAGATATAGGGATATTGAAAAGGGCTTTTTTTATCCTGTAAATTGGGTCTAGTGTCCAAGGGGCAAGTTCACTTGTTCATACATTCGTTTTCACAACCCATAAACTATTGTCTGCAGTGGTAATAAATGCTACAGAGCAGAGAAGTTGCCCCAGTGGACGAAAGTCCATTGGTACTTTTGCACTGTGCTGTATCATACCTTTAACACTCCACATTCGTCGAGCTGTTCTCTTTGAATATCACTGTTTCATTTCTGCCCCTAGAATTCAGAAACGTGGGGGATTATACTGACACATCTGCAGTTGCACAATTTGGTTTGTAACAGTTGGAAGACAGCACAATAGAGAATATTTGATATGAGCACACTACAGTCCTTCAAAAATAATGTACTGATAGCTTTGGTTTTTCTTTTATTATTCAGGGTCACATGGCTGTTAAAAAGAACCAAATCTAACCTTAGCATTAGGTAATTTTGTATTGGCAGGGCTTGCAGTTAAAAAGTTCTCTGTAAAATGATGAAAAAAAATAATGAAACTTCAAGTATCATGCTGATACGTTTCCTCTTTAGAAATTCTCAGGTTACTGCTAACACTTTAGGAAATTAAAAGGCAGAAAATGATGTTTCCCTTCATGTGCTATTTCTAATTGGTTCCTATACTGGAGAGTTACTTTCAGGGCTGCGACAGATTTTTTGGATGAAGAGCAGTAAATATCTGTCTGGTATTTGAAACACCGTAGACTGAGAAAATGATATGTTTCCTTGTAAATGGGCAAGGAATGACCCTCTTTGACCTTTTCCATATTTGCGCAAAACTGCTGTGATCAGAAGCAGAATAATATCCATTGAAACATACAATTTAGGGATGTAAGGTAACACCAAGTTGTGATGCTTCACTTTGTTAAATGGCTTCTGCAAAGTAGCAGATGTCAATTTGCCAGTTTCCCTCAGTCCCTTGGGGATTCTGTCAGGGGCCTGCCAAGCCTAGTTTCAAAATAATAAAACAAAATTAAAGCAGAAGATAGAATAGTCCTTCAACCAGTACACTTGGGGCAGGCTAGCTCGGTTGTCCCACTGTAAGGGTAGCTCAGCTCTGACTGCTGCTTTAGGCAGCTTTTGAGTTGAACAAGACACATATGTTTTGTTGGGAAAGCATTTAACACCTAAGAGGAGGGAGATTTGATTCTCATCTGGGAATGAAGTGTAAATTGAGATTATAAGAGCATATGTTTGTACCAGTGTCCAAATTCCCTTCCACTGAAGGTGTGCATATTAAAAAAGACCACGTCTGTTTCTGTTCTCACAAAGCTTTTTTGTTAGGCTTCTGTTTTTAGTGTAGGGAAAATTTACCTCTCTTTTTTTCCATTTTTTACCCCCATATCCCAAAGTCAACCTGACTACGTTATAAGGTGAGAATAGAGTTAGGCAAACATCTAGTGCTTGTTGTTTACTGTTTGCAGATTCATTTTGGCAAATGCAACTTGTTGCATATGTTGCTAACGCAGCCAGCACATCTCTCGCTATGCCAGAATCTACACAATTGTGTGCTGATGATAACCCAGCGTGACGGCTTACATGCGGTAAGGCACTGATTATTCTAGAAAACAGACAGCAAAGGGACCGGGCAAGGCTGTAGGACATGAATGAAATGTGAATTATCGAAATGTGCAGCTGAAGGTTTCTCAGCCAAGATCTTCTACTTTGACTTACTAAAGCCATTACTAGACCTATTTCCAAATATAATATTATCAGTAATGCAGCTGGGAGGTACTGGAATGACAGGGGCTGGGTAGGGGTGAGCAGGAGAAAGGAATCTATCTCATAAGGGGTTTCTGGTTTTCAAAATAAATTATATTTTGTTTGGGGAGGGGGTAACCAAAAAAAAACCTTTTAGGGAACTCTGCCCCTAGACAGAGAAAACTGAGCATTGAGGATGTATTCTGAGGTGGGGGTAAGTGGTTCAAGCACAAGCTGCTGAACTGACGTGGGAGTTGAACCTAGCTGCTCCTTGCCAAAAAGGCAAAATATTTCTAACATTGAAAACAGATGAGGAAATTGGGGCATCTGCAGTCTCTTCCTAATTTTGCTACAGACTTGCATACAAAGAATGTTTCTGAAATTGTTAGTTAAGCTCTATTTCCCGTTATCTCATTTATTAAGCCTGATCTTCCATTGCCTTTTGTAGAACTTAAGTTCTGTGGTCAAATGTTTTCAGGCATCTACATGTAAAAAGACTATATGCTGACGCAACTCAGATCTGTTTTGATGCAGTAACATCATATTCCCAATCAGCATATTGGGAATTGTAACCAGCAATGGCAAGCATATGGCTGGTGGCATTAAGCAAGTGGAAATAGCTTTGGTTTTTTAGCATTCAAGTCCAGAAGGAGGAGGTGGTCTTTCACATAATGTATAGACAAGCCACACTCCTTGCCACAGGAGCCTGGAGATGCTGGATGTTTTGCTCAAAAAGCAACTGGACCAATACACAGAAGATAAATCCACGCAGCATACTGACCCTGTCCCAGGAGATCCCTGAACCAAAATTTGCTGGAGGCTCAAAGTACTGTGGGTATTTGCCACAGCAGTCTTGCTTATGTTCCTACACTTCTCCCTGGGCACCAGCTGTTTGCCATTGCCAGAAGTTGATGCTGGCCTGGACGGACCTTTGGTCTGGCTTGGTGTAAATGTTGTTAGATGCCAGCTGCCCCACATCTGTGGAAAAGTATGTCTTGCAAGGAGCAACGCACACCAAATATCCTTTCCACAACTGGAGCAAGATGAACATTGTGGATCTCTTCACCTTTTTGGAGAGGAGTACTGTGCATGCACAACTGCAGAGTAACCATAGAAACAGAGACTCATGAAGAGATATTGAAACCAACATTGTGAGTGGAATGAGAAGTGGCAAGAGACAAAGAGGAGCTTTCATTTACCACATGAACAAAGGGATCTTTCATCCTCTCATCAGCTGCCATTTCTTGCTTCCCAGCTGAAGGTCTTGTTGCTCTTGCCAGTGTGGCACCACAGCTGCTCTACAGCTGCTCTACAGCTTCTCCTCCACAAGACTCAGCTGTAGCTTATTAACCTGTTCATCCAAGGAATCTGGTGATGAGCAGCTTGGGACTGTGTCCCCAGCATTTCTCCTGTCCGTCTCCATATCCCCTACTTCCCTGTGAGCCATGTGTATGAGAGGTGTGTCCTGTCACACAACACACTGTGAGACCTGTGTGACGCTGACATAGGGGTCCCAACTGAACACTCATCCTCACTGCACAGTAGCTCCAGGTGACTCTGATCCAGTAAGGACCACTTGTGTTGCTTTACCAATGTTATGACGAAATCTGGAGGTAACTCTGTCAGTGTCTACAGGTGACTCCATAACACTCATGGATCTTTCCCCTTCTCATTCACTCTTCCTATTAACTCTAATTGATACTGCTAAGCATATTTTACGTGAGTCCAAGGGGAAGATCTCCATGGTAGACCGTGAGGAGGAGCGCTGATACAGGCATCAAACCACTTGTGGAGAGCCTGGAGCTGCCCCATGGCCAGCCTCTCTGGAACTGGAGGCAGGCCCATCTCATGGTCTCTCACCTTTTCCAAGTCAAATACTGTAAGCCAGAGAAGTGTGACAGAACTTGGCAGAGGTAAGAATCTGAGACATGGGAGCACAGGGAATTGCTCACATCTTGAAAGATAAGGATTTTACAGGACTGAGGAGACATGCAAAGAAGCAGGGTATCAGGACTTAGTCTCGCAATAATACAGGTGGCCTCAGGGACAGCGGGGTTATGTCACTTTGCCTCATAAACGTGAATGAGAAAACTGAAATAAACCTTGGGCGTGTGTGTAGGATAACACTGAGTATTTTTGCCAGTTCCTTTCTTCTTCTCATTACTCTCCATTGATGCTTAATGCCCTTTATTTAATTATCTAAAGACCGCAGTTGTTATTTGGTGAAATTATGTGCTGACAACTCCGTTTATTCAGAAAGCTCTTAGTCTTAGTCAGCTGATTCTACAGTATTTTGTAAATTGTCTGTTTGTAAGGAGGGTAATTATACCTGAGCCATAGTGTCTGCCTTTTTGAGGAGGAGACCTTGTTTATCGTCGTATGACCTTCTTGTTCTGGTTTCGTTGGGTGCTACTGTACTCGGGTGGACCCCTGGCAAAGATAAAATGCAGGACTGAATTCTTTCTGAATCTTTATACAGTGAATAGTTTCAATTTCTGACACATTTTTTGGTGGAACTGGCTGGTCAGAAACTGCCTTGAGGGTCCTGACATAAAGACCTTGTTGAATATTGTTCTTTCCCAGAAAAGGAAAACGTGCTAATTGTAACTGTCACTGTTTTACACAACATTAAAACAGTCACAAAATCAATTAGTATTTTAAATGACAACAGCAGTTGGATTTCAAATAAAGTACATCAAAGTTCATGCCCCCCAGATGATACAAGACCTCGAGTTGAGATTTCCTTTTATCATTCCTGGGTTCATTTTGAGCAATAAGGCACATATATCCCCTGTGCATTGTCGGTATCATTCTGACAGAGCACTCTCTGCTTTAGATAATTTTTGTAAATATCATTACAAAAAAGCCTGTTGGAAGCTCACTTACTGACAATTTTGTATAATGTAACAGCCCGTTACATTATTACAGGGGTTCTGCGTTCCTATATTTAAGCCAAAATGATGCTCTTCGGTTTTAAGAGTCGATGTCCATTTTGAAAAATTACCTAAATATCTGGTTTATCTTCCTAAGCCCATCAAAATCCTGACTGAAAACCACTGAAAAAGGTTCCCGTTCATATCGGTGGGTGTTGGACAACTGCTGGGCTCTGCCAGTAGCACTGGTGTTTGAAAAAGTGGATTGCAACAAATTTGTTCAGTTCTAGGCAGGATGAGACAAGAGACATCCTAACCGAGTTTCACGTCACTTTTGCAGTTTTAGCATAAGTTTTTTCAGCCCCATCATCAGACTGGTACAGCAACTGCTAAACCACTGGGGCTCCTACTTGTCAGTTTGACAAGGCAAGCTGCCTGGCAATGCCTGAACGACAGGTTTGTGGTGATTACAACACGTGATGACTGAAGGGAACGCTCCTATTGACCTCAGATTTTGTACATGAAGCATCAGCTCACTTTATTGCAAACGTGATCCTTTAAATCACAGCTGTTGGTTCACATGCCCCTGAAGAAACACAGTGTCATATATGAAGTGTTAAAATAGGATGTTCTGGGGGATTTTGCTTTACTGTAGAAACATATTCTGTAGACGTTACTTATAACATAAATCTGCATTGATTTAATTGTGCTAATTGATGTGAGACTATTCTAAGTGTAAGGTAGATGAACTTTGACTCCTCGTCAGGATAATTTTTGACCTGTGACTTTGGGCGTTGTCAAGTTTTAACATGAATTTGCAAGCAGAAGCTAAGCCTCTTCTGTTTCACTGAGATTTTTACAGTCACCCTTCCCACCCCCGTGTCGTTAATTACCTGCTAATGCACTGACAGCTGCTGTACTTATGTAAATGAGGAGGCTGTTGAACTTAGAGTTAGCCTTCCTCAAAAAAATATTAAATTAGTCTTTCCAATCTGATAACTCATTGCTTTCCTTGTCATGCTGTAGATAGAGAATATGCATCTGCATCCTTGGTTTGCTAAAGGGTAAAGCCAGGTAAACGGATGCACGTTAGGAAACGTATTGGCACTGTAGGTGACTCTGATAGATGTTCAGATATAGAACATCTGGATCCTCATGGCAAAGCATAATGATGGTGTACGTAATAATTATGACCTTTTAAGTGCTTTGTGTTTCTCACATATATAAAGAACACAGCCTAAAATGGAATAGAACCCCTAAGGTGCATATTGATCCTTACAATCAGTCTTCCAGGCTCTGTTCTTGTTTGGAATATGGTCTTTATATATGTAAGTATATTTGCACATACATATACACACATCAACTTCTGTATGAGAATGAATTGTAAAGGTCAAAATTAAGTTTCAGTAAAGTCTGTTGAAACTTTTGTATCCATTTTTTAGCACCTCATGTCAAATAAAATGTGGACTAGCTGTAGTCGAGGGAACAGAAACAAAAATGACTGACGTATTAGAAAACATGACCTAAAAATGCATCATGGAAAGATAAATATGAATTGCGGCTGGTTAGCTTAAAGATGAGAAAATGTCAGAGGCTGTAATAATAGTCTTCAAGGACGTACAAGGTTATTGGAAAAAGGAAGGAAATTACCCATCTTCAGCAGCATCAGACCCAAATTCCTGCTTGAAAATTTGTTTAAACACTGGGAAAAACTCCAATAATAAGCACTGCAGAGGTGGAAAGTTATGGTGTGCTCAGTGCTGGAGATCTTGAAGAGCTTTTTCTCTGATAATCTATTATGAAGATTTATTACTTAATGAAGATTTCTGTTATTTTAGGTAATGACTTGTAAAGTGTATTAAGACTAGTGGATGGAAAATATTACTGCAACTTCATAATAGGGCATGGACATTTCAGGCTTCTATCTTCTCTTTTTCTCTTTTTCCTACTGTTATTAGCTGATACACCTATTTTTGTGCCTTTTACTTTTTTGTTCTTATAGACTTCTGTTCCACCGTTCTCCCATCTTCCTAGCGGCAAGGTATTTCACCGTGAAACAGGACAGCCCACTGTTTTAGACATCAAAGCATATTGTCCCTATTAGCGCGAGAGTTTGTTAACCTTTCTGCCACAGTGGGAATTATCGATAGAAATGTCAAAAAAAAATTAGTCTGCTCAGCTCCTCAGAGGCAGGATTCCTTTACTGTGGATGTCTTTATTCCCCTCATTTGTGTGCTGGAGAGGGTGACACTCTTCTGTCTGCACCTGACCGTGTGCTGATAGGAGATGGAGGAGCTCTGGAGGGATGTGCACCGGTCCTCTGGGGGTTGTTCACGCCATCGGTTGCCTGAACTCTACGAAAACTTTTGTCTGACTTCTGGCAGATGCAAACCAGTGGAGTACCTAATTATGAGATCAAATGGGATGAACTGAAGACAGCTTTTTTCTTCTTTACAATACTGCCTGATAATTCCGGCTCAAACCCCCTGTAAGCTTCATCTCTATCTTATTTCTTCTAATCATGCCCCTAGTCAGGGAATAAGGACAATGACAGTGAATTAATGATAACAAGATGTTCTGTGTTACTATGAACGAAGCACTTGTCTCTAGTTTATCTCCGCCACAAGGGCACACATTTGTGCATTTGTAACATCTCATCTCCAGACAATTTGACCTATTCATATTCACTGAAAGTATCTGTGATTTGAATTTGTGTTATTAATCATTTCACTCAACTAGAATCTGCTGTGATTTGTCCTTTTTGATATATAATGAGATCAGCATTTATTATTCAACACTTGGTTCTCTTTTATCTTAGCTTAAATTTAGTCTAATATTTTGCTATGTTTTTTTTCCTTTTTTTTTTTTCCATTATTTTTCCTGTCCTTATTTTCTTTCCCAATAAGGAGTTAACAAATAACCCTTTCTCATTTGAAGTGCACATATTCATGGCATATAAACTAAATTAAAAATAGAACAAGTTATGATACACAATTTTTGGTCACTAGTTCTATTGTCCAGAGAACTGAGGGTTTTATTTCAGTAGTCCGAATAGAATGTTTTGTTCACATTTTGCTTCTATGATATTTTAATTTAATTTTATATACTAATTTTCTATTTCATCTAATGCAATTTTTCTTCTATTTGTATATTCATTTTAATTTTTGTGTCCATATAGCTTAGTGAGATAAAACTTAACAGATTCTGAATCAAAGCTCACGGCACTCTTTGCTAATATAAACATTTTTGGATTGGGCACATGTTGTCTCCTAGAAAACAGGTCCAAATGTTCATTTCTTTTTTGTCAGCAAATATACATGTAGTGTTACTTTATAACCAAAGCTTTTTGCACATCTGAGGCAAGACCCAGAACTCATTAATGTCTTACCTGACTTCAGGGACTTTAAATTAAACTAGTAGCAGAAGGAATTATTTCAAGATCTTGTCGTGATATCCCCTGTCAGCTACACCGCTAAAAACTACTTCATATTCTACAAAGAACATAGAAATGGTATTTTAATCGTCTTTGCTCAAAGCAAAGGATTGGAATTGAAGTTCAGCAGTGCTTATAAAACTTGTTTCAGAACTAACAAAGAGTTTTCAATTAAAAATTATAACGGAAACAGCAGAAAATTAACTAGTGAAGTTTCACTCTGTGAATGACAGAGGCATCATTGAAAACTTACTTCAAGGCTGATGATGTCTCTTTATCAGGTTCCTGAAGAATTTCTGTTTTTTATTATTTTTAGGTCTTAAAATTATTGTGGTATTTTTTTGGAGGTTGGAGTTGCAAAGATTAAAGTGGTTTTTGGCTTTTGGATGTACCCTTCATGCCTGGTATTTTATTCTGGAAAAGTCTGATCGGGTTCCACCCAGGTGAGTAGCAGTTATGGTGTGGAGAGGAAGTTATGGAGGAGGATGAAGGGGAGGGACTTGGTGCAATATCCAGGAACATGGTCACTTAGGCACGTCACCAAACTTAGGTAAATTTATGGCTGAGTCTGATGAGTTCCATCATGCATATGCACAAATACATATATGTCTGCATAAAATTATAAATACAGAAATGACACCCAAAATAATCTATAAGCGTGTAAAAATATGCAAGATTGTGTGAAATATCATTTTTAAGATGAAGGTAATGTAAGTCTTAAAATGTTTGCTCTGCCTTCGGTTGTCAGAGAACATAGTTGCAGAAGCCATTCACAAGGATTCTTCTATCTTTTAAGAAGTCTTAATAACTACCAAACTGTTGATCCTTAAATTATGTATATACTTTTATAATTCACTGAGACATTAAAATTCTGACTTGGTTAACTGGCACAAGATTTCCATCTGGGAAATAATTTTTCCAATATTGCCATTTTAATTAATTTCTTAACGTTACCTCTTTAGATAATTTTACGTACCAGACTCATATATAGACCACAAAGAGCTTGACTGCCATCTTTTTAAAACTGTCAGTAATTTATCAGGTAGAAATCTGTTTCTGACTCCTTCCTTATGTCTATGGTTCTGACTCACACTATGTTTTACCTTACGCCGTAGGGGATAGTTACTTTTTTACAGGCAAAATAGAACTGCCTCAACAAAAAGAACAGTGATTTGTGTAGTCTGTGATAGTAGTGATTGGACTGCAGCAGAACCCATCTGAGGGGTAGATTCCTAGATATGGTTGCTAATATCTTCCTCGTAAGTTTTAATGCTAAAAGATACATTTCTACTCTGATGCCTGCCCTTCTCTATCAAAAAAAACCCCCATGAAATAAGAGTGTCTGAAGATTAACTTATGATACTCTTTTCCCAAATAAACTATTTCATTGATATGACTCAATATTTTGTACTGGTAAACTATGTAGTCTTTCTACGTGGAGTGCTATAAGATGATGACTTATGAATTTGCAAAAGCAGTTCAGGCTGCTGAGCTAGGAAGACTTTTTTATATCATTTGTCCTTTCAGATATTCACCACCCTCCTATTATCTGTCAAATGTAATACTAAACTTCAATTCTGCAATTCAGGAAGAGAAATTCTGAATAAATTGAACCTTTTCTTCGGCAGATCTTGATCCAAGGTCATTGGGTAAAGGGAGGTAAGCAGAAGACATCTGCAAATTTTGCTGTCCCTTATTTTCTCCCTTTTGTACAAATCATTAAGATCTGTATGAAAGAGTAATAGATGCACTACCAGCCCTTGATCGTTTCACTGTTAACTTTTGCTATACTGAGACTGAATATTTATTCCTAATAACTGTTCCCTATCTCTCATCTTGTTTTCATCTCCAGTGGGAATTAATCTCCTTTCCTTGAACTTTTTTGTTATGATCTTTCCATAACAGTCTTTTATGGATGCTAGAGCCTATTACATCTTCCTTTTTCCGTACTGTCCAAAGGTCCTCTGTGAACTCTCACCGAGTTTTGTATCTGTAGATATAACACAGTTGCATAAGTCTCATTTTCATAGGAACTGTGTTAGATTTGATTAAAAAAAAACACAACACATTGAGGTTAGTCACTTGCAGTCATAACTTATATATATATGCACAGCACAATAACAAGCGCTTTCTAAAGTAGAAACTTTCTGTTCAGAAGATATTAAAAAACTCTTTTCAGTGGGAAGATAGTTTAAATTTAAGAGAGAAACAGTGCCCTCCAAGGTGAGGCTTGAAGATGTTGTACGTAAGCCCAGGCAGTAAATATGAAAAACTATCTTAGTCTGGGGAGAAGAGTAGGGAGGGGTTACAAAAAAAGTATAGTAAATGTAGGAGGAAATGGAAGGAAAAGGGATGGAAATATCTTAGACGACATGCAGAAAAATAGATGGCAAACACAGTGCCATTCAACACTGGATGTGTTGAAATGTCACGAGAAGGTGAAATCTAGTCCTTGGACTCTGCATCCAAGTTTTCCAATCTGTGGACTGTAGTCACGATCTCAGCCCAAAGAAAGACTAAAGACTTTTCCATGGCTTGCTAGTCATGAATATAATCGTCCTAGCCCTTCATACCATCATAACTTGTCTGTGCAGGATCCTTATTCCAAGTATGTAGGCAAAGGACGAGTATGGTTGTAAGGTTGTCTTTCATATCAGTGTCCTTCGCATGCCCTGCAGCACTTGGTGAGGATGGCTCTGTGGGCAGTCCTTGCCTGGTCACGTGATTCTTTCAGGTTTTGAATGAATCCATGAAGAAGTGAGATAACAGTGAGGGACTCAGAAGGCATACTAGAGAAAAATTCTGTAACTTCTTATTCATTGTTGAATTACTGTTCACATACCACAACACAGATTCCCATAATTTATGCTGAAAAGCAGAGTGCATAATAGCTAAACTCTGCTTGCCTTTACTTTGGCAGAAAATTATTCAGGTCATTAATCTCCACAGAATCACACAAAATCACAGAATGGTAGGGGTTGGAAGAGACCTTGAGAGACCATCTAGTCTAACCCCCTGCCAGAGCAGGGTCACCTAGAGCAGGTGGCACAGGAATGCGTCCAGGCGGGTTTGGAATGTCTCCAGGGACGGAGACTCCACCACCTCTCTGGGCAGCCTCTTCCAGTGCTCTGTCTCCCTCAAAGTAAAGAAGTTTTTCCTCATGTTGAGATGGAATTTCCTGAGTTCCAGCTTGTGCCCGTTGCCCCTTGTTCTGTCACTGGGCACCACTGAAAAGAGCCTGGCCCCATCCTCTTGACACCAGCTCTTTAGATATTTCTAAGCATTGATGAGGTCCACTCTCAGTTTTATCTTCTCCAGGCCAAACAGACCCAGGTTTCTCAGCCTTTCATCATAAAAGAAATGCTCCATTCCCTTTGAACATCTTGTTTCTATTCAGCTGTCAATTTTCATGAAATCTGTAAAAATTTGTTATGTTTGACACCTTTGTTTTTTCCATGTATGCTCTATAATTAACAAATAGATTCAGAACTATTTGGAAGGAGATGGGTTTATGAACACACAGACAGGTAGATGAGCAGAGATCATAATCACAGAAATTGTATTCCCTTAGAAAATCAATCTAAGTAAGAACTTGTTGGAAAAGTTGATATCTCTTTCTTGTGCATGCATGTATCTGGGTTTATGTGAGTCGGTGCTTTAGTGTACGTTTTCACAGTTTTAAGACGAGGCCTTCAATTTCTTTTTACCAGGTCTACAGCCGATTTTCTGCGTTACCTAATCAGATTTTCCCAGTGTTTGGAAAGCTATAGCTAAGCTACATGAAAGCCAGATCACGAAGAACAGAATAAGTTTTTCATGGTTAATGTATACCAATGACTACATAAAAAGAAGCAAAACAAAAATTGCTGTGTTAAAAGAGTGTTAAGGTTACAAAGTCAAATGTGGAAAAGTTAGGCAATGCTACACTGATAGCTCTGTGCAAGTTTAATTTGGCTCCCTTGTGTGCATGCATTATGATACAGTCTTTAATTACCTGATCTCATACTGCTTTCTCCATGGGGCTCCTACCTCATTCAGTGCACCGGATGAATGTGTCTCACTAAATGAGTAGCTATTCAGCGTTTCCTTTTATTCTCGTTATTCAATGCGTATCACCATGACTTATTTACTGATCTTCTAATTCTCTTTGTAAATTGCGACTTTTTTATTTCCTCGTGGCTTTTTCGGTGCTGTGCTTCATCAAAGTACCCATGTGCTTCTCCCATATCAATGCCTTTATCTTTTCAAGGCAGCTGTAAGGTGACACGAAGTTGATACTGTCTTTGAGGGGAAATGGAGGCTGTTAATTCTACCGGTATTCATTAATTTTGAGTATATGCTTTAAGACTTAAAAACTGTATATCCATTTAAACTTTTAGATCAATGTAATCTATTCATCGTTTTGGGTAATCCTCAATATTTTATTTTGTATGAGACCTCATGCCAAGGAATAAATTAGCAGCCCAGTTTCAACTAAGGTTTTAATCCCCTGAAGTTAAGCACTGAAATCAGTGGAAGTTATTCATGATATTGAGTTTTGGTCTGAGAATTTACCCTTATCCTCTTAACGTTTAAATCAGTGGTCGGTCGCAGTGCTTGTACATACCAGCACCCAGGTGTGATTTGATGGGTGCATCGCTGGTGCTGGAATGGTTTGTGCCATCACGTGGGTCCTAAAGGGGAATCAAAGGGCAGAATTTGCTCTGTGATCATCATTTGCATGCTTATAGGTCCCCACCTCCGACAGGGAGCTCTGTCTGATACGTAAACAGCACCTATTGCCATGATCTTAATATACTTGCTCCTCTTTAAAGCGTATATGCAGTCTTGCCTTAGCCTTCCTGAGATCCAGCGCTCTAGCTGAACATTATCCCCTTTACAGCAGCATTAGTTTGATTACCTTTATATTGCAAATAATATATTGTGTACAGATAGTGTCATAAGTATCATTCATCTCAACTTGAGCTGGTACGCGTTCCTTTTGCTTTATGAATGGCTATAGGAAATATGACTCCAGGGGAAAAGAATTTACAACATAGTTAAACCAAAACATATAAACTCTTTTTCACTTTAAGAGACTTTAGAGAGTGGTCATTTAGCACAATATGCACGTTATATTATATATTTAGTATTTATAATATACTCTGTAACTCAATACTGTAGGGAACTGTACATGACTTAAAAAGGCAGGGAATAACAAAATACAGGAATGTCAGTCATTCCAGATGTGTGTAAAAATGGAGATATGCAAGTTTGTCTCTGGCAAAATCTCAGCTTTGAAACTATTCGGTGCAGTCTTCTCATTGAGCAAGTTGATGTAATACACCACTTCATTTAAACTACACTGTCTCCATTTTTGTATAACTGTGAAATTGACTTATTTTGGTACATCCCATAATACCTGATTAACCTTCCTAAAGCACTTGTGAATGGAGATATCCAGGAGAAGTCTTCTGTGTGATTTCCCAAGCTGCTCTGTGTTCGCTGTTCTGCAGCAATGGTTTTTGTGCTGTGTGCATTTTAAGTGCTGCAGCCTGCCGTACAGGCACCCCTTCTCTTTCTTCTCTTCTTTTTATTTCCTCAAATACCTAAGAATAGAGTCCAAGGCACAGTTTCCTTTCTTGAAAGCCAGGGGAAGTAACAAGTCCCTAATTTTAAACCTTTATTTGGAAAAGCAAAACCATGGTCCTCTCAGTCACGACTGGTTTTAATTCAGAGTCCTGTCAAATCACTCACACTCTGCAGTCTGGATTTAAAGTCTTAAACCTCAAATGGTCCTTACCCTTGAGCTTTACTGGAGGGTATGCCACCAAATTTGTGTGTCACACTGTAGAATCATTTCGTTTATGTCTGCTAGCTCCCTACCTGTAGAGTTGAGTAATATATGAGTATTTTATGGGAAATGTTTCCCTTATGACAAGTATTTTTGATATTTTAAAATTATTTCCAAAGCAAATCATAGTTACAAAACTGTTTTTTTAACATTTCTATGCTGTAGGAGTATAGAAAATTATCAGACGTGGAAAAATCACACTGCTTTTTAACAGTCGTGAAGTAGCTTTTTTATCTTTTATCTTTTTTTTAATTTTCCTTTATTTTTTTTGAGAATACAGCACCTAAAATGTATTTGAATCTTTTTAAAAAAAAGTTATTTCAAACAAAAATATGAATTTTATTTTAAAAGATAAAGTAGGAATTTGTAGATTTATGGAAAGTGTATTTTGGCTATACTTTTACTGGAAGTTTAATAGTAGTTTTAATTTTTAGTAGATACGAATTTTCCTGGAAAACGTCACCTAAAAATTTCTGGCCATCTCTCAAATGTAGTCCTGTCTTACAGAGGTTGCAGTGTGATTTATTTAATGTTTCTGCACCTTTGTGGAAATGTAGAGCATTGTCAAAATGTTAAGTACTGGCAAAGAAGGGAGTGACTATGACGCTGTAGCAGCAGAGGGAGAGCATAGAAGTGGACTAAAGATTTCTGTACTGCCTTCAGTTCAGTGTTTATATCATAACCCATCAGTGAATGAATCTCCATTGTGGGGAATAAAGGTGAGAAAAGCCTCTACCGAGGTATTCCAGCTGCTATAAATTATCAGCTGTGTCAGCAAGACTAGGTTCTTTGTCAGGCAATAAACAAGAAACCTTATAAAGGATAAATGACTTGCCCAGAGAGAACTCCAGGGACATTAAGCCTGAAGGATCAACTTTGAAATTAGCTCCTATGTATTTGTGAGATAATCAGAATCACTATGTAATATCGCTGCTGGAACCATTGTGAGGCAAAGAAGGAAAAGATGACTTTTACCTTAACCTATGCTTGAGCTATGACCTGGGTTATATAAAAATAAAATTATGGAAAAAGACAAAGACCCTATGATCTTCCCTGGCTCCTCTATTTCACTTAGCAGCTGCGAGATTTGGACAGTAACAGCAGTGAACAANCAGCCTGGAGAAGAGGAGGCTGAAGGGAGACCATATCACCCTCTACAACTACCTCAAAGGAGGTTGTAGAGAGATGGGGGCTGACCTCTTCTCCTTGGTGACAGTTGATAGGACGAGAGGAAATGGGTTCAAGTTATGTCAGGGGATGTTTAGATTGAATATTAGGAAATATTTTTCCACTGAAAGCTTATTAACCATTGGAATAGGCTGCCCGGGGAGGTGGTGGATTCACCATCCCTGGAGGTGTTTAAAAAAAGGGTAGATGGGGTACTTAGGGACATGGTTTAGAAGTGGCTTTTGTCAGGGTAGGTTAATGGCTGGACTTGATCTTAAAGGTCCCTTCCAACCTCAGCAATTCCATGATTCTATGACACAGAGATCCTTGAGATTGGCAGTGTGTGAGTTTATAAAGCAGAAGGACTCTGGCATAATGCTGCAGCACCTTTAGAGCATGGCAGAGCATCTGGGTTCATCTGCAGACTATATAGTTCAATTAATTAAGTACAAATACTAATTATCTAAAATTTTCTTGTTGTGAATGAGCAGCTCTTTTTTGCAGACGTTCCAAATCTTATTCATCTTTTGGATACTTCAGAACATTTTTCAGGTTAAATTGTGTGTTCTGCAATAAATTTATCCAGCTGAAATAATTGCAGTAGGATGAGACCAACAGCACAAGAATAATGCCAGTTTCAAGGACCTATTAATAGTTGGTATGAGGGTATGTTGTACCCTGTATCTTGAAGTGTCTGATATGGTTACAGTAAGTATGATCTCATAACCAGTGTCCCACCTAATCCTCATTATTAAGAAGGAGTCTCATGATGTTTCTGAGCATCTCCTGGGAGGAATTCAGATTATCTTCAACGCCTGCTGAAAACCCCAGGAGATGGTTACTTCTCAGCGAGATCTGACACCAAAGCTGCTTAATATTGGCTGCTAACTGCCAAGAATTTTTCACTGAATTTATCTTTACTTATTTTGCTTAAAGGGCACATTTCGATAGCAGTTCCTTACTAAAAATGGAGCTAAACACATGTTTAATGTTTAGGTGTGTGAGTTTAAGGTCTGACAATGAGGAAGGTAAAGGTCCAAAAAAGAGAGCTGAAAGCCTGGTGTCCAGAATGGAGAAGCTTGCCAAATTCATGGAGAAATTTCTAGGAGGAAAAACAGGGAGAAAGATGAATTGTATTTTTGAATTGGAGCAGGCAATCAGTACTCTATGTTTTGACATCGTGTGACTGTCACAACTGCAGTGTATGTCAAAAAAAACCCCTAAACAACCCAAAACAAAACAAACAGCAAAAGCCTCCTGATCTTCACAGTTCTTAGGAAAACCTAAAAGCATGATCTTTACATAACTGATGTAGTAGAGCTTGCCTGAGTCTGAATATAGCCTAAAATCGGCACTCTGGGAGTTATAACCAGCCTTAAAAGACACTTTCTCAAACATACTGTCCTGTGGATCTACCACCGTTTATTTCATCAGGTGAAGAATCAGTGCCGGGAGAAGAATTTCTTACCAGACAAAGGAGAATTTCTAATATCCAATATCAAAGTACGAAGTGAAGGTGGTAGCAGTTCTTACTGCTGGAGAATTTCCTTTATCTTCTCTGTCTGGGAGTGAAGGTCCAAACTCTGGTCAACGCTGCCATCAAAGGAAAGCTGTCCTCCTGCTGCACCCAGGACTCTTGTGTGTCAAGGGCAGTCTCACCTCAGAGCCCTGTGTTTCAGTGCCAAATGCAAGCGAGCAAATAATCAGAACTCACAAGAACATGTACGGCTGGGAATATGGCAGTACTTCATTGAATTGTAGGGTCTGGGACATAACTGTCCCGTCACTTAAAAATCTTCTGATTGTGCACAATGTAATGCTGAATGAGAATGAATCATTACACTAGCAATAAGTTGGTGAATGTCACGGAAAGAACTGTATGGCTGATTTTCAGTGAATGCTAAGTATCTCTGTTCAGGTTATGGCTGCAATGAACACTGATCTCTTTCTGTCTTGTTTCCGTATTTCTTAAATGTCTAGACTCTCTCCACTTAGACTATATAGTATAAACTTCAAAAGTTCATTTTAGTTTAGAGGATGTAAGAAACTACAAATAATTTTCTTTCCTAATAGAAAATGAAACATAGCGGAAGAAAGGAGGTTTTTTTTTAGCCATTTTCTCTAATTTTACTTTAAAAGTGCAGGATGCAAAGCAGCTGCTGTCCGTCCCCCTTTTATAATTCTGCTAAAAACAGTGCACCTCTCCAGATGTTGACTTGAAAATTTAGCGAATCACTATCAAATGAAATGTGTGGGCCACCTCCTCACTTGTTATTATAGGGAAATTGGTACACTGAAGATAAGGTAAAGGTCATAGGACCTTTTAAACTAGCTTTGTCACTGGGAAAGCCAACTTCTCCACTTAGGGAGGAATACAGGCTGGGAGCTGATAGGTAGGAAAGCAGCTTTGCAAAGAAGAATCTGGGGATCCTGGTGGACACCAAATTGGCCATGAGCAATCAATGTACCCTCGCAGCAAAGAAGGCGATGGCATTCTACGCTGCATTAAGCACACCGCCACCAGCGGGTCAAGGGGTGTGATCTTTCCCCTCTTCTCTGCCCTGGTGAGACATGTCTGGAGTGCTGTGTCCAGTTTTGGACTCCCCAGTACAAAAGAAATATGGACATACTGCAGGAAGTCCAGCCATGATGATAACTGAATGCTTGGAGCACCTGACATACAAGGAGAGGCTGAGACAGCTGGGACTGTTCAGCCTGAAGAAGGCAAGGTTCAGAGGGATCTTATCAATGTGTATGAATACATGATGGGAGAAGTAAAGAAGACGGAGTCAAACTCTTCTCAGTGATGCCCACTCACAGAACAAGAGGTAATGGACAAAGACTGAAAGGCAGTGAATTCCATATGAACATAAGAAAAAACTCCTTTATCATGACGATGATTAAATGTCGGTACAGGTTGCACAAAGAGATTGTAGTCATCATCTTTGGAGAAACTCAAAACCCAACTGGGCACAGTCCTGAGCACCTGCTCCAGCTGACCCTGCTCTGCGCAGCAGGTTTGGACTAGACGATGTCCAGGGGTGCCTTCCAGCCTCAGAAATGCTGTCATTTGATGTTCTGCCTTTAGGAAAAGGTTAGAAAATTCCTCCAAAAAGCAAAAAAACCAAAAAATTATTTCTTCTAAATTCCATGACTTCTTAATCTCACTCCTTGCTTATCCCACTCCTTAAAACTTTCCTGATACCCTCAGAAATTACGTGTCTGTCATGTTCTTTGATAATTAGTCACTAGCGCAACATAACATCTGCTGGCTGTTGTATTTTTTGTTGGTTAAATGATCTGGATCTAATCCTGAAACAGAAAAATGCGTCTCAATAAATAAAGCCGTACAAGCACCTTGCAGGCACTATTAACTGCTCGATGCTGCTGAAGTTCCTGAGCAGACCCAGGCAGAATGAAGCTGGGATAATGGACTGGAGCAGCACAGCAGCTACAGGGGAAGACCAGGGGCAATCAGACTGAAATTTATTTGTATCCCTGTGCGATAGACAGAGGCCACTGCAAAGCTGATTGAAACAGCAGCCTCCTCTGCAGGACCCTTGTGAGCGTAAAATTTAAATTTTTGCACCATATTGCCATCTTTCACCTCTTCCACGGTTTGCATTTGCTGAGGTTTGCTTACACTCATGAGGCTTCTCCTGCCTGAGCACAGCTCTGCCATACGCAGACCTCATTCCAGAGCTGAGTCCATTCAGCTTGCTGTGGCAGGGGAAGCTCTGGAAAAATAATTTTCTGAGCCAAGTTCAGAGATGGTACTAGCTGTGATATTATAGCAAGTTGACATAAATGATCCTAAAATGTTGGTATTTGTATGTCCAGGAGATTATGTTGCAAGGCTGTTTTGTGCAGAATGAATAACTGGAAAGAACAGAGTAGTTGAAACTACCTAAAAGGTGATTTCTTTGTTATCTTCTACCTTCTGATCAGAAAACTTATGGTTAGAATACACCTTGTTATGGATGCATTGTTATCATTGCTTTGTAAAACAGCAGCATCTCTTTCTAGAGCCTGCCTTATCTCCCACTGACCTCTGAAGCTATAAAGATGAGTGTTGTGTCATTTAGTGCAGGAGATGTCTTATCTTTATAACCAGCACAGTTTCAGGGCAAAGTCAGCTTCTTATTGCTTGTATTCCACTATGAAAAGGCTTATTTTAAACAGAAAGGAATCTGATCACTACAGCGTCTTTTATGGTTTCACTGTCATTTGCTCCCTGTATTTAATGCAACGGTTTTAGACACAAGGCACTTGCATAGGGCTAAATCCACAGCTTGCATTCAGTTTTTCACAGTCTACAAGTTCTCCGTGATTAGAAAAGAATCATTGATTTTTGTTTAAATGTAGCTTAAACTTATAATTACCCATACAAACTGAGAAATATGTGCTCTTGGGATGACCTTGTTTACATGCAAAAGTCTGTGAGATATATACATCTTTGTGTTTATTAACTAAATTACTTATAAATTAAACAGAATCTCCCCTATCAATTTGGGTATACTCCTCTTTTCACATGGGCCATTAAGCATTAGTCCCTGAAGGTTTACTTTTTTGGAGTGCCTGTTTTATTGGATACAATTTCCTCATGAATGACTGCTATGCAGAAGGAAGCATCATGTATATAAACTAGATGTTTATATACTACAGTAAGCCTTGAGCAAGGTAATACAGTTTACATAATTACATATGTGGGAAAAGAGTTCAATTAAAACTCAAAGTGCAGTTACTTTCTTAGATTTGTGTTGGGCTGCCAGATGTGGTTTGAAGGTCCTTCATCTGACTAGTTGAAGAGTTTGGGACTAGTCATTGGACTCTCTCTCTCTAGTAACACAGACAGTAAGGCTAGTGACCTTATAAACAAAACACAGACTTTTCTCTAGTGAGAACAAAACTTACTCTGTTCTGCAGACCTTGTGTGATCATAATACTATATCATAGAATCACAGAACGGTTTGGGTTGGAAGGGACCTTAAAGATCATCTAGTTCCAAGCCCCCTGCCCTGGGCAGGGACACCTCCCGCTAGACCAGGCTGCTCAAAGCCCCGTCCAGCCTGGCCTTGAACACCTCCAGGGATGGGGCATCTATGGGACATCCCTTATTTTTATACAACTGTTATTATTACATAAGCTTTTCATTTGGCTGTTAATCACATTAAACCAAAACAAATGTAATTTCTTGCCAAACGTTTCTCATTAGTCTATATTGTAAACTACTGGTTACTTTCAAGAAATTGAAGAGCAGTTATCAGCTTCAGGTACGTGGCTCTGGATTTTACTTTAGGGAGCTCTAAGTCTCCGAGTCTTATGAAAATCAAACCCCTTTTATTTGCTCTTTACCAAGGTCCCAAATTTTAGGCCTGAACACTGGAGAGTGCTTATTTAAATGAGCATTTCTCAAATGTAGATTACAACAGTTTGTCAGTTCAAAAAAGGAGGCAAATATTTGCCAATTTGAAGAAGTTCAAGCTTCTTGATTAGGAAGAAATATCTTGTTTCAAAATCAGAGAGACTACAACAGATAAAAGGCACGTACACCTGAGCGTGCCCTGAGCCTGCAGCCACTGCTCATCTTTCCACAGGAGCATAGGTGTTCAGTTTTAGTATTTATAATTAGATGTGTGTTGCAAATTAAAGAAATAGAAAATACTGCTGGAGGATGGATCATAATCTAAAAGGGAAATGTTTTATTGGAAATAACCTTTTTTTTTGCACAATTTAATGTTACGTTTCCTTTTGCCAACACACAGCTTTTCAGCACTCTTGTCCTGCAGTAGAGGAGAGGAACTGTAGACCAAAATTAAGATAATTTGTCATAATTTTCCTATCAGGTGTATTGGTGGTTTTAATTACATTTTATAATTTTACCAAGATTTTTTAATAACCTTAATGGAGCCATATTAATTAGTGCCTGTTGGGAAGTTAGAAGAGAAAATATTTTTGTGAGCGAAAATATGCATGAAATATTTTCAAATGGAAATAATTACAATTTGTTTTCTTCCACTTTGTAGGCCTCTTGGCCTGACTGCTGCTTAACACTTTATATGATGAAATAAAATGATCTCCTTTTCTTTTCTTCTGTTTATTTCTTGAAAATAAGCATGTTTTGTGGAAAGCAGAGCTGAAAAACATCATGCAGAAAAATCTACTTTGGAAACTCAATGAGTTACAATTGATTTTTCCTTTTCTCTGAACTGCGTTTGCATGCTTTAAATGATTTATGGTTCATTAGTTCAGGTTAGAGAAAACTTTTACTTTGTTATTGTGAACTGCGGGATTCAATAAAAGAAAGGAAAATGCTTCACTTGTGAGAGAACCTGAAAGAAAAATTATGGTGCTTCAGAGTTTAAATTGGGATATGGTAGCACGCTGCTTTCTTTTTTAATCCTTACTAATTTAAGAGCATGAGTCTCATGGCAGCATAATGGACTTACAGTTTGAAATCTCTCTAAATGGGAATTTCAAATGCCCCACTGACCGTTTGTGTTAGGCAAAATTGTCCCAGTCCTTTTTTGACCAGACAGGGGGATAATAGGAAATGAGCCTGACCGTTACATCTCTGCTTGGCTTCTGCATCCGGCAAAGAGAGAATCTGAATTTCTTTCAGCTAATGTCGAAGTTATGCCTTTTAGACAAAGAGTTGACTCCGTCAGTTCTATCCAGACCCAGAATAAAAGGATTTTATATATGTCCTTTCTTGGAGTCCATTTGGCAAAGTAGATATTCCTGCTGCTTTGTGGTGACATGGGTTTTTTTTCTGCTGGGGCAGCGAAAGGGGCACAGAGATAATGGGGAAAACAACAGCGTTATCTCTTCTGCCACAAGAGCAGAGGGGATGCACCGGTTAAGATTTGAGCAAAGCCACTGTCGTGTGTCACTACTTGTTTTGTTAAATCCACAGCAAGGAAACCCGTTACATGCTAATTATTAATAACAAGAGGAAGCTTTGCTTTTCCGTTTTTAACGAACTCCTCATTCGGTACCATCATTTTCAGTTCACCATACCTTTTAACCAACAAATTTGCTTTTGTGGCATTTGGTTATGATAAAAGCACCTTATTTTGTAAACACGCGTTGCTTCTAGGCCAGATCTCCTGCAGATACAAGCTGACTCGGGTTTCACTCGACGTTGCTGGAACCGCTGCTTGGTTCCCTCTCTTCTCCTGAGTATTTGTGCTACTATTTTTTTCTCCTATAGGATGCAATATTTAAGGCGAGTGATCACGCTCCCAGGACAGTAGCTGCCAGCTTTATTAAGTGATTGGAGTGCAGGAGTCATGCTTACAGTTCAGCCGCTGTTGACAGGAATTCAGCAGGGAGAGCAGAACTTTATTCCAAAGCACAGCACAGCCCTTCTCCGGAGGGGCCAATGAATGCGAGAGAAACGTATGAACAAGCAAGTCCCCCTGCAACAATCATTACTTATTAATGTTTGAAAGATAAGAGCAATCCATTATAAGCCTGCCACTTGTTTCTAAAAATAGATTTGCAAATGCTTTAGTTATATCAACTACGTTTTCTTACTTTACAGTTTCCTGGGTAATGTGGAAAAGAAGGTGGAGGGAATTCCTTTTGCGTCAATCACAATTATCTCCTCCCACTGTTGTTGGTATTTTTTTCCTTCTTTCTTTCTTCTTTATAGAATCATAGAATGGGCTAGGTTGGAAGGAACCTTTGAGATCATCAAGTCCAACCATTAAACTAACCCTACTAAAACCAACACTGACCCATGTCCCTCAGCACCACGTCTATATTTGAGGCACTGAGGGTTGACTCCTAATGAAAAGCTCCACATGACCAAATCTGTGTCCGCTCAGGACTTCTCAGTTGTGTTGACTTCACACCATAATGATTCTGTTTCTCTCCGTGGCCAAAAGCCCTGAATTCAGGCTATCCATCGTGCTCCTGCAGTACTTCTTCACCCTCCGTGTCACAGCTGAAGAGCAAAACTGGGACAGAGCATCTCGGCGGTGGAAAGAGGTGGCCGCTGCCTTCCTGGCAGATGGCACCAATACATCCATTTTGTGCATCCATACACATGCACACACACACTCCCCTGCTCAAACCATGATGGAAAACCTTTCTGGTGTTCAGAGCAGCCACTTGACCACCGTCCTTACAAGCCAAGACCTTCACAGCTATCATGAAGCTGCACAGATCAACCATGCAAGACTTTATTGTAGCAGGCTGCTGAGCTTTCATTTTTTTTCAGTGGTACCAGAGCCAGGACATGCCTGAGCAGATAATTCCAGCCCAGCAGCTCAGGTCAGCTTCACCGAGCTCCTAACCAGTGGCCGAGCTGCGCATCCTTCAGCGGTGGGACTGCACACGTACAGAGGCAAAATACGGAAGCTAAACTGTAAGTCTTAGTTTGCTGAACTGCACTCCATTTTTTAAACCACATCAGCATTTGTAAAGCCACAGATCTGTGCTTTCCAGAGATCCAGTGCAGCCCGCTGTTGGGAAATTTTCACAGATTTAATTCATATATTCGGTTTTGCTTTCTCATTCATAAGTGATTCTCAACAAACACGGGCGGCTTGAGTCATTTTAGAATGAGACCAATGATACACCTTGGCTGATGTGACCCTAGTGAAAAAGAAAGTATTATATGATTACTTCCTAAGCCAGTGGGAACAGAATCCTTTTACAGCTTGACACAGAAGATTTAGGAAGGCACTAATAAACCAGCATGGGAGTTATTTCAGGAGCAATTTGAACCCCTGCTGACAGAGACTTAGTCTGGCTGAAAATCGGTTTTATAAGAAACCACACACAGCAATGGAAGTGGGTGGTTTTCAGGCAAAACAACAAGCTGCAAGTTTTTAGTGCCCCAGCAAATGCTGCCTGGCGTGGCAAGCCCAGGAAGGTCTCTGCCGCAGACGGTGGTGTTCCTCTTGGTTGGGAAGGTGGCAATAGGAAGCTCTGCCTGTACCTTTGCTCTTGCATGCTCCTAGGAGGGGAAGAAAGACAATGTTTGAGCTTTCTCCTTGAAGGAAAGGGTAATAAGTATTTTTAGCTAAATCTCTTCTGCACGCTGAGCTGACGACAGACATGCTTTTCATACATGAGGCTGCCTGAGCGAGGAGAGCACAGTTTGAGCCAGACACAATGTGTCTTAAAAAGTTTAGGCAAAAGGTTAAGCTTGACTACCAGCATCTTTTTTGTAGTGTTGAGATCTTAGAGGAGATATCTGTCCTCTGCCTACAAAAATAGGAGAATTAGTATCTTCTCCGACACGCACCTAATGCTACTTTATTGGTTGGAACCACCCATGCAGGTTGTCAGATCCAATTTCTCCACCACCTTAAACAACATGCTAAGTGAAATCAGATAAAACTCATCTGGAGAAAACGTGATGATTGTAGCTGGCTGCCCTAACTTCTTCACCACAGAATGGGCCGTATCAGCCTGGATCAATCGCTTCAGCAAGGAAATAGTCTTTTTGTTAAAATATATAGTATTCTATTTTCAAGGAAAGAAAGTCCACTTCACTGCAGAGTTAGGATAGATGGCACCAGAAAGGAATAGTGAAGCATTTCTGAAGAACTGTAAGCCAAGTAAAAAATGTGTTTGAGCTCTGGGACCAATGTCTAAGGCAAACTTTTTTGGTCTGTCACATATTTCAATAATGTGACTGTTTCTAGTATTGTAATAAGGAGCAAAACACCAAACAGAGACATGAAAGCTTCTCCAACAGTGAATCAGAACTTAGGTATTTTCCTGGTCTCCATGTTCTCTATAATGCTTGACTGACCTGGTGAAGTGTGACATGGGAACCTCACATGGAATGACTCTTTCTTGACTCACCCTGCTGTCTGACAGGCAGCTTCTCTCTGTGTCCGTAGCACGATAGCTGAGAACCACACTGGCGATGAAACTGTTTAGCGCTCCGTGGCATCCTCCACTCCACCCCTTTTTCCCCAGGAAGTTCTGCAAAGTTCTGAAGCGGTTTATCTCGCACGTTGCCGTGGTGACACTCACTTTTGAGATCAGCAAGGCAGAGCTGTCACAGCGATTGCCCAAACTTTGCAAACTGATTAACATGCCTGGAACACTGAAAATATTAAACTATAGTCTTCAGTTAGTCATAGGGCCAGCGGGACAAAAACCAGAAACAAGACTGATGTCACGGTTCAAACAGGCCCCTTGGTGAGGGAGATTCCCCTGTACTCAGAGTCGTGTGTAACCGAGGTCACCACTCCCACCCACTCTTTATCCCCCAGTCAGTCGATATCCAAACTTTCCCCTTCCAACAATGGGAGCTTTTACATTGTAATACTAGTGTAAAAACAAGCATCTCTGTAGGACAGATTTTCTCCCGTTGCTCACATGGCTGTGAAAATCGTGTACTGACAATAGAATTTTTCAAAGCAAAAGTGAGTGATCTTCTACTTGGTATTGTTTGCACGATACATTTTTTCCCCAGGGGGACCTCACGTTCAACTCATCCATTATTTAAAATTCCTGCTGAAATCAATGGGCCCTCCAAGTATGGAATGACTGCCAGAGCATCTCTACATCTGCATAAGTAATTGCTGCTGATCATACACTAGGCCTCATGAAGAGCTTCTTCACTTGAATGATTTCCAGTGGAGCTCACACTTGAAATATGTTTTCTTGTCACGCCATCAGTATTTTGGAATATCAACACATACTGAGATGTTGTGAAATACTGAATGGCAAAAATACGAACTCTAGCTCAGCCTCCTGTGGTCGAGGAAGATGCTGTCACAGAGTTTTTAAGATGTACTTTCACCTTGCTCCATCTTTGAAGCTCCAGGTAAATTAGTTAAAGTTGTGGGAACATCCACCTAGGTAAGAATTATCTTGCATGTGGGGAATCAATACAGCTTAAATATTAACTCTTGTTTATTAATGGCTCTTTTTCCATTCATCATGAAGACGAAATAGTGTGTCTTTAGCTGAACTGCCTCAGCTCAAGGAAGTGTTTGTCACAGTTCTTTCCTATTTAATCAAAATATGAAATTAATTCTATTTATCTAGTTTTTAAAAAAGCAACAATGTAACCCACCTGCTACTCATTGATTCTCTGCTTTCCTACCATAACACTGTATTTGAGCTATATTATTTTCTAGCTGTTTTAGTTCTTTATTTTTTTTGACAATTACTTAAAATGTACTTTCTGTATAAAAGAGTGCATGTACTGGAGGTTGGTATCTATCAGGATGCACAGTCTACAATAAAAGGGTAGAGCAATAACAACACAAACATATGGTTACCAGATGTCAACCAAGCATGAAGTCAGGAAAAGGTCATATGCGGCAGCGTACAGCAGCTCAGCGAGAAACAGGAGAAAACAAAAACACTGACATTTTCTGGACGTGTTTTTCTGAACTCTTCAAAAGTGTGTATGAGACACAGTGCTGGCTCATGAATTTCATTTTCCTGGGCGTTCACAGGAGAAAGCCTACTGAACTTAGTCTGATGAGTAACTGGAGATGGTGGCTCTGGTATCCAATGCTGTGGTTCCTTGGTGGCATGGCTCCCTGTCCTCCACTAGCCCGCCACACACAGTGCAGTAGCACTAAAGATCCCAAAGGCTAGAAAAACTCTATCAGTCAAATTGCCCCAAATGTACCCCTCCCTTCCCTTTATAGGAGTTTTGCGGTCTTTCTGTCCAATCTGCAACAGGGCCACGCTGGGAATATTTCAGACCTCCCTTCATTCAGCTTTAAGAGGTACGCTGCAGGTGGAGAGACACTCATGTGCTGGGGGAACAGAGGTCTGCATCTACATATCACCAACTGAATGTCCTGTGAGAAACTTTGACTTTTACCTGTGTTTAATGCTCTTGAAATCTCTGTGCTTCCTTCTCTAGGGGTGATGCTCTCTGCAAATCTGGTTTTCTAACTTGCTTTGGCGAGCTCAGATGTTTTGCATTTTGTGTGTGGAGAACAGATGGCAGTCAAGCCTTGAAACTGGATATTTAGATTTTCTGGATACAAACATTTCCAAATACTAATGAACAAGAAGTCAATGGAATGCATACTCCTATATGGCATAACAGACCTTGTTGAGCAGTATCTATTCATAAATCCAAATTATGATACTATTTCCCTTTTACTTGGTGAGCTAATAGTACCTAAGGAACAATTAGACCATGTTTACTCTTTGAAAGGGCTGGTTTCATATAGGTGCATTTATTCCCTTGTAGCCACAGGGTAGACAAAAGCTGCTGCAAGTTTGAATCCTTGTTCACCAGTAAATTGAAGTGGTATTCCTTAGCTGATCTGAGGAAGCAGAAGCTATGTATCTATGTCAATACAGGGCTGTGTACATTACAACCCAGGTTAGTGCTAGCTCAGGTATTTCTGAAATGCTCCCTATTGCACAACATGTACTTAATTAACATTGTGCCAGCTCTTTGTCTAGTTTTGACCCCTACAAAATGACTACTAACTCTTATCCAAGCTTGTGGAGGTCTTTTTATAGACTTGCATTAATTAGTAAAACTTTGATTTTCTCAATTTTCAATAATAATAATAATAGTTATTATTGAATAGTTATTATTAACAACAATAACAACAATAATGTCGCTGCTCGTTTCTTATCTTATGCACAAGTCCTGCCGTCTCCAAGGTCTGTCTTCACTCTCTGATAAGGGTAAAGCAGGAGACAGTTCTGGATACCGCTGTTTCTCCTGTGCTGAGATTCTGTCACTGCTCCACTCTCCTTTACAGAAAACAAGTAAGACAATATTTGTCAAAGTCTGAGAACAGCGTGAACTATAAAGTGCCAGGGAGATACAAAGGGCCACTGAAGAAGAATACAGAAGCATTCAGACAGGATGAACCAGGATTTTTATGCAGAAAAAGGAGGTGGAAAGAGGATTATAAAGTGAAAGCAGTCTTGAAGCATCATAGTTTTACATTCAGGAAAGGTGATGCATTCTCATTAAATTATAGCGTTTGGAATTTGTGATGGTCAGCTAGAAATGGGAATGACTAAAATAATTATGCTGGTGTTGATGAGCATTTTCCTGTATAAAGAAGATCACAGGGCATTATTTCCTTTTTTGCACAGAACAATATTGTATTAATAAAGACATGGAATAAAAAATTAAGCTCTCCGTTTACAACTCAAGATTAGAAAGTGTCAAAACATCAGATTATTAAGAATTCATTATTTTTTTAATGTCTTTGTGAAGAAAGGATACAAAGTCAGAAGGGAGTTCTGAGTGAGGTGCTCCAGCCCTTTCCTACTGTTTAAACTTAAAAGTTCTGCCTTTAAATTAGCCAGATACACTTCTTGCAGTCCTCTAAATGAAAAGTTGTTGCAGATCTCATTACCCTAATGCTGAAATCCTAGAGAATGGTAAACTTATAAGTAGTTGGTAGTGAACTATTTTCACTAATTTTCAAACGAAATAATAATAAACATATCATCCAAGAGAAGAGAAAAGCTGACTGATGATGGAAACATCTTGTCCTATCTCCAGCAGCAGAGGTTGGGTATGGAAGGGGAAGAAAAGGGGAAGTGCAGTAGTTGCCCCACTCCCTGCATCCCAGGACTGGTACAGACACAACGGAATTCAGTTTTTTAATCCATAATCTTCACCAGTGTTACAAAACCTCATTCTACCTAAAAAAATAAACAAACCCACCTTGTTAGTTTAAACTATGTTCTGTTTATAAATCCATCACTCTTCTTTTAAAGCCCATCAAAAAGAACTGCCAGGAATTTGTTATGGAAGCAGAGAGGAAAAGTAAACTGTTAACATTAGGATATGACTTGCCATCTGGCTGTGCTTAGTGTTCAGGTGTTCAGTAGGATGGAAGGTTTGAAATCAAGTGTGTGCTGCTCAATCCCAGAGTTCCTTCTCAGTCACTTAAAGGCATGCCTTTGTAGACATGACCAATGCGTATGCCTTGTGATCTTCCAAATACACTTGTATTTCTCATTCTGCTGTTGATCGACATGTGTGGTTACACATGTAAGTGTCAGTCACTTCCAATTTATGCTTTAAAAAGCGTTCACTATAATTCAGTTAATGGGGCCCTATGTTGAGTCAGCACTTCGAACCTCTGCTTAATCTAAACTCTCCATTCTTAGTCCAAGCTATATATATACATATATATTCCATTGCCAATGAAAAATATATCTGGAGCCAGGTATTCCACTGATGTGGAGTCCTGCTGATTTAACGTCAGCCGAGTGTCTGGCTTTGATTTGTATTTTTCATTCCTAAAGCTTTTGGACTCAAACTAAGTTCTGTGGATGCATTTTTAAACACATTTTTAACCTATGTGATTTAGAACTGTGAAATCCGACTGTTTAAAATGCAGTTGTTTTGCATGTGGTCACCGAATGAACTGTGAGTGGTACTGCCTGTCGGTCTACTTAAAGTTGTTGACATTAAGGAAGCATAAATTTCCTTCCATTCTTTCTAATGCAAATAAAAGTGGTCTTGTCGTTCCCCTGCGGTTACATTCAAGCAGGTTATCACATTGTGATAACTCATTATAAGTTGCAAAATGCTGCTCAGCCATGTGTGCTGCACAGGGCAGAGATACGATGTAGGGTGCAGAGGACATACAGTTGTGTTTGCTCACTGTAAAGGATACAACACGCCTTATTTTCCATCACATTGCATACTTTGCGTATTGTCTTATTTTTCTTGATATTCCTCTCAAGTTCCAGTACTTTAGCTAGGTATAGCACCAAGGTCAATACAAAGATGAGGAGACCATAAATTGTCTTCAGAGCATAGAATAGACACATTAATTAAATCAATGAAAGACACTGGTTTTCTATATCTGCAGTAAAAGTGAGATCTTCATATAAACTGAGTCTACTCTGTAAATCAAGATGCTTGACCGAACTTATTAGTTTTTGAAACCATTATCCCTTGATTAGAAACTGTGGGCAATACAAAGTCAATGCAGAGAGGCATTTCTTCTGTTGTGGAAAATAAGTGTTTGAAACAAACAAACAGTTATGCTTACCCTTTTCGCTGCTTTTCTTTTTGTCTTTCATTTAAATAGAATTTGTGACTCTATTTAGAAGGGCTGAAAACTGTCTATGGTATTTTATTAATTTTTTACACATGGAGATATCAATTTTCTGATTTTAATTGTATAAATCTAGTTTAACTTCAGGGAGCTCCTCCAGACTTGCTCCGTGATAACACACAGGTTTAGCAACATTTACCTATATAAAATTGCAAGACTTTCACGATTAATTCCTCCTGCTAAATGATGTGGCCAATCAGCAAAGTGCAAGCAGCTGGAATATAATTTTGAAGGCTGCATTATCAGATTATCAACAGATTAAAGTCATTATCAGTTCAGTCTAAAGTAGCGTGCAAAACGACATGCAGTTACCTTGGAGGGATGAACAAGCATATTAAAAATGGCAAGGAAACCCATCAGTAAAGCAAGTGATAATTAATCTTGAAGGAGTTTAACAAATGGCTACATCATTAAATGGATGCTGTTATGAGCTGTAAACTTTTCGATGATGACTGCAGACAGATAAGAAAATGAAAGTTTAAAACACAAGTATGACATAAAAATCTTAGAAAGAAACAGGTAAACAAGAAATAGCTTTCATACTTTTTGTGTTCATCAGTACTTCTAAAGAACACCTCGACAGGCAAATACTGTTCAGAAATGCAAAATATGCTCACCAATTTCTAAGGTGCTTTTGGCGTGAAAAGAACTAATTCTTCAGTTAATTCCAAGATCACTGTATTCTCAGTTTCAAGTGCAAATTTTTTATTTTCAGCATTTTTATCTTATGGTAGTTTCAAATAATTGTGGTGGTCCAAAAATATAGCACTAAACAGAGAAACGTAATTTAATATTAAATTCCATTAAAAAAAACCCAACGTGTTTCAGATCGGATTAAAGAAACAGTTCAGAGAAAGTTGAGGCCAAGCCAACCTGAAACCAGTATACCGTGTTGCTGTTTTTCTGGTGGTAGCATGAAACACTTCAGGGTGAAAAAAAGCAACTTACAAAAAAGAAACTTTCAAACAAGTTGTTGATGTAGAAACTGTATTTTCAATTGGAAAAAAAAGAATGTTTTTATGCGGCATTTCTCAAGTTAGGATAGTGAAAGAATGCTTTGAAATAGTTAACGCATCAGAAAGGCAACACCAGGCTCAAAACGAAATGGCTGGTGATCTTCCGAAAGTCCCCAGGGAGTAGCCAAACCCCAGCTGTGCAGATTTTCAGGTAACAGGAACAAACCTCCACCTAGTTAAGCTGAACTCTATCTGAATTTCTTGAAGATGTTTGCTTTTGTGGTCATGGTCTTGATCTTGAGGGTTGGTAAGATGTCAGCATGAATAATTGTCTTTTGGCCTTACCATGTTTTTATTTCCTTTTGTTTCCATGTGTTGAAACCTTCACTGTTTTAATTAAATTCAGCTTGGAATTATGTTTTTACTAATTTACTAATGATTTACTAATGAAACATTAGTAAAAAAGATTAGGTACATTCTAGTAATTTGTTTTTTTGTATCTGGTCTCTGATTTATGAATGTGTTAGTATCATGCAACGCCTCCGTTGTTCTAAAGGCTTATTACTGTCATTTCACCATGGCTATGTTATCATTTTAATTATGTATCAGGAGCAATAAGTAAAAGCTAGAAAGAAAAAAACAACAACCTAACAGATCAAGTATTCCTGAAGCCCGTGAGAAATATCCAACTCATTGGACCTAAAACAAGGAATCATTAACTTTAAAATATATGTCAGCGCTCAACTGTTTTGAATCCCATATCTCAGCTTAGCTCTAGTGAAGCCATTGTAGTTTCTGAGATAAGACTGTTGCAGACTTAACAATTAATATATAATGGCTTAGTTTTTGTTGAAAAGTGTGTCTCCTCTACTGGATCTGTTACTTCTTTCGCAAAAGAAATAAATGAGACTGTACACCTATTGGAACTTTTTTTTTTTAATATTTATCAATACATACAAATGACACTTTTCAATCAAAGTATTTCCATCTGTGATACATATAGATAGACTTAAGTATTCAGGAAAAACCTTCTTGTCATTTTTGAGTGCTTTGTATAAAAAAGAAAAGAATGATAGTAGCTATTCTAAGTTTTAAATATTTCATTGCAATCAAGCAATGAAAAGCTTCCATAGACTTAAACGCCAACTCAGGTATTTCAGAATGAAACATTTAATTCAAATTCAAATTGTTTCTATTTCTTTTTTTGTTTTAATGATTTCACAAGAAAGGTAACTTTCCTAGATAAATTAAAACTTTTTTTCCCTAATAACATTAATTAAAGTAAAAATACAGTCGATCAGACTGCTCTACACTTGTGCACATAACGCTCAATATAGAAAATCCAGTTACACTGACATTTTCCCACATTTTTAGCTTTCCTTTAAGATGTTTCGTCTTCATGTAGTCAGGTGCTATACAGCATAAGAAACTGAAAAATGGAGAACAATTGGGTAGAGACTGAAAAAATAAGGTGTTTTCTGGGCTTTTTTTTTCCTATGTTTGTTTCTGTACTTTAAAAAAATACAACAAACCCACCCAATTCTGAAGAAAAGTTAATGAAGCTCTTCACAGGAATATACTGTTTTGTACCAGAGGATGTTGCACTGTAAAGATACAGCACGATCACAGCTTTACTGAATATTTTACCTATTTACAAGTCTGGGAAAAACCATATCACAGAGACGTTATGAAGAAAGAATCTATTACGCAATATTGGTGACGGTAAAAATGAAGGAAATCATTGCGACCATGTGATTTCTATCAGAAACTCAGTCTGACCACAGGAGAAGGAGGAAAATTGTTGGGAGTGAGCCCAGGCTGGAAGCTGGCCAAGCAGAAGTTGTGGCTGTCAGGAGGAAAAAGGAATTCAGCAAAGAGGATCAAGGCGGCAGAGGGAAGAGGCAATGGTTACAAATTACACTAACTGGACAGAAGGAAAAAATTGCAATGTGAGTGATTAAAAACCGACGTGGATTGTCCAAAGAGGGTATAGAAAATGGATGTGGTGTGTCTTATCTATGTGGGTAACATTTCCTACTTCTCCGCTGGTCTGTCTTTTAGAGGTTTTTTAAAGCACTGTCCCCTTGTGTGGGGAATTACCAATGTTAATGAATATTGATTTCATCTAAGTTACTCAGCAAGAGCAATGCTGCTCTAGATTAGCCTTCTGCATTGCTTAGCAGTCTCAGAAAAAGACCTGTCATGGGCAATAACAAACTTTGCAGAAGAAACAAAAGGGACCAGGTGCCTAAAAAGCACTGAACACTTGCTTGATTAGAAATGGGCAGTTTAAGTACAAAACAAGTAGATAAACACAAATACATGAAATACTTGATAAAAGATAAGCAAACCCTACATGTTTTCTAAGCAGAGGAAGATATTTTCTCCAGAACAGGTTGAATAATTTTTTAAAGGAATAACCATTTTATTACAGACTTTCCAGCAAAGTCCTCTAAGATCCTATAAAGCAGCAGTCAACTGCAATGTGCAATTACACCAGTGTGAATTATTGAATTACATCTGTATCTCAGAACCTGCATGTATTGATGTTTTCCTTGCCTTCCAGTTATAATCAAAGGACAAAGTGATACGCCATATGGTACTGATCTACTAGCTGCAAAGTCCTCCTCTGAGAAAAAGGCCAAGTGTCTTGGCATCACTGTGAAGAGCATTCTGCACAAAAGTAAGAACAACGTGACTTTTTTCATTTGGTTGGGATTTTCAAAGTCTCTTCCCATGAGTTTCAAACGTCTCAGTTTGTGGACAATCACTCTAACTTCCGAATTTCTGCAAGTGTCTTATCAGCACTTTCTGAAAATCAAACCTATAACTAAAGTTTCACTTTTTTTGTCATTTTCAAAACATTAATCTTGTATTGTGTCCATCTGATGTGGCTGTACACATAGTATGTACAAATAGTACGTGTACTGCACACAATACATTTTTTGATGTAATTTTGTACATACCATACGTTTTGTAAACTAGACTGTTGCTGAGGACTATATGGTGCAAATCTCTTAGCTATTATTTTATATATATAACTCCATGTAGCTAGACTCATGAAATCATGCCATGGATGAATTACTTTATTTGATCTGAGAAACTGAAGAGACTGTTTATTACTGTGTTTTTAAGATATAATTCTCAGGTAACCAAAACAGTGAAGGGGTGTTCGCTTATTAATCTTGTAAATATTTTCACAATCTTACACTTCCCAACCTAAGTCAATTAAAAAAAGTAGATACAGGGTATAACATGTTGCTTGATAACCAAGAAAATGAAAATAATGCAAGGGCCTAGATTCAGAATTTAGATCTAAAAATGTCGTCACCATTCTATTTTACATTCAGACTCTCAGCTGACATAAAATGGGGTCAGGTCAGGCTGCCTGTACAGGAGTTACATGGAGTGATACCAACAGAATCATAGAATCATTTAAGTTGGAGAAGACCTTTGAGATCATTGAGTCCAACCATTAACCTAGCACTGCCAAGTTACCACTAAACCGTGTCCCTCAGCACCATGTCTACATGTTGTTGAAATACCTCCAGGGATGGTGACTCAACCGCTTCCCTGGGCAGCCTGTGCCAATGCTTGATAACCCTTTCAGTGAAGAAAATTTTCCTAATATCCTATCTAAATTTCCCCTGGCACAACTTGAGATGTTTCCTCTTGTCCTATCACTTACTACTTGGGAAAAGCAATGTCTGGCTTATAGATAAACTTTTGATGCTTTCCATTTCTAGAACCATCTTGTACTGCTTCTGCATTGCTTAGCAATCTAAGAAAAAGACTGGTATATTTGAGAAAGTGCCATTTTTCCAATAAGTATATTGATTCACTAACACGGAAGTACCACTTGATAGTTCAGCATCCAAGGAACAGCATGCAAGACACTGGCATTTTATGGCTAATCTCAATAGGAAGTAAGTGTTGCAGAAGAAATGTTGATGTACTGAACTCTTAGGGTTTTTTTTTTTCCTTTTTAATCACACAATGTAATTAAATAACTTGAACATCTTAGGACATCTTCATTAGTGTATTATCTAAAGAGCAAATCTCTCTAAGTAATAGGAAATAAGTATGAAAAAAAGCAAAAGATAAAGCATAAACAGATCCAGTAGTCAATATTTTCAAAGTAACCTTGTTTTAAATTCTAAGGTGGTCTAGCTCACCTGCATGATGTTTTTCCAGCTTACTGTCAAATGCCTCTCAGTTTATGAAGGCCTGGTTAAGAAAATAACAGAATCAAATTAAATCAAAAGTTATTATAGCCTCTTAAAAAAAAATGAAAAAGTTAAAAAAGGAAAGCAAACTGCCATTTTGACTTTGCCTTTTTAAAAATATGCCAAACTCTTGATCTCTGTCTCCTAGAAACAGTGACCACACTTGAACGTTCAGTTCAGGAACACAGCAAATTAACTATGTGCTGTTTCTGGTGGCTACTAGTTAAGACAAAGAGACACTTGAATGTAGGCAAAATTTACTCCTCTTTATTGGTGCTTGGATAGATACACTCGGTGCTGAGTCCTGTTAGGCCAGTGAAGGAGGGAGAATCCACTGGCTCAACCTACAGAAAGACACCAGTAGTGTTGTCCTAAGGCTGGCAATGAGGGAATTATGGACCTGTTTTATTTTTGACATTCAAATTTCTGTGTGCATACATGCAGTAGCTCTCTAACAGATGCAGTTGAGTTAGACTTGTCTTCCGTTGTGAATATTTTCTTCCTGTGGGCTGCGGGGAGGGAAGTGATGTGGGAAGTGGCTTTCCTGAGTCATGAAAGCTTTTGATATTTCAGGTATTCTCTTAGTCTGCTTGGAACATCTGGGTAGAAATGAAAATCCTCTGAGATGAAGGCGAGCCTGGGGTGTTAGAAAGCCACACCTGAACTTGCAGAAAGAGACACTGAATGTTTGTCTCCCCCAGCAAAAAAGGAAAAGCTTGATTTCTGAGATACCCTTAGGGGATGGGCTTAGCTGTTAATGCAGATATGTAGGTACTAGACTGCCATATTCAATCATCTTCCTCTTCCAGTTGATTATATTCTCTTTGGTTCTGAACGTAACCAAGATGAACTATTCAAACAGGATTTCATTGTAGAAGGCAGCACACTTCATGTAATTTGTCATGGAGACAGATTTTCACAGACCNGTTTTTACACACCTGTTTTTTTTTTTTTTTTTTTTTTTTTTTTTTTTTTTTCCTTTTTTTTTTTTTTTTTTTTTTTTTTTTTTTTTTTATTTTTCCTCAGAAACAACTTGTCAAACCTCTGTTTCCAGACTTTTGCGTGTGCTGAGCATGAAAAGAAAGGAGGTCAGGTGCTTTGACTGTGTACTTACAAGGCTTTCAGAGAAAAGTAGTAGTATTCACCACCACTTCATTTTCTACGCTCCTTCCAAGGAAGGTGTGTATGAATTCATAGAGAATCCAACGATGCCAGATACTAAAACTGGGTGTTTCTAAAGATGATTATTCTGAGTAGGGCCTTGCCACTGGACAGGTAGATCCTGTCTGTCTTTGCATGAAATTCCCTGATTGGCAATGAATATTGCCATCATCAGCAAGGGTCTGGCACATGGATTAAAGAGGGTTTCCAGCGTATCTTTTCACTGTGGCAAAACTGAGTCAAAGCACACTGGGAGATAAATGCCTTTTGCTGTCTCTCCAGTTATCTTCTTTGTTGTCTTTTATGTTTGCAGGAGATTGAGATTGAAACTAGTCTCTGAAAACAGAACTCGACCATCACTTCACGTAAACCTTTGGATTCTTCAGTTGCTTGTTATTCTGGACACCTTTCTTAGCCGCAGATACTAGGGGAATGTTTTAGGACCCTGTGTTGAGGTGTTTCTGAATGAACAAAAACTACACAGGTGGGAAAAAACCCAGCTAGCCCACACCTGATTTTCAGCTTGGCTAGCTGACTGTTTCTGATCTAACCTTGAATTCTGCAGCAGAATCTCAAATATACCACCAATATCATCATATTGGGGCATAATATCCAGTCATTATAGAAAAAAAAAAAAAAAGCCAAACAAACAGTGAAAAGGTAGTAAATGAAATGAAAAAATTTTTAGACTATCCAGAGATTTGCAAGTGAGCGTAGCGTAAATGAATATCTGTCCAAAGGAGTGTTCATTCAGTATGGAACAATTGCACAGAAACTATTCTGCTTCTTACCTCTGTCTTGCCATAAAACTGGAAATGTTCTGTAGGGACAGAAAGTCTTAGATTTGTAGAGACCTGCCAAAATCCTCTGTAGACATATTTAGTGTGTGCGGTTTGGAGCTGCCAGAAACTGCTTACATTTTTATAATGTACAGAAGCTCCCCAGGAAACCAGATCTCTGTGACCTGCTTTTGTAACCTCTTTGGCTGTACTTTGAGGTTATTTCTCTCATCATGCAGTGCCTCAAATATGCATTTTCTAGATTAAAATTCTATTTTGCATAAATTAATCTTTTTAGTACCGTTCCTAGGAAGGTTTTCAGCAAAAAGAGGAACTGCGGTATGTGTGTTGGTGCTCGAGAAATCACCGGAGGAAAAATCTACGGGTAAGCTAGCAATGGCTAAAAACCTAAGGCTTTAATCAGTTCTCCACATGTGCCTAACTACTGACGATGCTACGGGGAGTTACATGTGTATCATGTTGAGAATACACCTCATAGAGCTTCTGTCTAAAAGTCAAGGTTTATTAATGTGGTATAATTAAATGAACACAAGAGGGAAATATCTGATTAGTGATATGAAACTATAAATCATAGTCTGGCACACATAAAGTGTATGGGCGTGAGTAGCTCCTATTGAAGGCAGGAGGAGTTCATAGTGTTCCATGGAATTTCAGTAGGGGGGGATAAATGAATAATTCTGGTTTCCTCTGTCCAAGTAAATGCTATTATGAGAATATTTGTCCTTGAGGAAATACTACCTGGGGTTTTTTCTTTTGATAGAAATTTCTTCTATTAGAACTGTGATTGTGGCTAGAAAGAAGTATTTCTAAATTGAAGTACCGGTCACAAGGTTTCGATGTACTTTATTTCAATATCAATATACTCTCAGCTCCAGGACCATCTGCCAATTTAATTTTTAACCCTTACAGACAGCACGTGTGGATATGTCTACTTAGATGTGCGTGTGTGTGTGTGCGCAGATATGTGTTTACAATGCCATGATATGAATTGGCTAAGTACAAGCCAGTTCCAGTCCTCGTCAGTCTTTAGCACTGCTGAAAGGCAAGAAACCTTAGTTCTGGTGCACACCTCGCTAAGATACTTGCACAGTTTCCAGAGCAGCACTAATCCATGCCCATCAGTTCAATGTAGCAGAAACACACGCCTATCTGCATGCTTCCACGCACACCTACCCAATGATTTTATGAGCAACACTCTGTTGCCCGCACTTGTTTGCATTCCTCCCATCTCACAAATACAATTTTCAAGATGCTAAGAATATTCACAACGTCATCGTCTAGTGCCTGTTTTTCCAATAGTTTTTATTGAATAAGAGTGAGCCACTGATACAGCTGTCCTTGGCGTTGCGTTAAAGAACGGTGAGCACTGGCAGTGACAGGGCTCTGCAGTTTGAGTGACCGGCCTGGGCAGTAGGAGAGTGTAAGGTACCAAACACAGTCTGGGGCATAGTTTGGTCTGAAATAAATTTGAGAGATATTAAGGTGTCCGGAACAGGGCAAAACAGCAACAGACTATGTAAGTGAATTCATAGAATCATAGAATCATTTAGGTTGGAAAAGACCCTTGGGATCATCGAGTCCAACCATCAACTCCACTCTACAAAGTTCTCCCTTACACCATATCCCCTAACACCACATCTAAAGGACTCTTAAACACGTTGAGGGATGGTGACTCCACCACCTCCCTGGGCAGCCTCTTCCAGTGTCTAACCACTCTTTCTGTGAAGAATTGTTTCCTAATGTCCAGCCTAAACCTACCCTGCTGCAGCTTGAACCCATTCCCTCTTGCTCTATCGCTAATGACCTGTGAGAAGAGACCAGCACCAACCTCTCTCCAATGTCCTTTCAAGTAGTTGTAGAGAGTGATAAGGTCTCCCCTCAGCCTCCTCTTCCTCAAACTAAACAGTCCCAGCTCCTTCAATCGCTCCTCATAAGATCTATTCTGCAGGCCCTTCACCAGCTTCGTTGCCCTCCTCTGCACTCGCTCCAGCACCTCGATATCTCTCTTATATTGAGGTGCCCAGAACTGGACACAATACTCAAGGTGTGGCCTCACCAGTGCTGAGTACAGGGGGACAACCACCTCCCTACTTCTCCTCGTCACGCTATTTCTAATACAAGCCAGGATGGCACTGGCTTTCAGGAATTCAGTCCTGAGTGAACTGAATCTTTGGCCAGTTCGCCTCTCCTCCCGCATATACAAACGTGTATGCACTTAAATATAGATGTGTAATGGTACAAATATGCTTCCGAATGAAAGCAATTTGACAGGAAAGAAACAGAGATTCAGACAAAATGTATGGAAAAAACACATAAACTGTGCTTGTAGCATATTTTCCTGGAGCATGGGTCCAGGCTGTAAAGTGTGTGGGAAGCCCTCAAGCACTGTGTTGGTCACACTTCTCTAAGATGACTAAAAATGTGGCTGTTCTGATGAGCACCTCTGGAATTCTGAAGAAGATGCATTGGCAACTTGCTGCTGTTTCCACATAAGTTATGCCTAAATTAGATCTTTTATTCCCCTTAAGTTATGAGCGGTGAAAGAGAAAGATTAGTAAAATAATTGAAGTTTTATTTTGGAGCTGTTGGTAGATTTCTCTTTTGTGTTGTCTGTAATTGATCATTGTAATTTCTGCTGATCATCTGAGGCAATTACACTAGAAGACAGATACTTCTCTGACCTTATAAATTCAAATAGCATTTTTTTCATCTCCCTAATGCCTATCCTCCTGCCTATTCCCATTGACTTATACATAGAATCAGGTTTTTATGCCAGATTGTCTTTTACAGGGAGACACTGGTAACTAAAATACTATTTAACGTAACAATTTTGGAGAATCAATACTGCAATTAAATTAAAACAGAAGCAGTTTATGACTTTTTCTGCTGATAAATGTGGGTAAAACTCAACTGAAATGAATGGATTGACATAATTTGCATTAGGAAAGATTTTGGCCTTGATTTGCAATCCTGGAAAGAAATGTGGCTTTATACTATTCTTCCTCCTTGTAGTGACAGAAGCTTTCACAATAAAGATCTCTTTTAATTTATGATTTGCCATAAAAGACATTGCATGACAGGGTTCTCTGGTACCGTAGACTCCTGCCAGGGACAGAGCAACTCTTCATTGTGCCTTATACTGTGCAGTCACTTATCATGTTTCTTATCCCACCGGTTTATCTCATTATTCTCCAGGAAAGCCATTTCAGGAACTGCCAGCAACTTAAATTATAAATGGGTTTATGCCACTTTTGGTTTTGAACAAGGAGACAGACTTCTGTGAATTAGGAACATGGGGTTGTGCTACTTGATAATACGATGTGACATAGTGACTCACCTAAACAACAAAATATCCTCTCTGAATCGAATTTGAAGTGGCATCGTTATATGTATTTGTTTCCTCAGATGAATTCATGCAACCAGAAAGATACAACCAAATAACCTGGGTCTATAAATTGCCTCTTAATATTTAATTTCTTTTTTTCTTTTCTTTCTTTTTTTTTTTTTTTTTTGGTTGGTAAATAACAGAAAAAAATTGGTTTCCGTTGTAGAAAATTCAAGCTTGAAAAGTCCTATGGATGATAGTTTAGCACAGGATGAAAATGGGAAATATAATTCCATACCAAAGTGAAACTGGAGTGATGCACGGAAGTGAGTAGCGTTACTCTGAATTTAAACACTATAAATAAGTCTGACATCTGGGCTTATGTCTGGGTAGTCTGACAGTTGCTCTTGACCTGTCTTGGTACCAATACGCAGAGGGGTGATATTATCCTGGCTGTCGGAGGAGCATCTAGAAATGATTTGACAACCTCGAAAGGAGAAACTTGAAAAGGTAAAGAAGCGTAATACAGTGAAATGTACCTCTGTACCATGAAACCCAACGCAGGGTGAGTTGGGTGTGTGGCGGAGCAGAGGAGCGCCACTCTAACTGCAGTGGCATCGCAGGAAGGTGGCGTCGTGTTCTACCATCTACCCATTATGGGCCTCTGGGCCTTGCCCTGATGCTAATTCATCACTCTAGGTTGAACGCTCAGTTATTTTTTTCTCATCTGTTTTGCAGGAGTGATACTGAAGTTGTAGATCTCTCTTGGGCTCATTGAATAACTAATACTGGCACTTATGATGAGGGATGTGCTCAACTCATTTGCAGCTGTGGAAAAATAAACCGATTTTTAATTGGCTAATAATTAAAAAAATGTGTTTAAATATAGTTTGGAGGTAGAAAGAATGTTTAGTTTAATACAAGGTATGTTTCTTATCTGGTGTCTTGAAAATATTTTTAAATATAATTAGACTTTAAAGCACGATATGATCTCAAAAGAGAAAAGAAAGTTTTTTTAAATTAAATTGGAGTTATTTTATGCATCAGTCAAAACAATTCGGTCAAGTCCAGAAATATTTATCAAAATCTTTTTTTGACTTAAACTGCATTTTCTGTTTTGGCAGAAAAATTGCCTTCTCTAATCACTTCCAAATTGAAAGCAATCTCTGATTACAAACTGATACAATTAGCAATCTCTGTATTTTACTGGTCAATTTTGATAATATTGGAGCATAAAAATGTTTCAATAATTGGATGTTATCCTTTCAATCTAACATCAGTTGTGTTAACTGATTTCCTATGTAACAGTGGCATCAGAATAATAAATTTAATTTCAAATGCTGTCTTATTTTTAAGTGTGCTTTAGTAGCAATAAGATGCTTATAATTTTTTTTTAATAGAAAGATAATTCAGTCCCTCAAACAGTAAAAAGCATTTCTGTTCCTTTGCAATGTGGTTCAGGTAAAAAAGTTTCAGTTGCCATATTTTTTTGAAGCTGCACTGCTTTATGTTAATTTAATATGAATTTCTTTGCAGTGAAATCACAGATCTGTTAGATTATCATTTTGGAAATCTCTTTTTTTGTCTGTAGTATTAGCAATCGCGTTTTACTGTGAATGCCTGGTTCTGATCACCTTGTAACACGTTACAAACTGGAATTCACTCCATCAACCTCAGGCAAGTTTGTTCATATAGTCCAGTAAAAACTGGGATCTGAATTTGGACCATATTTGCTCTTGATCCCAGTATAGGTCTCTTCATCCTCAGGCCCCTCCATCACGGCGGTAGGGCTGCTATTGTACCCCCCAGAGGTGAATTTAATTCTTGTGTGGAACTTAACATCCTGCATAGGAAGATGATACCAAGAAAAGCGTTCTTACTGTTGTACAAAGGTAGCCAACAGGGTGCTACTTCTTCCCTGAAGTGTCTTAGCAGCTGCCCCACCGGTTAGTGCACTTTTTTGCCCCCATGGAGAAGGCCTGTCGACAGAGAGAAGAGTGACTTTGTTTACTTGTTTCCGCTGCAGCAGCTACCCTGTGATATTTTTGCGTGTTGTCTTTTTCAGGGGAAAAATAAAAAGAAAAGAAAAGAAAAGAAGAGCAAACAGCAAAGGAAGAGTAACTGCTTAGAGATGCTCCATTCCTTAGTAATCAGTATTTTCAAGCAGAAGAAGCTTTTATTGAAAAAGGGGAAATGTTGTAAGTACGGCTCAGCTGGACAATGGCGGAAGTGTGTGAATCCATTTTAACAGTGTACTGCAAAGGGAAAGGCAAAAACGTGTTTTTCCTGTTCTTGTATACCATTTGCTCTGTTTATAATGTCCTTGAAAGCTGAGAACGGAAATGATTCTTTCACTCTTGTCTTTACACTTTATGTGTGTCTAGGTTTGCCGGTGCATGAATGCTTGGCTGATAGCTCTGATTGCAATATCAGTGGCTTTGTTGTTTACTGAAAAATAAAGAAAAAAAAAAAAAAGATATGTACCTTAAATGCGAGCACTATAACTATGCTGATTTCTCTTTGAAACTAATGGTTATAATATATTTTGGAAAAGACAGGAACAATAATACTTTGAACTTATAACCTCTTTCATCTGAAATTTAGAAACATTAACTAATTAAGCATCACAATTCCCCCACGAGTTAGAAACTTCACAGTAATCACTGTATTTGCTTGACGTCTCTACTATTAGAGTTAGTCACTGTGATTTTAAGAAGGCTTTTTCCTAGCTATTTAATAATTTAGGAGATTACAAAGCAAGCCGGGCTAGAAAGTGAAGGATACAGAAACAGAGCTCATCCGTGGGAGCGAACCCAGGAAACTTGAACTGCATGCACTCTAAAAGTCAATTAGTCAAACTTCACTAAACCCCTGTGTGGAAATTCTTATTCGAAAGTACCATAGTCACAACTGGAGCAGGAGTGAATATGAGCATAGTGTAGAAAATTTCTGCTGTAGCTTGTTCTGATTCACTTTCCTGACTGCGACCATGCAGACAATGAAACATTTCAAGAAAAATGAAAATACTTTGCACAATACAAAGTGTGCGGTGAAAATTTTGAATGCTTTAAACAAAATTTAATTTTACTTAAGGAGGCAAGGAAAAAAATTTTCCCAGTCTCCAAGGGGAAAAAGTATAAAGTGAGAGAATGTGATTTTGTTTCATGATTGCAATGAGACTTCTTGAACGTTCCAACGGTTTTTGAATTTTTTAATTAAAAAAAAAAAAAGAGCTATGATCAAAAAATTAAATGCCACTGGAAATTTTCATTTTGGTAGAAAAGATATTTTCTATAAGTTGCTTATTTTTATGAAAAAGAATTACAAGCAGTGCTCAGTCAAGACAGCCCACTGTATTTAGAGTCAGGAAATATAGGTGGGAATAACATCTACCAAATTTATTTTTTTTTATTATTTGCATGACTGAATAGTCCTTGTCTTGTCATGTATCTTATCTGAAGCACTGATCAATCGCCATTTTCTTTCCCCAAGAGATAAGAAGCCATTGGCAGAAAATTGTTGAGGAAAAAAAACCTGTCCATAGGAAAATTCTCTTTCCAAAACCCAGTAATTAGATGTTATCTCTTTTCCTAGTGCTTGCTTGTTTCCTAAACTCTATAAGTATCTGCTATTATAAATTACATATACTGTTTTAATTCATGCGCAAAGCCAACAACTGAGCTAGACATTTGTCCTCTGAAAAGAATGCCCCAAAGTTTTCAGTAATTAAATGAAATAACTAGTTCCCATTGAAAAATCTTAGCGCATTGGTCTTAGTGGCACCTTTGCTGCACTGTGTCCCAAAAGCTGGCTTTGTCAAGAAACTCTTCTTTTGCCAGTTTACCCTGCAAAGCTTTTTGTCCAAAGCAGAAAAGAACAAAACATGGCTTTTAGCAGATGATTCACATCTTACTCAAAGTTTGTGATCGATTACCCTGAAAATATATACGATACAAGAAATGCTTATCTTCACTGTATGTGGAAATAAGCCATGTGAGATATCCTTGTGATGTAAGTAACGAGGCATTACACTATTCTAAAATAGGTAAATCATTTTGTTGCAGTTAGTAGAATAGCATAACAGAAGAGAAATCCAGTTAAAGACACTATTTTTCCTCTCTATAGGGAAATAATGGGGAAAATAGCTGGAAAGTTTTGCTTAAGATTTTTAAATATGGCATGTTTTAATTAATTCTCATAATGAATTACTTTCTATTATTGTTGCTTTTGGGCAGTTTCTGCAATGTTTTCTGTTAGATATAGAAAGACACAGCTCCCAAGAGCTGCACAAATCCAGTTTTATCTCTAAAGGAGTGAGTAAGCTATAGACAATCACTGACGAGAGGCTGTGAAGCAAGGAAGGGACAGTTTCACTGTGCCTTGAAGAGAAACGGTTGTGGTGTAAATGAAAGAAAAGTGAACAGGGCACAATGAGTGTGATATGACAACTTGACAATATTGACAACGTGAGGATATGACAACCATGGTCGTCACCCTCTCTGAAGGAGCTTAGGTATCGTATCCACCCGGTGGAAAGCCACGTCCTCTCCACTTGGCGGAATGGATGTGGCAACCCAGACAGAGCACCCACAAAAACATGAAGCTGTCCAGGTCTCAGGCTGCAGAGAGTACCAGAGCCTTCGCTGGTCACAGATGGCACCAGTGAGAACAGCTGTGGGAGGTGTGACCAGGTGGACAGTCTGCTCAGCCTGGTGGCAGAGACAGAAGAGGAAATAGAAAAGTTAAGGAGCATCAGGGAGTCTGAGAAAGAGATAGACTGATGGAACTGTGCTCTGCCATGCCTGAGAGAAACAGGAACAGTCACCAAAAAACCCACAAAGATCAAGGGAATCCTGTATCGTCCCCCCGCCGGGCTGTAGGCAGTAGCTTAAAGGAAAGGAGTGAATGGAAGCAAGTCCGCTCTCGGGATGGTAGGCAACCCTCCCCCCAACCCTTGCCCACCTTGCCTTCCCAGGTGTCTCTACAATAGATAGACTGATACAACAGGTACAATAGAAACTGATACAACAGGTATGAGGTTCTGGATGTGGAATGCCAGTCCACGGATGATGCGGATGGTGGTCCATCTATATCAGAGGTGTTTCCAAGGTCAGAAAAGCCTGTCTTCTGTATCACGACCACCTCCACAAGGAAGAAAAGATGGGTTATAGTTGTCGGTGACTCCCTTCTGAGGGGAGCAGCGGGTCCAATATGCCAGACAGACCCTCCTCTTGGGGAAGTGTGCTGCCTCACTGGGCCCTGGGTTAAAGAGATCAGTAGGAAACTTCTTAGCCTGGTACGGCCCTCAGACTACTACCCATTACTGCGCTTCAGTGCGGGTGGTGATGAAGCCGCAAAGTGTAGTCCAAGGGGGATCAAAAGAGACTTCAGGGCTTTGGGATGATTGGTAACGGAATCTGCTGCACATGTTATTTTTCCCTCTCTCCTTCCATTTGAGGGCAGTGACCTTGAAAGAAACAGTCAGGCCCAGTCTATGAATACACGGCTCCGTGGCTGGTCTTTCCAACACAGTTTTGGGGTTTTCAATAATGGGGTGGTCTACACGGCACTACGCTTGCTGGTGTCAGATGGAATTCACCTTTCTCAAAGGGGGAAGGGGGTCTTTGCTCACAAGCTAGCGGGGCTCATTAACAGAGCTTTAAAGTACGTTTGAAGGGGGAGGGGGATAATATCAGGCTTGCCCGTGAAAAGCTGTGGTGTAACAAGCTGTGGTACAACACTCCAAGGTTAGAGGGACAGGGTGCTAGCGAGGGCTTTCTGCTCTGAGACATGCTGGCTATGCTCCCGAGCTAATAGCAGCCAAGAGGGAAACACAAGAGAAACACCTCAAAGGAATTAGGGAGTGTTCCTCTAAGAAGGTGGCATGGCCGACAGCCCAGCTGAAGTGCCTCTACACCGGTGCACGCAGCATGGGCAACAAACAGGAGGAGCTGGAAGCCACGATGCTGCTAGATAGCTGCAACCTAGTTGTCATTACTAAAACTTGGTGGGATGAATCCCATGACTTAGTGCAGCTGTTGATGCCTAGAGTCTGCTCTCTGTGAGACCCTTCCCATGCATCATATGCTGCATTCTTTGTTCCATGCTTTTCCAAAGAAATTTGGGTGTAATCTCAGAACTTTCTATCAGTAGCTGCTTACAGTATATTCTGTTTTCTTCCAGTAAATGCAAATAACAGTCATGCAGAACCGCCTAGAGCTCAAAGCATTGTTCACCAGCTTGCTTAGCTTGAGATGGCTGGTTGAAAAAGTCCAGACAGACACTGTTCTGATTTCACAGGGCCTTGAAGAGAAAAAGTATGCTGGAGGGTAAATCCATAGAAGGGATTCCTAAGTCAATAATTAAATATAAGTAGCCTTCTTGAAAAAGGGAGCACGTTGTGGGACAGTAGCCTATAAGCTATAAGTAGCCTATAACCCTATAAACCATCCCTACAGCATGGCTGAGGGACCATATTAGCAAAGTATTGCTGTTGGCTTTCTTTATTCCTTGCTAGTTGTCCAATTTTGACTGCTGTTGGAGTCTACCAGGCCACAAAATCCACCAGACTGTCCTGATATGTTCATTCCCATTAGTACTCTGTGCACAAATTCACCTCTGAACTTCGTCGGCCAACTGTGCTACCAAAGCAGAGAAGCTGCAAATATTAATGCTATAAGAATAATAAGAGGCTAGTAGGTCCTCTCTATATGCTTCCTCAAGTGCTTGTGATATCAGTATTAGCTAGAAAACTGCCTGCCTGCAATGTCTACACGGTGGTAGAAGACATGTTTTGAGGCATGAGCTTGGGTTATGGCTCTGAAATCTGTCTTAGCATGACCTTCCTCTCTCCTCAGATTTATAGATTAGAGTTCTGGTGAAGGCAGCGTGGTTGCAATGCTAAAGACTCTTGAAAAGCTTTTAGCAGCTTGAGTCCTACAGCCAATTTATTGCTGAATAAAGCCCTGAGTTAGTAACAAAGAAAGAAAAAATTAATGGTTGATTGACTGAGCATATTGGGCTGTACAAGTGACTTAATTTTCATCACACTTCACTAATGGCAAAATTATGTGTTAGAGGTACAAACAGCCTAGGGAAAAAGGAGTGTCTTTTTTCTCATGCTGCTGTTAGAAAGTTATTCTGGGACTCTCTGCGCATTGAAAACTGATTACGTTTCAACACAGTACCACCGCAAGCTGTCCTGACTGCAAAGTCATACGTTTCCCTAACACAAAATAAATAAAGACTCCTGCTTTCACAGTTGTTGAGAGTCTAGGCATATTGCCCACCCCTGCTCCACACTACAAAATTAAATGCTTCGACTATTTCAACAGTGAAAGACGCCAGGCCAATCTGTGTGTTTCAGTGTTTTCTTTATCTGTTTTTCCTCCTGAGGAAGATTTGTCATGAAACCATTGGAACAGAATCCAGGAGACTGGATTTGAAATTTTAGCTCTGTCACAGTCTTGTCATGGGATTTTTGGAGAAACTGTGTGCTCTGTGTCTGTCTTCTGTCTCTTTGGTAGAGCTGCTGGAGACTTTTGGACAAATTTTGTTTTAAAACGCTGTGTTATTGGTATCAAATTTTTAATGACAGCTATTAGTTGTTTTGATATATTGATCAATATTCTGGACTTTCAAAAGTGAAAAGAACATGGGGGTTTTATTTCTCTGGGAAATTCTGACAGCACTAATATTTGTAAATTCTAAAGGACCAGGGAATGTCCCTGATCACTGGAAATCTATTACCTGTTAAACTTTTCCGATGTGGTTTAGTTTATGTTTTCGCAGTTTTCAACAGGATAAGTTTCGCAGCTGGCACATACCAGGGCTCTTTGTCACCAGGAAGTCTGCATGTGGTTACTCTGGGTTTGGAGCCTAAAAGTGCTTAACACGGATGGAGTCCAGTCTGTGATAGCTGGCTTCAGTGGCAAGGAATAATTCTGGACATTTTTAATTTACTAGTGAAAATGTAGCCTTGTTTTCCTCCATTGAAAGAGAATTTTTGTTTCTTGATATAGGGAGAAGAGTAGAATAGCAAATATAATTTCCTCTAAACTCAATAGTTTCTGTTGGCCCAAAGCACATTATATTCAAAAATTTAGCTTTCCCTCAAATTAAAAACAATGATCAAAGCCTGGAAAAAATGTTGATATGCCCATCTATAGCAGCTTCTATCCAGGCATCATGCAACTTAAGTCTTGTTTACACCACAAATTGGATGAAAATTAAATTTGGGTAGACAAAATTTTAATCTTCACTGGATTTCTGTCCTGGTAGATGATACTGGGCAAGTCGACAAATCTATTTCCTCTATAAAATTTTGTTTTTCTTTTTAATTTAGAAGGAAAGAAACTGTTTATTTAGTATTTATTTGTCAGTGCCCAGCACAGTGGGGCCAGGGTTTAAGACGCTAACGTACTATAGCCATATGTATATGTATATCCTTGTTGTGTGCATTGTATGAAGTTTGGGTGACTTAAACCGACAAATGGAATAATTCTACCTATCCATATGCAGATTTTCCCTATAGCGCTAGCAAGTCTTCCATATCCTGCCTTTCTGTATCGGGGACCAAGAGCTACAGAAAACTATTTGGATCTTTCTTTCTCCCAGAAGGTTGAATCAGAGATTAAATCTTAGCCTTACAGTACTGGCTACTGCCTTGTGAAAACATTCAAAGAAAATATACACACCTCTACTCCTTTTCCCTGTCAGTGTCAAACTGTATCACACAATATCTAATTTAAAAGAGAAACTCACATAAATTCTTAATATGGAGAGCCTAAGCAGAAAAATCAATTTTTTGTGTCAATCTTTTATGAAACACTGAGACAGAAAAGTAGTGAAGTGCTTTAAATTGCCTAAAAACAAAGGTCTTTACTGTACCTTGGATCGGCGCTTGCCCAACGCTTACTAAAGCCAAAACATGAGATGTGCCAGCAGGTGTCTGGCAGTAAGATATGAAATTTGGTGCTTGAGTGCAGAAAATTCAGATTCACACCTTTTTCCGTATAAATATTCATCACAATAGTGTGTGTCCAACTATAATTTCAACTTAAAAATAATGAATGATTAAACTGATTTTCACTGACCTCTTTTTTAAAGTTCAAGTTCTCTGTGTCCTTGAGCTGAGTTTTCTTGCTAGTGTTTTCAAACCCTTCAGTGAAAACACCTCGGTATACCCACACACAGTTTAAGACAAACTGGGAGCACAACTAAGGATATGAAAATATTCTGATAAAACTTAAGAAAAAGGGATTATTATTATTAAAAAAGCTTATGCATGAGTGATGGTTTTTGTCAGTGTTGTGTTGATGGTTGGACTCAATGATCTGAAGGGTCCCTTCCAACCTAGACAATTCTATGACTCCATGATTCCATGAGTAACTGTAAGGATAAGTAGACATCTGAGTAAGAAATGTAGATGGAGTATCAAAAACCTGCAGTAAGTACTTGGAAGAATATAACCTCTCACTAATGGAGGAATATAATCATACAGTATTAAATCAAATCATATACTTAACGGAACATTAATTAATTACAAACCTTATTGTTCGGATTTTGTAAACATACTCATGTCACATTTATACTTGCTTTTTCTTCTGCCAGCTATGTTCTAGGTAGCGCTTCGTCTTTGTTGGTATTTGCCTCCCAAGGTAGATGTAGGGACACAATTAGCACTTTCAGCACCCATCGGGTTACTACATAAGCAAAGCTCTTTTCAGATAAATATAGTCCTTTTTTACTGGGCAAGCACAGCACCATGTTAAGCTGTCTAGTTTGTTTATAATTTCTGAAGTATCTGCAGGCAAGATTTGGGAGACACGATTTCCATTCTCAAGATTATCCTTCTAAATTATCACTTTTGAAGCATTTCCCAGAATTGTGCTCAATCTCCCTGCAAGTGTTTCAGTGGCAAGGAGGAAAACCGTAGGCCAGGAGAAATCTCTTTCCTAGGAAAAGGTTTGGGGTAACAGTATTAAGCTGACACGTCTTACAGAACATCACACAACAGGATCTTGATCTTGACTTTAAACTGCTACTTTAAAACAAAATTTCAATACTATGTGAATAATCAAGTCTTTCATCCTTTAAATCACAGTTATGAAATTTGGCATTTGGATACTTGTCACAGAGGCAAATAATGAGCCCCTTATTTAACTTGAATGACTGAATATCCTCTGCTCTGATTCTGCCTATTAGCCGCCAAGTATATTTTGACTTCAGTTCCTTTGCTCTAAACTTCCCCAATTTGAAGGATTGTGGTTAAACTGTAATTTTCTGAATGTGAAAATACATCAGGAATAAGAAGAACAAGCTGTGTATAAAGCTGTGAAGTAATTTCACATGAAATCAAGGAACAGAAATATACAGTAAATGTCCTACCTACATCTCAGAGATTGCACAAACCCATAAGGGACATCAGGGCTTGATGAAAATGTATACAATTAAAGCAAAGAGCCTGAGGTGGTACTTGCCTAAGTACCATGAGGCTGTACACAGAGATAGTTCAGAGGTTTGGGGCAAGTTTTCCATCAGAAAATGTCAGTTCATTGGGACTGAAACTTTTCACAAAAATGTATTGGTCTGGAAACTTCCACTGGGAAAAGTATCTCAGCTCAAATATAGAATTTCTGTAAAAATGAGAATACACAAGCTACTTTAAACAGTTGAATATTGGAAGAGTCTTCCCCAGCTTCATATAATCCAAATGCAACTGTAAACACTTTTACAGCTTACTTGGAAAAATACATGCTTAAGTGACTTGGTTTTATAACATTTTTCATTCACTCAATTTGTAATTTCTCTGATAAAATCCAGATATTTCATCTGCAAATGTGAAGTTTAGCAGAAAGGTATCATCTGCATTAAAGCTTCTGAATGTTACATACCTACGAAAATTGTCTGGGCTAGGAAAAAAACCAACCAACAGATTTGCAGAGTCAAGAACAGATCAAAACTGCTGGTTTCCNCATAGAGGCTTTTGTCTGGTAGAGGAAAACAATGATTTGGAGGAGTGGAGTAGAGATAAAGAGAATTGAAAGCAGGGAGCAGCAGTTAGGTTTCAATTTAAATAAAACAGGAGTGGAACCGAGAAGAGCGGGGACAGACCAATCCCAACAAGAGAAGTACCAAAAGTGAGAATCCCTGGGTGTTTGTCATAGGCACATACAGCACAGTCTTTTTGAATGGTCTTGCTAGGGTTTCATTTTCATTTTAAGTGAATTTTGAAATGAATGGGAAATAGGTAAAAAAACTATAAAAATAGATATTCTTTAAAATCAAATATATTTTTCTATATATTTGTTAATAGAGCTTTGTTCCTAAATGAAGCTAAGGCCCACTTTCGTGTCCATAAGCGTGAAGATAGTCTCTTGTACTGGAAAGCATCTAATATACACAGAGAACAGAGTCTAAGTGTTACGGTGTGACTCACACAGGGAGCCAACAGTAAAAATTGGAATTTATCCTAGAGATCTTGAACTTTATTCTAGTGCTTTTGTCAAGTAGAAAACCAACCTCTTCAACCTTGCTTACTTTCAGCGTTACTATGTGTATCTCTGTAAGTGACCGAAATACTGACTGTAATCTACAACTGCAAGTAAGATTGGGTACGTGGTACTGCAAATTAGATGTATTACAGGTCACTTGTCTCCCAGTAACTTACATCTTCGTTTTAGCACTTGTTATTACATTTCTGTATTCTTCTCACATGACACAACGCCCCGTCACTACATTAGATTTAACACATTTTTATAGACTATGTTCGTTGGCAGTTGTCTATCGTTCTCGTACACCTTGTATGTCTGAACCCCTTGGCTTTGCTAGCAAGGTGGAGAATCGCATGTTGAAGCTGCACGCCGTGGTGGCTGTGGGCTCAAGTTGTTTCGGAAAAATAGAACACACACAATCTAAGCTGCTTTCCATCATGCCAAAGGAGTAGCCACCTGGCAATAGACATTCTGCAGGGTTAATTAACACTAATTGTGACTCTCCATCCTCTTGTCAACCTCATCTCTTGATACCTGTCAGTGGATGTTTATGAGGTAACAAATATATAACCTATATCTATACAGTGATCTATATTAATAATAATAACAAAGAATCAAAGTTAATTAACTGATAATGATGACACTCACCTCTTCGTAACTGACTCACAGATTTTCAACAGAAACACCCAAAGTTTACATATTTCTGTGAATAAAGATGACCCCTGCACTTATACTGTCACGTTCAGAAATTTCACAAGAGTTATCAGTCCTACGCCTCACCAGATTATGTTTTATGCAACATCACGGCAGGAGAAAATACTATTTCATGCCTGTTTCATAACTGGAGCAGTGCACCGGGGGAGCGGGAGGTGCGACAGCCTGCAGAGGCAGATGCCGGAGGGTTTGTGCCACTTGCAAACCTTCAGGCCGCCTTCAGCAGGTTGTCTTTTCTAAGATCCTTAAAGTCCTGCCATCACAAATTTCTCACGGGATGCTGCCTGAGTGATCTGACTTCAAAATCTGCCGTTTATTTAAAACCTGACATTTTGGTGTCTTTTTTTGCAAAACTGAGACGCAAGGCTGCATGTTAAGAGTGTTTAATAGTTGTGTTGCTGCTCTTTGCGTGTTGGGGAAGTTCTTTGTTCTCTTGATTTTTTTGGTCATTTTTTATTCAATTATCATTCTCAAACTTGGGGAGGGACAGTTTATTTTTTTTTCCTTTTGATTTGGTTTTTTTCTAGTTTCAGTTTGAATTTTCTACAGGAAAAGAAGATGGCTACTACCTTTAAGCATTTTCATCTTTTGGAGTACGGTTGAAGGTTTTATCTCTTGTTTCAGTAAAGGTGGCTTAATGATTGTGGTAGAAATGAGCCTTACAGGCAGCAGAATGAATTCAAAAGTGGCTGAAGAGCTCCATCATAACAGATTTCCAAAATTACTTTGGAAAATTTTGGTTAACTATCTGAGATATACTTTCCAGGTTTGGGCCTCTTTGTATTCCCTTGTACTGGAAAAAGAATTGGAAAAAGTTCTAGTCCCGAGGTTATCACTGAGTATTTGTCCTCTTAAAGTTCGTTCTTGGTGTACTCTTAGTGAGAACTGGGAAGACCGAAAATAATTTAGCTAAACAATCAAGCTGTTTTTTACCTCATCAAACTGAGGTAGATTCACACATTTGCGAATTAAGTTTCTGTAAGCAGCAGTTGCAAAATAATAGATCTTGCTAATGATCCTTCCAGGGGAGATTGCACTTCAGAATATTAATTCTTCAGGTCATTATTGCCAAAGCTAGTAGATTCAAAATATCTGTCGAGGAAACTGACTGATGTCTTCAAATTAAATGTTATGAAAATATGCTTGTTGAACACTGATGGTAAGCAAGGACAGAAGTGATAGATGGCAGAAAGAATACAGTGGATATTAGCAGTGGCAGCTGCTGCAAATTTAAAAGCAATACTAATAACAACACAAAGCTTGCATGAATTTTCTCTTTGTGTTACTGATGGAAATTTTAAACAGAACTTTTTAACTTCTGTTTAAAGCACACAACTACTTTTTTCTCATTCATCCTTCATTCATCCTCTTCTGATGCTGCCTTGTTGGAAAGCCTGTAATGTTTCTCTGGGCATTTTTTACTTATACTTCGGGTTTTGCCTGGTTGGGCAGCAGCTCTTTATGCAGTTGTGGGCAATCTTTACTCAGGATTCCCAGATGACCACATCTCACTGCCTAGCTGATTGCATTGATTTGGCTGAATATGTGGTCGTTCCGCTGTACAGCTGGGAATAGGAAGGTGAAACAACCCTGGATTTTGGATACGCGTGAATCCTTGGACACATTTCCATGCACACCCACCCTCTCCTTCACCCACCCACACACAAGCACACACCCACATGCATCCTTTTTATTTGATTAGATCAGGCAGAGAATTAGTACATTCACTTACAGTGTTCCCTATCTAGTAATTACCATTGGATAACGTGCACTTCATTTAGGTGTTTATGTCAATAGTCTTGTGAAGCCCTAGACTTCACGCCTCCTACTCATTAGTCTGCACCCAGAAGGTTCTCCCAGGGCTCTGTGTTGGCAGGCAGTCTGCATTCAGCTGTTAGTAAAGGGCGGCATGTATTTGCTTTTTCCCGGCAGCAGAGCAGAGATCAAATTATAGCCGCTTCTCAGTTATTCCCTGGGGAAATGCAGCCCAGCTCTTTCCCAGCAGAGCTCTACTTCCTCCCTGCCCCTCCAGACAGGAGGCAGCAGTTCAGACGATTTACCTCTCATGAAGGTTTTTGTTCCTTTATTCCCCTATTTAGCTACACAGGTAGATTCATCACTGGTCCCTTGCTATTTCCTACTCAATGTGTTAGGTTTTAATCCTTAAAAATCCTGAGACAGAGGAGGAGCTGCGAGGGTGTTTTGGGATCTGTGGGAGTCGCTGCAATTCTGCAGCTCAGTTTCGTCCATGGAGCAAATTCCTTGCTGGCCCTCAGGAGGTAAGAAACATTTCTGGCACCCAGACCCTGCAACTCCCATGGGGTACAGGGGCGTTACGAGGGTGTGTGCTTTGAGAAGGATTTTTACTTTTATGTCCATTTAATGAGCAAACATCAACTTAAATGAAGTCTCCCTCGCAGCCTGCTGCTCACGTTTAGCTGAGGCTGGTCTCTTCCATTTTCTTCATTTGCTTTTAACTTGCTCAAATCTTTTGAAGTTTGCTGACATGCAAATAGTGGAATTCATCCTCTTTAAAGATCAGGGCTGCTCATTTTACCTTTGTTTTACATGTGAAGAAAAACCTATTTTATTTTATTTGTAGTATTGTATGTGCTGCATGTATATTTTTTTTTCCTCCTTATTTTTAAAATTTTTTATTGAAGGATAAGGAAACTGGAAAAAGGATTTATCTTCCTTTATTAACTTTAAAACACATTTATAAGTGATTATTTGCAAACAGTCTTTGAAAAAGTGCATCCACAATCTGTTCTTTAATACAATTTATTTTCTTTTGCTCTTGATGGGAATGGGTTTATCACACTAAGGTTTCTGTACACAGCAGCTCAGCTGTTGTTTGTTCAAAAATGAAACAATGAAGTGTTTCCTTTGGGGAGAAGGGTAGATGCACAAAATTTCACGGGCTTCAAAAAGCTGGGGAAAGAATAGGCCAGACTTTGTTCTGAGCAAGCTAGAAAAGTCCTTCAACTAAGTACTTCCTCAGTTGAGCTTCTTTTAAGCTTGTATTTTAAACTAGAATGAGTTGTGGCACATACATCCATTAAAAGTTGGATAGCATAGATTGTGTTGAAATCCCTCAAGCTCTGAAGACCTGTTGCCTGGGCTCAACTTCTCTTTTGAAGGGGGAGAAACAGATACGTTGCCATGGGCTTTTCTTTGGTCACATTTAACCTACTGGCGAAAATGTGCATGTAGGGGACAATTTGAACCAACAGCCTGCAAAAAAACCCGCAATGTTCTGGTTTTTTTCCTCCTAATTATTTAAGATTTAACAAGTTCTATCAGGTGAAGGTAGTTTACCCTAATTATTTAAGATTTGACAAGTACTGAAAGGAACAAAGCTGTCTGGATAAAATTAGGAGGCATGTACCTGTTTGTGTTCCCTGCTGATGGGACCTGCGTTGTTGCAGGCTGAGGTGTACTAATTAATCCCAACCAAAGCTTTGTCCTCTTAATTAGCAGCCCCTTAGATATGCTGTCTGGTTGATCTACAGCTGCCTGGTGGGAATTATCCAGGCTATGCAGGTTTTATCATTCTGACCCCCTAGGCCAGTTACAAAGTTACGTCAAGGAGAGGAGCTGATTTGTTTTGCAGCGAGTAATAGCCGCACGCAGCGCTGTACGGCAAGTCCCCATCAGGTAACCGCAATAGAAGGCTGGAGCTGGCATCCAAAGTAAGAGGAGAAATGTGCCCTCAGCCTGGCACACTGTAAATTTCACCTCTGAACCACAAAAAGTTCCTCTTATAATATCTGCATTGCTGGGAATCTGTGAAAGGGCATTTGTATTCCTGTTACTGGCGGAGAAAGTGTTTCTGTAGCTGTCTTAAAATCCATTTTTAATTCCACCTAAAGAATACGTGTTTGTATGTAAACATGTCTATGACTGCTTCATAGATACAGCTCACACACAGTATCGGTGAGGCCTGAAGAGTTTTAGTAACCCTTTCCGTACGTATAATTTTCTAGCAGGAAGGTACGACACACCTTATCTGCACAAGCGTTATCACAACTTGCCAAAGGGGTAATCAGAAGGGCGCATACTTTCTTAAGGGAGGGGATCAGGATGCTGAACTTCATTGTGGTTTAGTTGTGTCAATCTACCCATCCATTTTCTTCTCCTCAAATTCAGTTTTCTCCTAGGCACCGTTATTGCCTTTCATTTCTTTCAGTGCTTTCACCGAAGTGCGAACTTAGTCCTGGGATGCAACACAGAGAGAAGCAGCCTGTCTCCCCTCTTTACCCAGGCTAAGACACGAGGCCAGATCCTGAGCCTACTTAAACTAACACTGTAGAAACTGGAGATATTAAACTAAAGTGAAATTGGAGCGATGGAGTGGGGAATGTTGCTCTGAAATCTCAGTTGTCACTCTCTCTGAGGAAGATGCTCATTCGTCCTCATCACTCGTGAACGGAGTCGGGGTTTATCACTTCTCTCTTGCTCCAAGCCCTGGCTGCCATGGAGAGACCAAAGCATAAGAGAGCGCTGGGATTAAACTGTATGCTTTAATACTTTTCTATCCTATTAGCACGGTGCTTAAATATGCTGGGGAATTTAAGGATGATTCAAATTACACACTTAAAGACTTTTCAGCGCTTAGGAAGAAAATAGAATTTTTGACTGATGGAGCCCAGATCTTCTCCCAGTTGTACCTCTGTGACCTGCACATGCTGGTAATGTAATGGAGGGGGCTGCAGAGCCTCCAAGGGAGTTTTAATTTCAAAATGGATGGCAAATATCCATTCACTAATAAATCATCTATAGCAGTTCTGCAAGAAAGAAAAAAGGCTCAAGGCATCTAATTTTGGTCTTGTGTACTTTTGCCCACCCTCTGGGTTCATAGAGCTAACAGTTGTTTGAAGTAGGTGTGGGCAGATGGCCAGCCACATTAATAGTTGAGACTTGTTGTTGATATGAATTTCATTTTAATTGAGTGCAGAGTGAGAGATGTATCAGTCAGTATGATTTTTCCCTAGGACCTTATTCTTGCACTTCTGTTCCATGGCAGTAGTTTCTTTTGGGCAAGAAAACTCATATAGATTTATTGCCTTTCTCTTTCCTGTGCAACCTTGCCTAATAAGGCTGTTGGAATGGCTGCAGCCTGTAAAATTAGCCTGTGAACTGTTTGTATCCTTGTCTATCTGTCTCAGTCTCCCTCAGACCAGCCTAGTAAGAAGATTGAACTGTGAGCATATCTGTCTTTTTTTTGTTATAGGCTACTGTTCGTTTAAGTGGCTGACTGATGAAATGCAGCGGGGTTTTCTGCTTCACATTCAAATTGCAGCGCATTTCTTTCTTGCCCTTTCCATTCAGTAGGGTATCCACTAATATCCCTAAAATCAACCGTTATAATGTGCAGCACATTACTATGATGTACCTATGACTTTTCAGATGGCGCTGCTGGAGTTACTAAATTGTCTCATGGCAATAACACCCATTTGCACAAATTCCCATTTTATATCTACAGTTTGGTTGTGGCAGAAAAACAAATGAGAAGTAATGGGTTTAAAACCAATGCAGTGATAAATAATGGCAGTAAAGTGATTTACTGTCTATCTACTAAGGTTTTTAATTGATCTACAGGTGTTTTATACACGTACAGCTTGCTCTTTGGCTTAGACGCTGAATCTCACTTCATGGCCTTGCCTTGTTCAGTATCACTCTTTCAGTTGCTGTATGGTGGATAAAATAAAGTGACACCTCTGTGCAAATGACTGAGATGCCAGGGCTTTATTAAATATTCATATGTCTGGACTCTCCATATGCATATGAGTTTATGCCTTATTTAGTTCAAACAAACCCCCAAAGTCTCCCTTCGTATGCACGCAAGAGCTATGAGATCTGTCTCCTAGTTTGCATGCATGATTTGTACTACACTCAAGAGAAATAACATATGCTCATAGGCAACGAGAATCAATCCATTTTGAAATTATGTAGCCTGTTATTTTCTGGAGTTATAGAATGAATTCTGTGGATTTTTCTACCCCTGACTACAGTATTTTGGATAGTTACTCTCAAACTTTAATATAATGCCCAAATAGGGAACTCGCCTTTCTAATGACTGTTCGCACCCCTTATTAATGTCTGTATTAGCCAGACCCCTACTGAGCAAGACGACATCCAGAATAACTTTTTGTTTCAGACTAACGGAATTGAGGATGCTTTGTGCTGCAGGCACTGGCCTGGTGTTGAAAAAATGGGAGCTGAGTTCCTGGCTGTGTCACACAGCGTATGATGGTATGTGAGTCTTCTAGGGCCAATTTTTTTACAATGCCTAAAGTGCCAAGTGAATATATGTTGGCATTTTCAAAAGCAACGAGGGATTGGCTTCCATGGGGCTTTTCAGCATTCCTCTAGAAAGCACAGCTCCAAGCCCAGGAAGCCTCCCAGGAGTTACCCTTAGTGCTTCCTATGGGCACTCCTTACTGCCCTTCTTCCTATGTGCTGATGCCACATCCAGCACAAGAGCACCCCAGACGTCTTCAGAGCTTAAGATTTAACTCTTAAAAACCAAAAGAAGAGGCAAACAGAGAGGTCTTAAGTCTGCAGGGATCCCAGAAGCTACCACAGTAAAGTTTCCTTTTTAAACTAGACTCAAGGCAAAGATGTGGCTGATATCACATCCCTAAATTACCACTTGGACCGACTGACTGGTGGCAAATTCCCTCACAAGCTCTGAATGACTGTCAAAATAGTCCTCTGTAGTGAGATATCCTAAAGACACTCAGGTAATAGGATCATACTGTATGCAACAAAAGGCATCCGATAGTGTCGTCTTGTACAATGTCTGATTTTCCCTCATGAGGCAGTATTTTTGTTGATTTGAGCTGACGTGACAGATGAAAAAGATTTTCATAATTTTCCCATGCTAGTTTTGTCACTCAGACTGCTAACAATAAAAAAAATAAATCCATCATTTTAATGCTGAATAATCGCGGTAGAAACAAATGATCTATTACCCTAAAGAGTTTGCAAGTAACTGTCTTAACTTCAGGCAAGAGGATGGTTACCCCACGTACAGGACAGACAGAACTCCTGTGCTCTCGTTTCCTGCTAATCTTGCCGTGACTGGGAATTCATTGCACTTGAGTTACCGCAGCCCGTGTTTAGGTAGCGTGTTTCACATCTGACTATGCTGTCAGGTACACTGAAGTGGTTGATGAAATAAGATGCCTGAGAACCCACTCAGCCAAGAAGTGCCATCTGCTTCCTGATGACTGACAACAACGAAAGTCTCTTGCGCTACTGCCAGCGGTATTCTCCCTTTCACATAACATCGTGCGGTGCCAGAGTCCTTCCTTGCCATATCGTTAAAGCTGGGGAGGACTCAGGCTTTCTCTTTCACTAGCCATTTTGCAATGTCTAATCTTGTTCCTCTGGTCCAAAAAAATGTGTAAAACTCAAGTACTTTTTTACGTCTAAGTTTTTGCCATTTTCTACATCTAAGTTTTTGCCATTTTCTATGTCCAAATTTTTGCAATTTTTTTGTTCAAGAAAACGGTAATATTTTAAAAAGTAATTTTAATTGAAAAATAACAAGATTTCATGTTGATATAAGCACAATGCTTATTCTTTTTCTCAATAATGTGGGAAAAGGGTTGGTTTTTTTAGTGGCCTTATGCAAAATATTTAAATGAAAATACTCTGTTCTGGCTCTGGTGTTGCTATGTCTGCGTGCTTCAGTGCAGCGGTGATGCGCACTGTGGATTGTTCACATATCAAGTGTCAATTGGTCAAAAATACTAGGTAAAAATTGTACTAGATTCTATGAATTTTTAACAGAAAAAATGTAAGATAGAATAACCTTCTGCTTGGAGAGATCGTTTCACTTCTGTCAGTCTCCAGGACCTCAAGAGAGGGGTTGCCCTAGTGGAACTCACATCAATTTCCTATCAGATTTCTGAAATACAGAATATGTCCCTAGTTCTAAATTGGAAGCTTAAAAGGGGAATCACAGAAACATTTTCTTTCCTGGGCCAGCACTTGCTTAACAAATTGATGACATTCATTGAAGTGAATACCAAATGATGCGTTTTTCAGCCATGGCTGAGGAAAATCAAATTGGAAGCAGCCACCAGAAGACACGGTGTCACTTTCTCTGTGACCCTTCTGCTCTCCACGCCCGTTTACACACTCCCACCTTTTCTCTTGCACCAGGATTAGGGCTGGTGAGCCAGTTTCAATCTCTAAATAAGCAGAAAACAAGTTGCTTTGGTTTTGTTTGGGGTGGTGGGTGGTTTGGGTTTGTTTGGTTGTTTTTTTTTTTTTTTGTTAGTTGGTTTGAATTGCTAAACCTTTTTATCAAGGTGAGAAGTTGATTGCAAATGCTGCCTGCCTATTTCTATTCCTTCACCTCCTCCTCAGCTGTGCTAGCACAGATATTTTTGCATCCATGCCTTGAACTACCTCAAGGGATTGGTACAGGTTTAAAATAACCTAGTAAAAAATGGCTATTTTTATTCTGGGTCGGTTCTGCCCACAGTGTCACAAACAATTGGACCAGGATGCCTGAACGGGAGATGTCAGAAGAAGGTGGGTGGTCAGGAGAGGCAGAGGAGAAGGGCACAGGCTGCCAACACAAATGGATGTCAAATCCGCCCTTAGCATGCACTCAGGTGTCCACACAGGGAAGTAAAGAGCATAGGTGGTACGACACAAATTCACACCCAAGCTTGGCAGGTGTTTTTCCCCCAGTGCAGAAGAAGCCTTAGCTACTGTGATAATAAAAGGTTTTGCTGGTGGAACCGCTGTGAAGCGCTTGAAAGGGTTTGTCTTTCTCTGGTGCATCTGGCGTAAGAATCACAACGGAAGCTATGCTAATACACTGTTATGTGTTCTGTTCTTTGGGATTTATTTATTCTTCCATTTAAGAGACAACTTGCAGCTGCTAGGAGCTGAAGTGTGGACATGAAAATAGAAAGAGACTAAGTATATTACACAAAATAACCTCTAAGTAGACTAGCATGTCAGGCTTGTTTCTTTGCAGCGCATTGTGCGTCTAATAAAACATCATATATTTTGAACTCTACAGTGCTTGCAGCCTGAAAGTTCTGTGTATGTCCCATTATGGAACATGACAGGGAATCTTAAACAAGCTCTGAGTTTTATAAATACATAAAACCACATACAGAAAATGACTGAAAGTAATCTGGATTTAGAGTTCTCAGGAACAAATATAGAGGCCATATTACTAAGAGCCTCTGAGCACTGGCAACACTTCTTAGGTTGCTTACCGAAGTCTCTTGTATCATTTAAGACTGTTCTTTCTTTTAAATCTGAAATGGCTTCGATCCCATGAGTGGATGCAGGCAAGGCACTTTATTCATCTCCATCAGTGAGGTGCAGGGAAGCTGACAGTCAGGCTCAGGCCAAAAAATTCTCTTCCGCTCCTCACTAAGGGGATTTACTATTGTAACGTACTTTAAAAAATCATTTTCTTTATTTTTTTAGTTGCATATTTGATGTTTCTGCGCCCTGAGACTTGCTCATGATCATCTACTAACAGCATTAAGTGGCTTTCACATTGTGTGGTCATATTGCTCTTTGCTTTAATTGTACCGTTACACGAGCATCTGTTGCTCCAACACAAAATGCTGGGAGCTGAAATGCACGTCAGCTGCATCATCTGCAAGTTTGTCTTAATGAAATTTGGCTAAAGTGGTCAAAGTTGCTCCAGCGTAAATGAAACTGCCACGTGTTTTTGTCAGTTCAGATGACAGTCTGACACATCTCTCATAGCTCAGGATGGTATGCACCATTAGATTTACAAAATGTGAATGAGAAGCATATGCCAGAAGCTACTGTCCTTCAGGCTTTCACATTATTTTTCCACTTTCCTTGAAATTCAAACAAAGTAGAAGCCTTGAAAGATCAACAATACACAGATATGGTTTGTGAGATACTTAAAATACAAAAACAGAAAAAAAGCAAAAATCCAAAATGCAACTGATGGTATTTTGCTCTTTAAAGAAAATCCCATTGTATTTAGTTTCAGGGCAGGGGGAGGAATTACAAAGGCAAAAAAATCTGGACACCAGTGACTTGTGTTAGTGTAACATCCAGAGACGAAAAGCTGTTGAGGACTTTCCCCTTTTTGCACCTTTTCATACTCTTTTACAGTATTTCAGGTGGCTGTCCACATTGAAGCAAAACGTTTGTCTAATTGAATATCCAAGATTCTATTCTATAGGTGAAGTTCTAACGCGATGGCTCAGCCGGACAGCCAGGCATCACACAGCACCCGCTTCAGTCCAGGGTCGCAATTTGAAATAATCGAGTAAGAACAGTCCAACTGTAAGTCTTTAATATATCTTCTATGCCTTCTCCTTATAGGCTTCAGAGCTCACAAGTCTGTCATCTTGAAACTGGCAAGAATAAGGTAAAGAAAGACGTGTACTATCCCATGGGAATTTTCTTCTCAAGGCAGTAGGGACTGCCTTGTACTGGCACATTCAGTAAAGAACTGTCAGATGTGACTCATTTTAGAAGTTATCTTTAACAGTATCACTCTGCATACCTAGCATCACTCCCATCCCTTTAGTATTTATAAGAAATATTTACAAATCTTAATCTCTCCTATTTTTCTTTGAGATGACAGCTGCATTAAAAAGGAAGTGTGGCAAAAGGCTCTTCACTTCTGCTATGCAAATTATTGTGTAAAGAACAGACAAATACTAGAGATATATTTTTTTTTTTGTGGCTTTAGTAAATGGATGTTTGGAGAAACAAGTAATAAAGTAATCATAAATCTCTCTCAGCATGATGTGACGGTGGGCAGACTCCTGAGGTGGAGTAAAGAGCCCGTCTCCAATCACGCCAAAGGACCCGGGCTGATTAACACCACCACAGGTGGGAAGGACCCGGGGGTGTACACCAAATACATTCTACAACAACAACAACGGAGAAAGAAACAAAAGTCAATCTCTGAAAAATTCCCTCCTGGTTAGAAATGTACACTGGGGAAACTAGCTATAAATAATAAATATTTAGCTGTAAGAATGGCGGTTTTCACTTAATTTTCTTAAAGTTATATATTTCAATTTATGTCTTTAAGACCTTAATTTCCCCTCCCGCCTGTGCTTTGCCCTGGAGGAAAGCTCATTAATATTTCCTGGTTATTTCGCCGTTTCTTAAGTTGGTCCTTGTGAAGAGCTCGGAGGAATTTGTTTTTTCGCTGTGAATACTTTCTCTCCTCTGTTTTGTTCCTTTGGTCATGAATGTGAAGCAGCAACACAGGGCTTTTTATATTCTGTTTGTTCTTTAATTTCCTTTCTTTTTCTTGTTCCTTTATTATGTTCAGTATTTCACCCTTGAGCTTGTCTGTTCAAACGGAGTCTGCAGCACGCTGGCCACTTAGATTTAGCATGCCATCTCCCATGAAGTCATTACATATTTATTTGCATTTTGACATTTAATTTTATATGGCCCTTTTTTTTAATCCCTGAGTGTTAGAAGAATTTCCTCACCTACTATCGGTCTATTCAATTTATGTTTAGGGTGTTGTTGCGTTCCTCTTTTGAGAAGCACTAGCACTGCCTTGTGCATGCCCCTCTGGTATTTGGCTGGGAGAAGAGCCTTGATTAAAAAGTATCTCTTTTTTTTTTTTTTTTTTTAAATCTAGTCAAATTCTGTTTAGTTTGAGTCATAAAACAGTTTAAAAAAGTTGATTTTCCTTTTATTACCTGTTTACCTACCTTCTCAGATACTTAGAAAAAATCCACTCGATTGCGGATGCTCTGTGCCACCATTAACCTGTTGGGCCAAGGCTGAGACCAGAGCCCGTGTCCTGCTGCCAGCTGCTGGTGGCTTTGCCTGCTTTTGAATTTGACTCTGGCTTGAAACTTGGGCTCCAGCCCAGCAAAACCGACCAGCTCAGCACTATTCTCTCCAAAGGCAGCTGGGAGCAGCCGGCAGGCCAAGAAATGGCGGTTCTCCACAGTTCTCCTGTCTCAGCCAAAAACATCTCTGGATTGCAAATTGTCCAGCTCTGCTGCACCAGTGATGAGGGCTGTATTGTTTGCCAATAACAGTATCACCCTGGCGGGAGGCACCGGCAGTCCCTGCCTCCCAGCTGGTCTTGGCGCTGCAGTCAGGATGCTCAACCCCTGGCCAGAAGCAACGGAGAACTCATGAAGACAAGCTCGGCTTTGAGGACTGACCATACCTGTCCCCGTGCAGGCAGAAAATACCTTCCATTTCTCCATTAGCCTGTGGGGCACGGCTGCAGGCACGGTGAAGGAAAAGCACACTCAGCCTCTCGTGGTGTCAGCAGGGGGACAATAGCTAACACCGCTTCCTCTCAGCAACAGAGCAAAGGACGAGCATGGGTAAAATTCAGGTTAATCCTGGACTGAAGTGCTCATGGAGGTGCCAGGTGCCCATCCAGGAGCATTGGAGCCCCACGAGGGGCTGGCATGAGCCATTTCTGTGTTTTAGCAGACAAACTGCTCAGCTCCTTTCACACCTTCCCCTCATGGGTTTGAGCACCTTCAGAAAGAGAGACATACTTCATTTTTAACAGTTAAAAGTGACAATCACTATTTCTTTTCCTTTAGCAAAAATATGACAATACTGTCAGAAATGAGTCTTGTTTACAGTTGCCTAAAGAAAACATAAAGTTACTAAAAAACTCAGGAGCCCTTTAGAAGTGCCCTTATCCTATTAAACAAATCGGAAATATTTGCATTTGCTGGTTCTCCAAAGGACTATTGCATTCATGAACAAGAATTATGAGAACTAGTTCTTGGGCTTTAAAAATTTACAGAGAATTTGCAAACAGATGGTTTAATGCAATCACCTCTGGTAGCAGTTCTAGTTCCTAAATATTAACATTAATAACTCTTGCAGATAAAGGGATTTGCCTTCCTAAAAGAATGAAACCTCTTACGGCATCCTTCTAAAATAATTTCCAGCACCTTTGAGATTTGTTTTCTCTAAGTACTAGTGGTGGCCTGATCCAAACCTTGTTGCAGCCTGGGGAAAGATCCAGTCTCATCGGAGCTGGAACAATTTCTTGAAGAGTTTGTCAGCATGAGTGCAAAAAAGCTCTTTTTGGTTTTATTCTAGGGCTTCTTAAAAATATCCGTCTATTTGCTATTGGAGTTTGCCTGCTCTGTCGTCCAAGCATCCCATCTGTACACATATCAGCACCCAGGTTGTCTCAGCTGCCCTGAGAGACTTTCCATTTGCTAGTTGGAAGTTAGTTTCACCCCTTTATTCTTGATATTACTTCACCTCTTGAAACTACAAAAAAAAATATTTTCGCATCCCATTTTCCATTAGACTGTAGCATCTTGACATTTCAAACAGCCCATATTCTCACAATAAGGGCACACAGATAAAGGAAACAAGTATCTAGCTTTGCTTTGGAAAAGAAAACAAGAAATACAGAATGATGTGAAAAATTCAGAGGACTTAAAGTGGTTATAAAACCCAACCCACCTGCTACAAACATTTTTGCAGGGTAACTTTTTTCCTCTTCCCAAGTGAATTTGATATTAACGTGGGACTCTGCTTCATCGTAACCCTGCTCCTCCCCCTAAATTCAAAATGAAGCTAGAAACAGGGCATGCATTGCTACAGACAGTAGTTGCATGGAAAACTTAACACAGTTTCAGAGCTGCAAGCTTATCCGCTTAAGGATATTACTAGGGAACCAGATGGAGGATAGTTTTCCATAGCTGACCATCTGGGCCCTGCAATGATATACCCTGCCCTAAGCATTACTATGGGAATTGACTTCATAATGGGAAAAAGCAGAGAAAAAGAGACAAGCAGAGAAAGAAGGAGCATCATATTTTATATTGCAAAATGTGCAGCCAAAGAGTCACCATTTTGTTACACATTGCCGTTTCCTCAGCTCTGTTTGCTTTTATAATCTATGGGATAAAAGTAAGATAAAATGAGAGTTCAAATGGGTGTGAAGGAAATCAGAGATAGCATATTGTTTTTAGTGGAACTTTGATTGGGTTGTTGGAGGTTAAAGTGCAAGGGAATAGGGCAACGCTTTCTGATACAGCTACTAATTGTTTATGCAGATATGTAATTTTAGGTCTGCTAGGTTATTTTTTTTGAGTTTTGCGCGTCAAGGCTTCCAGCCAGCTCTGTGTCCACAGCTGAGAACTGCAGTGGTTTGCAGAGACCAGAGGAAGGTAAGAAATAGGGGATGCTCGTTTAGATTTGTGAAAAACACCAAACGCCTGGTAACTAGATGGAGTTAAAACAAAACCTAGAATGAGCGGATTTTCTGAGCAGTCCTGCTGTATGATTTTTACATTAAATGTATAGGTGAAAGGGGTTTTGGTGTTAGATATATAATAGTCTTGGAGCCTAAAAAAGGTCACTTTTCTCTGGTGCTCATGAAGGTCTAAAACCTACCTTGTTGTTTTCCTTCTATTTTGATTCTCCAGCATCTAATATTATGTCATCTTTTGCTGTGGGCTTTTGTCTGCCAGGGCAGTTATAGGAACTTTTTCCTTTAGCTATTCACCTGCTTTTGCAAAGCCTGTGGGAGCCTATTGGAGATCTCTTTTCCTTCTGTTACTTTTTGAATTAAATTTGACAATGGCTTTACTTTCCTTAGTAAATTCGGCTAAAATGGTAGACTGACTTAAAAAAAAAAAAATCTGATTCACCTTGACATTCTGCTGAGTTTTGAAATACCCAGATAATGCAGGTCAGCTCTAGTGGGCCTTTTCATAGTGTGAACCTGGATAACAAGTTACGGAAACTCACTGAGCAAATGTCATCAACCTCCATTGAATATTAGGACCTTATGCAGGGTTTCCATTTATAGCTTGCTTTTTTATGTGTATCACAGGTCAAGAGAAGTATTAAATAGTTATAAACCCCCAGAGACCTGTCCATTCATCACATTTCTATGTTGGATCCTTGGAAAGAAATAAAAAGTTTAAATTTTTCATGTCCTTTACTTAGATAGAACGGCCAGTTCTTCCTGGTATATTTATGTTACATCTGTTTTGTAAAGGGAGACAAAATTCCTTGCAATGGTTTAAATCCCTGTTGTATCTTATACTTTAACAATGTCACATCCCGCTTCAGCCTGGCACTTTGTGTGTGTGTGTTTGTGTGTGTTTAGTGCATCTGGTTGTTCACGAGCCAATAACAGAGGTAGGACTGGATGTCAGGTAATCATCAGTTTATGAACAGTTTTGTTTTTTTGCTTTTGCTAGAAGAAAATCTATACGGGAAAATCTGAAATGGTTCTTTTTTTGTTAGTGTGTGTCGTTGCTGTGGAACAGGCTGCACACTTTGTTTAACGTTGAGATTGGCTTCAGGTATTAATGGCATGAAATAGTTTAAGTGGGCGCATCTCACAGCTGCTCATCTCACTCTTAAATTACTGTTTTATGAGAATACAATTAGGAAAAATAATAATAAAAAGCCTATCAGAACTCGCTTGCTTCCACCCATCAGTCCTTTTTTTCATCACTGACGCACTGCAGAACCGGAAAATGTGACTTATATGAACAGCTTGGTTTGGCAACATGGCTTGCAGGAGACGGGGAATTCACGTAGATAGAGATCACTCTTTTGCAAAATATTTGCTCCTCCTTATTCTTGGTACATTTTCTTCTTCTGGAATTTATTGATTCATTGGAAGCTTGTGCAGCTACGGCAAGAGGGATTGCCCTCTTTGGACAGATGCTCTTCCCAGCCGTCTGGAGAGCGGAGCTTTCATTTGAACCACAGTTGTTCCATACTTACCAGCGGTTGGTTTGTTGCTGATCAAGCAGTGAGCTCTGTTTCTTAATGAGCAAAACATATAGATCCTCGTTTATATCTTAGAGCAGAGAATACCATGATAAGTGCGAGGAGAATTATTCTGGCTGTAAGAAGAAAAGCTGTTAGGTTGCAAAGAGAGACAGTAATCTACCCTAAACAAGGAGAAACGTCTGTTCTTGCTTTCCTTACGTGCAAGCCTTGAGCTAAAAAGGATGCGGCAATGCAAGCAGCTGCTTTGAGGCAGCTCAAAGGAAATACTGAAAAGTTGCCTTTGTGTCTGAAAAGGTATAATTTTCAGTAGCTTTGCCCTAGAATTTTATTTGTCCAGAGGCCTGTTGCTCTCTTGTAAATATGACTTTGCCCTATTCTACCCACATTGTGCACAAGTTACAGCTCATAAAAGGCATAATTGAGTCGCTAATTACATCATTCAGGAAATATCTTTTTTAAACACAGCTTTAAACGCTGTTTGTGCTTGGCTATTAGTCAGAATCTGCCAGATATATCTGTTCTGCAAGAGGTAATCTGCAGACTTTCACCAGGGACGCCTGAACCTCCTCAGTCCTGCAGTGCCGCATTACTGCAGCCTCGGTCCTTTGGGAGCGCGGCTGGGATCAAAAAGTCATTCAATAAAGAGGGAAGGTGACGTGTAAATTAAAGTCTCAGCAAAAAATCCAAATAAGACAGTGTCACCTGTGAATATTTTTGTAAAGGAAGACCAAGCAAGTTGAAGAATTCCTATGACGACATATCCCATGGTACTTTTATTTGCCTACTCCTGAAAACTGTGTTTTCCATTGTGCAAATAACTCTGTGCAAGGGACAGTTCATGGTTTCAAGCCTTAAGCAATACCTCACAGATGGCATCTTAAGAGATGGCGATAGATTCTTGCTGTCTCTGGCTGACCCGCTGTACACTAAGTAAGAACATGCCAAACGTCTGCCTGCCCTACACATCTCCTCATCCTGCACAAAGATGCGTGGGCAGGTCCCAGAGGGCCGAACCCTGCAGGAGAGATATGAAGACGTTGAATTCAGAAGTCAGAAAAGCCCTTATTCTCTTTTTCTTTTTTTTTTTTTTTTTGCTGTTTAAAATGCAGTTCTCTGGTTGCAATCAGGCCCCAGTTCTTTCCGTTAAAAAAATTAACTCATTTAGAGAGATTTTTTGTGCACAGAGGGGACGGACTTTCTCAAGAAGCACTTGATACAAGCTGCCTTTTTGCCATTCATGAATCTTCAGAAATGGCTGCTGAATGCGTGACACCAAAGTGATATAAGGCCCACATTAGATCAGCTTCGGCAGCGTGCACTGCGCTGCCCTGGGAGGGTGAGCGCTCAATGAGGTAAGCTCCATTTGCTCAGAGGGTCCGTTTTCACTAATGGGAAGTGGCGTGAAATACTCCATCATCGTTAAGCGGTCAAAGATTTGAATCTGTTCATAAAATTGCATCTGGAGTAATTAAGTTGCTGAGTGTGAGCGTCTCTAATTGTCTTATCGCAGTGTTCCTCTGGCTCTGAGAAATGAGAAAAGTAACAAGTTTCGTTAAAAGACAAAATTTACAGTAATTTGAATCTAGAAGCCTAAAGTCTGCACAGGCTCATACTGTATTACAGGGATTGTAGATTTGTTCCTTCTGATGTGTGTTTAAATGTACTGTGAACATATTAAAAAAATCCCAAAACCTAATGATACATCTAGAAGTTGTCTGGTTTTAGCTTTACTGGCAGCGTAGGAAGCGTGATTAGACCTTTTTTTTTATCCTTGAAATAGACGTGGAACTGAATACTCTGGAATTTGTAGATACTTGCAGCAAGGTTTGACATCAGAGATTATTTCAAAATCCTGAACTAAACACCCAGTGGCAATGGAGCTCCTGCATTTCATTGGGATTTCTCTTAACGAACTATACCGCTAAGCCAGGGGAACCATTGCCACACAATGTTGTGCGTGTAAAAGTTAACCAGTGTTTAAAAAGCGCTAAGAGATGTGGGCAGGAGCAGGAAATGTTCCCTGGCTGACTGCTAAACACGAATTACTTGGGTTTGGGTTTGAGTAACAGACCTCTCGATTTGAGAGGGTACATGGGGAAGCATGGTAGTGTGACGGCATAGTTCCGATCCTCTTCCCTCAGCTTCCACCACTAGCTGCTGTTTGGGACATGAAACTGAGCTAAAGGTGTCTTTCTCCTGGGCTGGACACTGCTGGTAGCGCGTGGTACCATTAAAGCACCTGGAAACCTTTGTATGCCCTGTAGAATTCACTTATGACAGGTTTTACCTATTTTAGTTCCCCTTAATGATGTTAAGCAAAATTTATCCTTTTCGTTTCAACGTTCTACAGTCCTCTGTTTTCTGTTGGGTTTTTTTTGTATGTCGTGTGTCGTCCCCCCCCCGATCATCCATATTGTGCTCTTTTCTGTTCTCTTTTTTTTGGTTGTTTTTTCTCCTCACATTCACCTTCTTTACCTCAGTTTGGCTGGTAAGATTCCTCAAACAGGAATGATCATATAAAAAGTATAGTGTGAACACTTACCTTTTATTCTTGGGCAAATTGCTCACCGCAAGGTAGAGTGTGCTACAGAATTGCTATACATAAAACAATGGCATTTTTATTGTGTTGTGATGAGAATAGTTCACCTTGCTGATGACCTCAGGAAAGCAGGCTGTTTCATGCATGCAATTTTAGCTCATTGAGGTTTCAAAGATCCCTTTTGAACATATATCACCAAAAGTCTTCTTTTAGCACGCTGACTCTTTGTTCTTCTCGTCTGTCATTGAGTTTAATATGCTGATGAAGGCCTGCAGAGAAGGTGGTGATGCCAATATATTGGGCTTGGAGAGAAGCAGACTTTGAAGGAATTTGAAATGAGTAAAGAGAAACTTGGCTGAAATTCAGTAATACATAAAGGAATAGAGAAAGGACTAAAATTTCCAGATATCAAAAGCGAGGCTGCAGTTAAATTTCAGGCTACCAAAACCAAATAAATATAAAGCTCAGAGCCAGATTGCAGAATCAGTATTTTTGTTTGTGCACTCAAATTCATCCCAGGGTAAGTGCCATTCACCTCTGTGAGACTGCTCAATCATGGACATAAAAATTAAATCTGTGCTCTCTACCTGGTTATTTAGCGGGCTTATATCTTCTGGAGACTGGTGCAGTGGGGGCCGGCAACTTAAGCGTAAGCTCTTGAAGAGCCCATGGAGGATTATTCACACAAGTGAGTATTCAAGAGCAGGTGTGAGAATGGCTGCTTCATAAGAGAAGTGGCTGAGATATCCTCAGGATTAGAGACAAATATGACAAAACCTATACCAATCAGAAACATATAATTTTTAATATCTATTGATGCTCCAAGTCCCCGTTGGGGAAAGCCTATGAGGTTGTCTAAACTATGTTCTGTGATTCATTCCTTACATTTTAGCTTTGGCCTGTATTTTTTTCTAGCTTTGTTTTAAAAGTCCCAGCTGAGGGGAACGGCATTGTTTCCACTTTAAGACACTCATCCATGACTTAATTTCTTAACTTTAATTCTTCTTTTTCTGTCCAAGAGAGGGAGAAGAAGGAATCAAATTCCCACACAGTGCCAAAGAAATGCGTATGAAAGTTTCCTTCATATAAATGGACAAGAAGTCTTGTTGAAATCTCAGGTTAAAATGGATAAGAATGTAGTTTTTCTTTCAGTATTTTACACTGGAGCCTCTTTGGAGGCTTCCACCCACCCTCTTTTTTTCAGGAGCTGCTGGAAACACAAAACTTCCAGGCTGTGTTCCCTCCTCACCACTGGAACGACGCTCCTAATATCCTCAGAAAACAATTCTGTTCTTACAATGTCCACATTATCAATGAAGGGAAAAGAGAAAGGAAGGAAGGTATGTTGTTTATTTATAGTGTCTTCTTATATTGTTGAGACCCTACATATGGAGTCTTTGTTCTGCTACGTCTGAAGCATTTGTGCTTGAAAATGCACATGCATATGTCAATGCTGTTGGAAAAAAGGCACAAGGCACTGAAGGGAACCAGGAGGCTTTTAAGAACAAGTAAAAGGAGACAAAAGCAAGCAAATGACAAAACAAAATGGAAATCTCAAAGGTAAGGAATTTTCAAATCCGAAAGTACTCAAAAAACCGGAGAGAAAGAAAACGTGGACTAGTTTTAAAATTTACAAAAAGTTTATATCAACTGTTAAATTATTAGTAAAATTTATTAATTTTTCCAATGAAGTCACGGATCAACCTTTGAAAGGCAGCAGGGAAGCAGGAGATAATAGCACTGGACAGAACTGTGGACAAAAGAGTTGCTTACAGAGTGGCTAGGCAGAGTTAGCTAAAGCAGCAGGCCCAGAGAGACACACACACACACACGCATTAGGCTTAGGAAATGAGCAAAGAAATCAGTGAACCTTTTAACTGACATTTAGAAAAGTTCACCTTTTCAGGAGTGATTCCCGAGAATTGCAAAGCAGAAAATAAATCTATATCTAGAGAATAGATACCGGGTTCTGCTTTTGATTTATTGCTTTCAAACAATAAAAGAACTTACGTTGGAAAATTATTCTGGCTGTCACCCTTCATGCAATTAGTTAGACTGAGTGACTGCAGAATGAGGTCCTTGCTCGCAACACGTTTCCCTGTTCCACAGGATCTGACTGAAATACTCCAGAATCAGTTCATCCAATTTGTCCCATTGAAGCCAGGGGGAGCAAAGTGTAGAGCTGTGACACGTTTGTCACCTTTCTGATGGCAAGTTGGTCAATACACTTAATGTGACTAAGAGGCCTTGGAGAGAAACCCAGGCGCAGAGAGGTGCTTTCACTGGGTGCTGTTTTCCTGCGTGGTGCATACGGGACTGTAATTTGTCTGCCCCCTACGAACGGCAGCAGAGTCTGAGAGACAGGACTCCATCACGCCCCAGGTTAAAGCCTCATCTCAGGTAGTACGTGACCCCAGAACAGGTATTGCCAGCTTTACAGAGGAAATACAGGAGTGGTGATGCAGGGTGAGTGTTAGGCAGGTGGATGATGCTCTACTGACGATTCCCTGTGGCCAGGGGGGGTTGTGAGATACTTCCCACGTTCAAGCTGCTGTGGTACAGCGTTTCACATGGGTTTACTCTCAGCTCTGAGCTTCAGTGGAAACAGGAGCAGCCTGGCAACAACTGCTTGCCCCGATGGTTCACTCCTTGCGGCACGAAGCAAATGAAATGGTTAGGGTAAGCACGCCTGGAAATGAAAGATGGTTTGGCTCGAGCACAGGCAAAGGAAAACTGGCACCTGGCCTGACGAGGTTAATGCAGATGGCAAGAACAGACCTGTGTCACTGCTGTCAGGTCATGCTCTGGAGATGTTGAGGGAAGATGCACAAGCTAAACCTCAGTACTATTTTATGAGGGGTCCCAAAATTGGTAGCGTTTCCAAAGGTGTGGATGCGCACAGGCCAGAAATTATGAAACTGCTGCCACGGGTTTCCAGCCTTGGCTGTTGGGACTCTCAAAAACTGAAAATTCATTTTAAGTGTTTCCAATCGTGCCAGAATTAGAAATGCGTTCCTAGATAGCTAATCCAGCACAGAGCCCTCTGTTACTGCAGTTTCTTTATAAATATTAATAATTTGCCACCAAGTATGACCATTGTGAAGTTAAATAACCTAATGTGCTATACTCACACGTTCATCTTACTGCAGGCTCAGGGGGAAAGCAGAAGTAAAATACTTCAATGAGAGATTAGTCTAGGTTATTCTCAATGGAAGATTAATCCAGAAATAGTGTCTACATTTTCTACTCATTTACCCAGCACAAGAATTTATTAAATAGTCCCTAAAACTGCAAGAGTTGGGGAGCTTTCCTGTGACAGTTGTGCCATTCTTTATTCTTTTTCTTTTCTGTTCTACTATTTCTCTGATTTACATGATAGCTTCACTGAAAAAAAAAAAAAAGTTGAGTGTAAAAGAGTTGGAAGGTTCCTATTTTTCAGTAGACTTAAGAAAATAAAGATGAAAGGGATTTAATATTTTTGTTTTATTACTCTCACTTTGAGGAAAGCTCTTTTTTTTGGCAGAATCATTACTTTGCCTTGCTTAGAAAAATGTTAGAGAGGGATTTTTTTTCCAGAAGTGTATAAATGTTATTGGTTTTTAATAGGGCTACAAAATTCTACGGAATATGACAGGGTTGGGGTTTTTTCTGTGTGGAAATGGATTTTAGACCCGTAAAAAATTTGACTCAATGTCCTATGAAAAAGCTTAAGGAAATTTACTGTGCATGGATTCCCACAGGTGTTTTGAGATACTGTGTGTCATAAGGAGTTCCCAGGCTGCCGCCCCCATGGGCCAGGGAATACCAGATATTGTATCACTGTGTAATTTTTTGTCATGGAGCTATGTACTTTTAAGACTAATCAGAGAAATGGATTTCTTTCGCTATTGAGAGGAGTGATTGGTGACTTGGCAGTCTGGAAACATCCTTCCATTCCTAGAAAGTCCTTCTATTCTTTGGATCTCTTGGTATTATCAAGGCTGTGGCTAAGGAATAAAGGGAAGGCGGGATGCTCTGCTGATGAAGCCCTGGGTCTGGGAGGTCCACACTCAGATCCCTGCACATGTGCACTTACTCACCTGGTGTCAGTCTCATAGGTCATCCCTACCAAGAGGGATCTGGAAGAGGGGTTAGGTCTCTTGGCATCCTTGGCAATCTCTTAATCTGTGCTTTTGAGGCTAACAGTACTTCCCCGACACCATGTCAATGTTGTAAGAATAAATAGATTAAGTGTTACAGAGAACTAAGGAAAGGGACTATCTGTATACATGGGCAGATAGAGAGAAAGATGATTCACATTTACCTTAAAAATGAACACTGACATTATTAAGGATAAAGAAATAAACAGCCCTGTGCTGTCATGGAAGAGTGTGAAGTGAATCAGACAAATCCACACTTACCCTAAAACCTGATCCCATCGATATCAATGAAACAATTTTCTCTAACTTTAAAGGATGCAGGATTTAATTCACAGGATAGGAAATCCTGACATTTGGTGATTTTCCTGGTAATCATTTTTCTTAAGGTTGTTTGGCATTGTGCAAAGTAAACAGCTGTGTAGATGCCTTCCTCGATGTATAAAATTATTTTATTATAAAACCACTAAGGACAGAGTTGTGTTTGAACAGCCAGATGCACTTCATCACTCTTTTGATAGTCTCGGATAATTTGCGGTATTATTTATTGTGCTCAGGCTACTGCTTACAGGGTTTTAAGATCTTGCTGTGATTTGGACAACATTTGAAACATCAGTGTGATAATACTTTCGTACAAATTCAAGAAACTACCCTTAATGTATAGGCTCTAACTCAAAATCATCTTCAAAATAAAACAAAACAAACAAACAAACAAACAAACAAACAAAAAAAAAAAAACCGAAAAAAGGTAAAACTGAAGTAAAAGAGCTGACAGTTTTCAGAAACATTTATTCCTTATTCACCTTGGGAAAAGGACAAGAGGGACTTGATTTGGCCCGAGTAAAGAATAGATGACCTGGGCAGCTTCTTTTCCTACGTTTTTCTGAGTTACCGTGGCTTTACCCCTGCTTCCAAACCAGAACGAGTTACTCCCCTGCCCCAAAACAGAGGAGTCAGATTGTCAATCTGTTGGCCTCCAAATTTCCTCTGGTATAGTCGAGTGAAGTCCCCACGGTAGAAAACCTCTTCTACACACCTTTTGACTCCCACATACGACTGTGCAAGGAAGCCTTTTTTTTTTTTCTGTATACCAATGTACTTCTCTGCAGACAATCTTGAAATGGTATTATCTCATGTAACCGGGACTTTGCTCCTGAGTAGTCATTACTGTAGCGGTGGCAGCTTGAAATGATACCAGCCAACCAGAAAAAACAAATAACTTTCTTACACGCTACATGCAATCCTGTTCTTTAAACATTTTTGGGAAACCCAAATATTTTTTTAGCATCTCCTTTTAGTCTGTTCACAAATATTTGTATAACTGAATTTCTTGCTTGCACGGATCAGTAGAAAACCCAGGCTTTTCTTCCTGTATTAAAACTCATTTGGAGATTCACACTTATGTAAACATGTAAATGTAATTTGTGCAAAATAATACTTGGTCCTCAAGACAGTTACTGTTTTAATAGGTTTTGGTTTCCTAAGTGGCAGTTACCAGAACGATGTTATTGCTTTAGATGAAGAGTTCACATTACATTACACATAATTAATAGCAAATACCTTAAAAAGACAGTTAAATGCATTATAGGTTAAAACAGGCATGCATAAATTAGTAAATTTGGAAAAAGTAAACACATTTCACAGTCTATTTGGGGTGGCTAACTACAGATATTTATTTATTGAGTAATAACAATTTGATGATTTCCATTGCATATTTATTCCAGGTTATAATTGACGGGGATATTTTTCCATTAAACATCTCCCTAAATCTTTCAGCTGCTGGAGTCATGGTGTAACACTGTGATCTTGCCACCAAAATGACTCAACTGAAAGCTTACAAAGAGATTTAGAGATGGATATTTAAAAGGACTTTAAATGTGTAAAAGATGTTTAATATAAATGCTAGAATGCCTGTGTGCTAGTTTTAAGTAGATAAAGTAAATATGTAGATCCTTCTACCCATGATCTTCTTTTCTCACTGTTTTCTTTATTTCTTCACTGTGTCAGAAGGTTGTTTAGATGCTCCGTGGTAGGAGCTGTTTGAGCACGTAACGAAACGTACGTGGTTTCCAATGAAACAAATGCACAGAGTATAAGAAGCCTCTCTTATGCAATCGTTAACAACAATTGAAATATCTATTTTCTGTATGGTGAGAGCATAATCCGTGTTAAAATTCATCAGCATTTCATTATGAATAGATTTCTGTCTCATTCGACATTAAGCTATGAATAAGGGGTGACAGTACTGGAAAGCGCCGTCTGAAACAGGGAATGCACATAGCCAATACGTTGTAACCTTCAGACCTATCTTGCATAATAGTATTTGCCAGATCCTAGAGGCTGAAAATGAATTTCTAGTTAACATGTAACTCTTTTGTCTGCTACCGATAACAGGATTTGGGATCCCGTGCAGTTGTTTCAGTGTATCAGGTTAAGCCTGTTTAATCTCCTTATGATCAAACTCCATCCTCCAGAGCAGATAGTTAAGGCTGAGTTTATCATGGGTAGGATTATTTTTTGGTTTTTCCTAAAGGGCAAAGCTTCACGTCACAGTTTAAGTAGTAAAGAACAGAGGCTGTAGAAGGCTGCAGTGGGAGTAAAGGGAAATAGAAGTGACTGTTTAGACACGTATACATACACATATACCTGCAGACCTCTCACAGACGTTTTACTTGCTAGAATAGCTCCGTAAGAGTTTATGGTTCTGGAGTCTAGGGTCTCTGACTGCCATAGCTATGCCCTCCATGCAATCCAAGAATCGCTCTTGCAGCAACACCAGCTCCCATGAACATCCTCACTGACTTTGTCTTTGCAAAGAGGGAAAGGAAAATTAACTTCTGCATCCAAGAGATGAAGCTGCTGGAGAGGGAATCCTGAAAAATAACTTCCTTGCTATAGCTCAGCTGTGTGCCTTCAATGACAGGAATATTTTCTTGCCTCCCCTCTGAAATGATACCTCAGGAGACCTTTGGTAAGCTGATTCAGGTCACTTCCCTCTGGGGAGGGCGGTGATGATTGGTGTAGCAGCCAGCTCTTAATTGCCTTTTTTTTTTTTTTTTTTCCTTTTAGAGCACATGAGATGGTGAAATGTGGTCAAAGGTTGGAAATAAGACCTTGAGCACTCTCTGATTTTTATCTGTCCCCACACAGCCCTGCCCTGTGAAGCACTTCTCTATAGAATAATTTTTAACTGTGACCTTGGAATTTTCTTGAATAGAAAGCATCATTTGGCAAAGCAACTGGGATTTTCTGGGGTGTGTATTACTTCTGCTGATGAAACAGCCATCTTTTTACCTAGTGTATCTTGGCAAAGTGCTTAGCAATAGGTGTGTTGTGGTGTTTCTCCCCTTTCATCTCCATTGTCAGAAGGATTCAGGTCCTTACGTGGTGCTAACAGGAAAAAAAACACCCAAGTACAACAGAGTCGCCTGAAGTCCTCTCAAGAGCCCTTCACTACCTCCTAAGGTAAATTAAACAATTTATGGAAGAAAGAGATGAACTTTGTATTTTAAAAGAAGAACCTTATTGAACTCGTGGAGCTTTCTTAATTCTTGTTTAGTTACAGGCAGGTCTGGTCCTATACCTACACCTCAAGGTACAGTGTCAGGGCTTGCAATGTCTGCTGAAGAGGATGAGGAATTCTGATTAGTCAGATTTATTTGGAGAGTTCATACCTCTGCTAGATCTCTTTGCCTGATCCTGCTTTATCTCTGGCTCCTGCATCTTTGTCCTGGGCTCTGTAAACTGCCTTCTCCTGAGGAGCAGAGCAACCTTGGCAGTCCTCGTTGCATTATAGCGCTGCTCCTGTAAAACAATTCAGCTCAAACAGCAAAATTAAGAGCTTGTGCCAGGTAGAGGTAACAATTGGCGGTGAGCACCTGGCAAACAGCAGGGACCTTAATTGACAAATNATTCTGACAAAGCCCAGCTGTAATTTCTTCATATCTCTTTCTTTCTTTCTTTTTTTTTTTTTTTTGTAATCCCAGAGTACTTTTGAGTGATTTTTCCAGATATATTTGACATTTGGCTTATTTGTAGAATTATACCACAGACTGACCATGAAGAGTCAGATTCTAATCCTCATTGTTTAGTTATGATATGTGGTTTATACTGCAAGATATATTATCCATTCTCTAAATTGATAAATACAGATAATAATATGCTGATAAATACGCATTTCTGACATATTTCCGCATGTCACACCAATGTGTTTTTCTGCATACTAAAATCCACTGCTCACATTTTTTTTTTTTTCAGATTAAACATTTTTTCAGATTAAACTGGTTTCAGCAAAAGTTTTAAACAATATTGAAGTAACTGCTCTGAAATTTTCACCCTGATCTCAAGCTGGCAAATGTTTGAGGCATTCCGTTACAGAACTTACCACGTCCACAGGTTTCCATTGACACTATTTTACCTTTTTTTTTTTCAATTCTACACGTTAGGACCAATTTCCAAAAATATTATGTGCTCGCTTTTGGAAAGGAGGATAGTAGGATGCTTACAAACCCTACAAACAAATGTAAGATCTCAATTGAAGGTTTTAGTTAACCTCTGCTTATTGTGAAAATCATAGAATCAATTGCATTTTGCATGGAGAAATCCCTGCCCCAAAAAATCAAAGTGGTTGTGCAGTGTATGATACAGAAGTCAGGATTTCAAAAGATCAAAAAATAATTGCCAGATTTGTCATTTTCTTCTCATCATTATGCATCACTATACTTTTGAGCAAAATCCTGATAAGAACAAGCTACAACTTACATGCTGAAGGCACATTTTGAGGTGCACATGGCATTTAATAAACAAAGCTCCACGTATGCAATGTTATGAGGCTGTCGTGGCACCTTTCATGTTGTAGATTTAACATACTAAAGCTAACATTAAAAATGCAACAAATACTTTTGTCTGACCGAGCACATACGAATTCTGAACACAAAACAAGGAGGAAAGTATATTGGAAGTACATCAAGAATTAGTAAGTAAATCAAAGAATTCTTAATTAGATTTTGAACATAAAATAGAGAATATGGGCATTTTATAACCTGAACAGAGTTCCAAAAAGTACTGGGTGTCCCTATACACATACATCCTCTTTATTATCATGTAAATAAGTTAGCTTCTCCAATCAAAGCCCGCTGTGCGCGCTTAATATGTTACTCTGCTGGAGTCATCATTCATGTGTGTTTCATGGTTTTTTGCACAAATAATTAAACTGGATAAAAGCCCCCTCACATTTGCAAATAGAACATGTTGGTTTTGTTGATGGTATTTCATTTTGCATGATGTCAACGGAGTATTTCCCCTATCTCATACGTACCGCTTAGAAAAAAATCGAAGAAAAAATTGAGGGCTTGATATAACTCTCCATTTTTGTCACTTAGCTGGCAAGGTCAGCCTGATTCCTCAGGCTCCCCTTGTCATCAGTCTGACCAAGAGAGGAAAGAGCACTGCTCAAGAATTGGAGACACTCCTACGTACCCTGCGGCCCCATCCCCTTCCCAGTTCCCGGTTTCTTCTCTCTTAGGTCGGGACAAGAAGCAGAAATGTAAAATCCTTTCCTTTTTCTCTCGTCACGGCACACCAGGTTTCCCTGGCGTATTTGCCCATACAGAAGAACTGGAGCAAGCCCCTGGGGACGCGGTCTGAGGCACTCACCACAAACTCACCAATCCCACAGTCTAGCCGTAGCGTGAGTCACTGATGAGTGCATCAGAGATATCCTACATTCGTTGACTAGAAAAAGAGAACAGGGATATTAGCTGAGCACAGTAAGTAGTTCAAATGAAGCAATTTCAATGTGCATTTGCAAACGAGCTATGAATTTGTTTTCCTTTGGCTCGTGTTATGCCAAAGGCATGGAAGTCACAAAGTATCAATTGCAAAGCAACTCCTAATCAGAGGATTTAAATATGGATTAAAGAAATTATGAACTTGAAAATTTCAGTCAGCAGAAATTTTGGGACAGATATTCTGAAGAAAATAAGATCCTTCTAAACACTCTAGATTCTTCTAAACACTCTGTTTGCAGGTACAACTAGTTTTCCTCACAAAATTTAATTTCATAACCCTTGCCTCAGCATATTTAATATTCAATAATGGTAACTATTACTTGCTGAGGAGCAGGTATTGCATTCCGTAGGTCCACGTGATAAGGACAGGGTCCACCTCATTAGCATGTTAGTTCAGATCTGGAGTACACTCTCAGACCTCCTGGTTATTGAATTTCCTGAGAGCTCTGGGAACCCCACTTTGATTCATGTTGCAGAGGAGTCTCAGCACAAGATACTCTCTGTGGACTAAAACAAACTGAAAGATACACCCCACCTGTGCACCCAATGCATTCCAGCTGTGCACCCAATGCATTCCACCTGTGCACCTAATGCCTTTCAGCTGCGTACCTGATATATTCCAGCCTGAGGCAGGTCTAGGGTAGAACTGCATGGGCATAGGTAGGGTGGGTGTTGATTTACTTTATACTTTTCAGATGAGGTGGTCAGAAGTGTGAAGTTGATGCCAACTAGGGAAGTTTTTCTAGGAAAAGCAGCAGGAATTCTTGGAAGTTTGGGCTTACAGGGCACATTTAAAGAACTATCACATTGCAGTCTTCAGTAGAAGAAACCTACATGGAACTAGGTGGTGCTTTAAGGAGAAGAATACCAGGTAAGTGTGTTGAGGACTTTGGCAAGTAAATACATGACTTTTAACACAGTCTCTCACACTATGTTGGAATATATGTGCTGACATTTTTAGTGATATTATGTATAGGTATGCTTCCTGATGTGTGCTCCAATGTTCAGTTTTGGTCTGAGAGGCTCACAATTTATAAAGCATCTTCAATTACCAACACATATGGATGTATAAACTATGTTCTTAAAGTCAGCTGCTGCCTGGGATGTACCTTCTGTATGAAAAGAATGATGTTAAAATGTGTCTGGTGAAGCAATAAAAAGTGCAGTATTCAGTAATAAAAATAAAACACGATAATGAAAACAGACCATAGAAAATGGGATAAACAAGACTGTTGCCACAATAGACTCCCATCCACCATTACCCCCACGCTTTATAAATATGCAATGGGATATATAACACAGGCAACTTTTTACTGAGAAGAATGAGCCACTTGTGTCCACACACTCTAATGTGTATTTTCCAAGTGTGCGGGTAATAGTTGCTGAGAATCTGGCCTGGTATCGTTCCCAAATTTTTCCTGAGCAGAGTGAATTATGAGTCAATTTCAGAAGTGACTTAAACTCAAACATCGCATCTGTACATCCCATTTGGACATCTTCACAGTAGCCACTGGCAAGAAAAAAGGATGGTGCTTAGCAGAGAGCAACAAGGGGAAGACAGAAGAGCTGAAAAGAGGTACGTCTTTCAGTTTAGAAATTCACAGGAAAAACACATGCTGTGTACATTGTATTGAAAGTGAAAGACTTCTAGGGTGTTATTAAAGCAGAGAACTGGCCACACAAAAAAAATTAATAACCATTTCAATCACTTCAAAATGCTGTTTTTGTCCAAAGCAATCTGCTTTCTTTCTTTTGAGCTGCCTAGTCCCTGGTTTAATCTTTTCCTTTCTTTTTTTTTTTTTTTTCCTTCCCCTTTCAGTTTGTGTCACACTTGAGTGAAAAATGCATTTCCAAAACTGAAATGCAGTTTCATTTAGAAATGCGGAAATGAAACGTGCTTTAACTTGGAAAATATTCATAGCAAATGTTTTGATCCTTTTTTTTGTGTCCTTATTCCTTCTGCCTCATTTTTCTCAGCCAGAGTGCCAATCTGGGAACAAATTAATTATTCATCATAAGGACCGTCTTTTTTTAGGGATTCTGTTCCTCAGTTTGTGTGGAAGCAGTTCAGGTGCCCAAATAGCTGTGATAATGCCATTGGAGCCACGTGCGTGTATGCAAGCCTTCCAGACAGGCCCAGCTAATACAGATATATCAAAAAATGGTATTAGATGTTTATAGTTAAGCAGCTTTTTTGTCATGTCTGAGCCACATCAAAATAATTGTTCTTTACAGAGACTTCCGTGTCATCTGAGAAGCTGCTGGTTCAGTTATTGTTTTTGTTTTAAATGCTATTGGAGGGGGAAAAAAAGCTTCCTGCTTACTCTGACCAGCTCTCTTTACATTCTCAGTTACTTCTAGCTTATCTGCTCTGGGAAGAGAAAAGCCAATGGTGGGGCAATGTCTGCGTTAATGTTGGGTGCTAATTCCTATGCTCTGAGGGGCCTTTGTGAACACTGTGGGTAAGAGGGTCACTCGGCAACATTTGTGCCTTAGGAATAAACCAAAACCAGGGAAAAAGCAGTAAGTGAACAAAAATGTGCGTACCTAAGAGAGGGCCTATGCTATTCCATTGATTCAGCCAACTTCGAGCATTGCAAAGAAAACTGATAAGGGTCTGCTTCTAAAGGTCTATTTCTAGTCATTCATTAGCTGTTTTCTCAACACATGTAATATCAAAATCAACTTAGTGCTACTTGGTAATAAAGGAGGAGGACTCTGTATGGAGCACCTTATGTTAATACCCTGATTTAAAAGCAGTCATCTCGTCAAAGTCTGCGTCTCCAGTTCAGAACGTGTTTCCTTGCAGAACTCCATGTGAAAAGAGAGAAAAATGTGGAGACTTGAGAAAGAAGCAATGGAGGCTTTGAAAGGCGGGGACACGTATCAAGGTAAATAAAGTTCTGTATACTTGTGTGTTGAGGTATCTGCTAATAAATAATTTGATAAATAAAATACAAGAGTATATTTCTTCAAACAGCATATTAAAATATTTATTACTTATATTACTGTTAATTAATAATTCAATAAATATAACAATTCAGTAAGTTTTCTTTACAGAATATAAACTTTAGGCAATCTCATTTTCGAAGAACTGTAGATTTCGTCACACCTATGCCGCTTTAGGAAGAAGCCACAATCAGTCGGAAGTGAATGGTGGCATTGGGGCTGTAACTCAGACCCTCCTTTTGGAGACAGAGGAAAGTCTCTTCCCTCTGAGTTAGATGGATGCGGTGAGGTGTCTGAGTACAACTGTGTCCTGAAAGAGCACCAGGGACTGTTTTCACTTCATTTGCCTTCCAGCACCAGGGTTTTATGTCGTTTTTCCTTTCCTTCCATTGCTAAGAAGGAAAACTCTTAATCCCCAAATGGAGAGCTATTTGAGCATTGTGTCTTGCTAGTTTTGCTCTTCCTAAATTGGATGTACTGCTGTAGTCTGACCTGGGAGCATCCTTGTATATCTGACGAGGAGCCAGAGCCCTCAGCAGTTTTTCAAATTGGCAAGCACTGAGTAACTTGTAGAGAAAGTGAAGCGCTTGTTCTTGCTTACGTGATTCATTATTATTTTTCCCACTCATTATGGATTGAAATAAGCCATCTGTTACAATAACAGTGCGCCTTGCACTAAGAAGCATGGCTTTAACCAGGAATAGAAACAAATGTCACGTAAAGATGAGTCTGGGGATCCACATACACATCCAAATTAGAGAGCACAATAATATCAGCAGTGGATATGTACATAAAACCTCTTTTGTGAGAACATTTACTGTTGTTTTCAAAGTGCAACACGGGAGGCCGATACCATTTTAAATTGATAAAAACAATCTATTCACTTGAAAAGAATAAATTTTATTCACTGACCTTCAATATTAAATCTATGTATTGTTAGATGACTAATAAGGCAAGTAAATCTGAAATTAGATACTAAGTATGTTTTTTCTTTATCATTTTAGATCAGTATTGAAGTCGTTTCCAAAACAGCTTAACAAAAACTAAAAAGCACTAAAAATCTCTAGCGCCTTTTGACCTGAAAGGTTTTTTCAATTACACATGAAAAGTAATCTACAAAACAAATTGCCATGTCTGTGAGAACAGATCTTAACTCTCCTGCAGAGCTCAGCTGGATGGGTCTATTCTTTGGGGTTTCTGTCATGCTGTCTTGTCTGTTCTTTGAAAGGTTTATACTTGATGCTAAAATAGGGCTAAGAATTTTGTCACAGTTGTACTTCTCACTTTTTACAAATGTTTACATAATCATATTTTATAAGCAAAAACTCTAAAATGTGTTCTAAGGATGCAATTTTCCCAAGGACTACTTAGTGATGCAGTGCTGTAGCCTGTCTTCCCAATTGCTATTTTCCCATTGTTTCTTCATGTCTCTCCTTGCCTTTATCCTTCCAACTTAAGTACGATTTCTTAAGGTCAGAATTGGTACTTATTCTGTGTTCACGAAGCATCCTATATGGAGACATTGCCAGCAGTCTAAAGGTACAGTAGTAGAGAAATGCTGTGATATCTTGTCCAATAAACACCAACAATGGCTGTAAATTAAGCTCCCTACCAACAAACTCTTTGAGTACCTGAGGTCTCAAAATGGTTTTTTAGCTCTATGTGAGGATTCCGTGTACCCAATAGATGGCAGGGTGCAGCTGGGTCAAAACACGCACCACAACAGGCAGACAGTCCAACTCAACTCCGCAAGGTGTAATGCAAGGGACAAAAGGATACAACATGAATTTAAAATCTTCTACTTAAGGTGGTGTAGTCAGGTACAAGAAGATGGACCCCTACGAAAGACCTTTTTTTTTTTTTTTTTTTTTTTTTTTTCCCCCCTCCCCTTTTAAACACAGTCTGTAGACCATTAGAAAAGGAGGTATGGGGTCAGTTCCTCTGGCTAAGGGAATTTTAATCCATGCCTTTTTCTCTCTTTTTGTTAAGCCAAGATAAAGCCTGAAACTAAACTTCCAACAGCAGGTGTGTTATGAAATGTAAATGTTCCCTAAGTGATTTACAAAATATTACAATAAAATTCTGTAGCAGAGCCAATAAGTGCAGGATGTTAAACACACAAGTTATCTTTTCTCTCTCATGTTTGGATTTGTCGTTCAAATCAATGGGAATTTTTACCTTGAATTCGCTGTGGGGAAAAAAGCCTTAGGCATTCTCTTCCCTAGCACCTTTAATTTTGGGGGGGTTTAGGAGTATAGATACTCCTATAGCTTTAGGAGTATAGATAGTATATAGGATAGGTTCCTATTAACAGTCCTGTTTTTATTCTTACCAAACAACTGATGACAAAATTATGTCAGTACTATGAGATAGGCTTTGGTACACGCTATAACTGGAATCTGCTGTGCTCTGGGAGAGATTGGGCTGCAAACTAAAGAAAAGCTCAGGATCTTTTTGATATATGTTAGATCTTATTGTAAGCTTCTGAAAAAATAGCATTTATTTGTCAGGTAAGACTGAGGTCTGCATTGGGTCTGGTAAAATTCCACCCATCGGTAGCTTACTTTAATCAGGACAACCCTACAAGCAGGCAGACCCCCCACCATCCCAGGTGTGTCAGACCAATTTTTTGTCTTCTAGACTAGGAAGGTAGGTGTCTGTACAGATCGTAAAGCTCTTACCATCAGATGTGTTCTGTGATTCCTCCCGATAGTTTACTTTAAGGGAGAAACAGCCTCAGAGGGGTTGTGTGTATTTTTCAGGGCTCACAGGTTGAGGCACAGCCTCCTGTGAGAGATCCCACCCTCAAAGACAGCATTCTTCTTTCTTGACCTTTTCTGGATCCAAATATAATTTTATACACATTCTGGAAAATGTGAAAATACTACTTCTCCAGTAACATTGTCCTTCCCCTTCAATCAGGCATATGGACATTCAGAAAGACATGCATGAACCTAAGATTTTATTTAACACAAGGAAATTGGACCATCTTCTCATCTTTCTTTAACAAGTAGTTAAGCTGTAGTAGCCAGTTCATTGAACCAAAGACTGTAATTCTGATCTGTAAAGGTTACACTATAATTTTAAGTGTGAAATGACCTGAAGAATAAAAATTAATAAGGACATGTTAGCACAATGTGATCAGCTCATTATTTCAGAAGGGCACACCTGGAAAATACCTAATGTTCATTATATAATATCTGCAAAGATTCACTTCACAATTCTGATCTGCAGCTATTTCTGTCCTACTAAATTTCAGGTTGATAAATCAACTAACAGCCTTCTTTCTCAGTGCTCTACTTGGGAATGGGAAATAGTGGTTTGCTGTAGCGGTGAAAGGATAAGATACAGAAGATGCATGAGTATCTGTTGAAAAGAACTTAACGACTACTTCGGTAAATAGATGACACTTTCCCTTGAAACCTATTTATTGTCCATGTCTTGAATACCCACATGTTAAATTCACCAAAAACCTACACACATATGCATATATAAACCCACAAGGGAGAGAATGAGATCCACTAACAAAGAACACGTACAAGACCAAAATAATCTCAGACATGGTAACTCATCTAGTAAATGACAAGCCAGACTTCAGGACCCACAACCAAATTCTGGTCCTGAGACTGAAAGCAGCTATGGGGTTCGTGGCCAATTGTGCAGCTTGTCTTCAAATGCCGCTAAGGTTTGGTAACCTCAAAATATATGTCAGTCATCCCTCAAGTGTGCGCAAATATCTGCGTATATACATATTCCCTGTCCTCCAGACCCACATAAATTAATGGAAATCCTTGGAATGGAAAGGGTACCTTAACAGGGCATTGCTGTTGTACCTTATTGTTAGCTATCATGCTATTTTATTAGACATCCATCTTTTATCCTCGTTCAGCTCCAGTAATAATGTGTCATCTAAGACTCCTGACTCTTAATTAGAAATCATACTGCTGTTCTTCACCTCGCTCTGTCAGCCCTGCTGTGACTCTTCTCTCAGTCTGCTCCTCCCTGTGATATGATACAAGGTGGGGGAGCACAGGGGTTAATGCAATTATTTACATATGGTAATACAGTGTATAGCAGTGAATTAATAAAACAGTTTGCGGTATCTCAGAGCTAAAAAGAAATTAGTTACCATCTTATCACAGATTTTCCAATTGAAGTATGCTACATTTAACTTTTTAACTTTATGCTCCCTGCACAATTCTGATGTCACTGGGTTTTTTTTTCTTTTTTTTTTTTTTTTTGAGAACAATGTGCAATCAGGCTGGATTTGGAGGGACTGGAAGGTGGTAGACACACAAAAAAATATTCCTTTAGAGCTCTCTTTGTGAATTTTGTGGCTTGTTTATGAAATCAACAAGGTGTATAAAATTGTCTCCCCTTATAGTTTCACGCCTTTTTGTACTTTGCGTTTCTCCGAAGTTGTCACAGTCCAAACCAAAAGAAATAATAACGTATGGTAACCCTTTTGAAAAGAACTGCAAGTATTAAGTGCTCAGTGCTATCTTTATGGAGAATCCAGACCTATTGATGAGGGAAAACTGACTTTGACTTGCAGGAGGCCAGAATGCCACCCACAGAGGTGCCTGATTGCCAGACAGCACTGGGTTCCCGCTGGCCGAAAACCACTGTCGTCTCTGATATCTAACATCCATCAAAGGACTCTGAAATCACCAGTGTGGACTGGAAAAGCCGGATCCTTAGCTCACGCAGAATGGTTTCACTCTGAGAGCAATTATACAATGATAATTTATACAGCTGAGGAACTAGACGGACTATTTTGCATGTACAATACACATGTTGTTTTCTTTATATTTATGGCTATACCTATGAGGAAACATTGATTAGGAATATAAATATTTATACATGATAATGATTTTAATAAGCAATTACATTAATTATTTAAATTTTTTCATAATTGCTTAGCTCATAAAACTGAGCACTAAAAAAGATCATCTGATAATATTATAACATTATTCATAATAACATCTCATCCACAGACAAACTACTGTTCTTTCTGATATTAATTTTAAGTCTATCAGATTGTAACTGCAAACATAAAGACATAGCATCTCAATGAAAGTTGTAATGGAGAAAAATTAATCCCAGAGTTCAGAGCATGCTCCTATCAGTTACAAGCACCAGGCAACAGAAAAAGAAACGGATAAGAGAGGCAGTCAGTAGTCTTTTATGGCTGTTTACAAAATGCAGGAGCATATGTGGATAGAAACATATTCTATGATGGAATTTGTATTAAGGCTAATGTTTTACTAAGTATTTAAGCAAAGGAAATAGGAAAAACTATGTTCTGCTCCCTTTGTGAGTATAAATGATAGTATCTCGGCATGGCAAACCTGATTCAGGTCAGGATGAAATTTACTCTAACTTAGACACCATCAGAAAACCCCAGGACCAATCCCATCCCCTGCAGCTCCCCATTTGGCTGGTTCTACTTCCAAACGATTAAGGATCCCAGACAGCTTCTTAAAGCAGCAAAAAGTTCAAGATTATAGTCCCCAGCCATCCTGGGGACTTTCCAGCCCCACATGTGAGACAGGATCTCTCTCGCCAGTTTGTTCAAGCTTGGGTTGGCATTGAGAGCCTAGTGCCGATAAAAGGATGATCCATTAGAAAGCCTTGTCCCGGTTGCACTGGTGCCACAGACTAGAGCTGACTGGGGTGAGGCACGGGCTTAACAAAAGTGCCAGACCGTCTTTTTTGCAGATTTAAGAACCTATCAAGAATTCCCCGACTACCCACTCAGCAGCAAGTGTCTCTCTGCAACCAGAAAAGCCAAAAAAGTGGTGCTGCATCTGAGGAATGTGTGAGAGGTGTCAGGGGAAGAGGGGCAGTTCTTTAGGAAGAGTTTATCTATTGGATCAGATTGCCAGATTTTTGGCACAGTGGGACTTGAGTATATATTAACAGCAATGGATTTATTTCCCTGGAAATATAATTTATTCTTCTTAAGCTTGATTGTGCCATGTCTTAAATTAATAAATATCAAAACTTTGGTAATGACAGAATTAACATTGCCAATTTAGATCAGAGTGAATATTGCCCTGCAAAGGGTCCAAAGCAAACAAATTTATGTTGTGTTCAGAAATCTGTCAGGAAGAGGTTGGAATGTGCATTAGTCCTTAGCAGAAGTGACTGCAGAGTTTATCCATCATAGTCTAGTCCAGGGATGCTGAAGTCACAAGAATTTATGGGAAGGGGAGAAAGGACCCACAGGCATATATGAGCAGAGGCAGAGATCCGTTTTTCAGTGGAGGCAATACAGTCACTTAAACTAAGAAAACAACCAATAAACCAAACCAGGCAGTGACAGCTATTAAAGTTCTGAATCATTACTGTTCTGAATGCAGAATAAGTAAGTAGTATTATTTAGTATGTAGAATAAACAATAGGCAAGTATTTGCGAGTTTTATCGGGGATGGTGAAGCTGAGGAACAGCATCTTGGTTCTAAGCCGCACAAGAGGTGACAAGAGACACCTCGTGAAATCACAGCCCGAACGAAATTAATGAGACTTCTACTATTGAATTCAACTGGGTGAGGATTTAATGCCTTGTTCCCACCAAGGATATTACACTGTAAATTAATTTCTTGGCAGTCTAATACTCTCTCTTGTTAGAGCACATCTTGTTACATTTGTATAGGATGGCCACACTGTACTCTCAGTAAAGTAAAATGACGTGAGCGTTGACAAATGTGAGACATTCTTAGACATTAAACAGCTCCTTAAGACTACAGAGCTAAAGCTAGGTAGGGGAATTCTGCAGGCTGGCTGCACTGAAAACTTCCAATCTTTTGCTCTAAATGTTGGTGTAACCATACCTCTCCTCCTCCCTTTAGTTCAGATTTGTAAATGCAATGAAATCTTCCATGGTTTATTCTGAGAAAGGAGAATTACTATACTTTTATGGTGGTGTAATTGCTCTATAATAGCTAATAATGACGCGTCTGCAATATCATAAGCACAGTGTTATAAAATCCAGTGCAAACAATTAGATTCTCTGTTATATCTCAGCAAGTTATTTCAGAAATGGAATGAGGTTCAGTCGTTTGTGTAGACAGATGCTATTTTACATTTGGTAATGTAGTGAAGAAGATAGCTTGTCTAACCCTTTACAGTCACAATCAGTTGTTTGAGAAGGTCTGTCAAAACAAAAACACAGTAAAAGCTACCTACAACTTTGACATAAAAAACAAAGAGTGAGAAGACAATCTAATAGAGGGAAAGCAGGCCTCCTTGAAAAACAGATGGCACTTATACATTTTCTTGTGTCTGTTGTGGTAGCAGCTCTGGTGTTTTAAAGCCCGGTACTGGAATTTGATGTCCTGAGACCCCCTGCCTTTTGAGGACGCTCCTACGCAACGTGCTGTATGCTCAGGGCATGGTGAACTGCTCAGGGCAGTTTGGTTAAGGGACGGCATCAAAGAAAACAAGTTTTCATTAGGAAACTGAGATGAAATGTAGGTTTTAACATATAGACTTTAAAAAAAGGGATGCATTTATTTTGGGAAGGACCAGTGTTAGGAAAAATGTCATCCCATCAGCGCGCTTCTACTGGCTTCCCTGCCAAAAGCGCTGTTGGCTGTTGTGCTGAAATGGATCCACCTCAAACTCCTGCTGGTAAATCCTTTACCACAGCAGTTCGATCTGTATTCCTTTTTTCTTTATACAGAATCTGTAGCCAGCTGTTGCAGATCCATATTTCCTGGAACATTGGAACCTCCACCCTCCCTCACCCCCAGCATCATGTTGGTTTGTGTAAAAGAATCTCCAGAACCTCAAGGCTCAACCCTTCCGCGGGGAGTTGGTTCACCTCTGTTACTGTTTTTCTGTTGTGTTTTTTTCCTGGTCTTTTGAGGAGCAGAGGAGCTCCTAGCCAACAGTCACAGAGGAAAGCAAGATTTTATGTGAAAAAATAATTCTGTAGGTAGCATTGTTCAGTTTGAACATAATTATGATCTGCCTCATCCTGCAATAGTTGGAATCTCAGTGGGGGATGGCATACAGGTCATGACGAGAAAGCCTGCCGATGGAAAAAGAGGCACATTCCTTTCAGCTTCTCTCCTGTTGATGTTGTGCAGTGTTGTTAGGAAAAGGGTTGTGGCTTTTTTGTTTGTGGATGGGTTTGGTTTTTTTTTTTTTTGTATTATCCTTTGCTGGCAGCCAAAAGTAATGGTCAGACCTGAAACACAGTGGGAGCTCAAAAACAAAACATGACAATGTCCTCCAGACAAAGGAGGGCTGTGGATAAAAAGTTGGAGGAGAATGTATTGTGTGAGTGAACTTGAAAAGGACTGATAGAAACTGAGCCTGGACAAGGCTGCTCTGTGACAAGGACCGAAATGGCAAACGTTGTGCTGTGTACACTCTCTACATCAGCCTCTGCTGACACAGTGGGCCTGGAAACACAGGGACTCTTGCTGCAGTCTCAGGTCTATGGGAATGGCATTAAGAAAATGTCATATAGTGTTTAAATTATGCCCTGCTTGCAAAATCCCTTGCTCTTTGAAGACTTCTAGAGAAAAAGACAATATAGCCTTCACAGGCCTCAGAGGAGAGCTGTAGGTTTAGGCTTTATTTTCTCCTTTGCCCTGGGGAAATCTCCTATTGACTGCGCTTGACAGCTGCCCTATAGACTGAAATTTCTCATAAATCGGGCTGCGAGTTAAGTGCATGCTTATTCATTTGCAGCTGCCTTCTAAACCTCTGCTTCCTTAGAATCATAGAATGGTTAGAGTTGGAAGGGACGCTACTCTTCCCACAGCCACAGCAAGTGCTAAGCAAAACCCAGGGGCCAAATGGGGCAAACGTGACCATGCTGCCTCTTGGGTTGCGGGTGGGGAGCAGAGGCATATTTCAGTAAAGATGATTCTTCCCTCTGCCAGAAAAGTCACATAGTTTGAAGGGCTGCCCCACTTTGTGAGCAGGTGTCCTGCTGTCTCTAGAAAGCAGCTGTCTCTGATAGAAAGATAAGCATTTAAAAATATTTCTTCTCTTCACAATGTGAGTGGCTTTGCTTGTCACATGCAAGCTCGGTTCAGATAGACTATCTGTTCACTGGCTCAAAATATTTATTTTGGGTAGCTGTTTTACAAACTGCTCCCTAGAAGCTTTTTATATAATGCTGTATCTATTAGCATGAGAATAAAAATTCTATCCTCCTACGAAGTTTTCCATTGTGAGACTTTCTGGCTCCCACACAAAAAGATACTTCCTTTTTGAAAAAAAATTATTTTGCTACACATCCACTTCTGCATTGGTCTTCCAGCACTCGGCATCCTGAGAATTCAAGTGGAACATGAACAATAGACATTACACATTAAATTCCTTTAAACTGGCTGAGATTCTAATTCTCACGGTAGAGCCTGTCTGTAAATCCCACCTTGTCCACTCATCTGACCTGCTCAGCCTTGCCTTGCCATGTAGGTGGACTTGATGTAGGATTTGTCAGGTGGGTTTCTGTATTTCAGGACAGTCTGAACACCAGGTTGATATCGAGCTCAGCAGTTTGCACACTGTACAGCGGAGGCAAAGGGCAAGATTTAGTGTTTGAAAATAGGCCGTTTATGGTTTTGCAGGGTGTCTTGCCTGACCTTCACTTACGATTCAAGGAGGATGTAGAGCTCCTATGACATCTGATGTCACTGCTGCCGTGGCAGATGGTTTGCTTTTCCAGTACAGTGCCCACACACAGGCCACTGAACCCAGCCCTGACTGTCCTGAACCTCAGATCAGTGAAGGCAAGGAACGGTTTTCCTTTACATAGCTTGAAAGACTTCTTTATACCTTACATAATGAATTATCTATTGGTGGCTACATTCCATTCATGTATCTGACATTTGCTTTGGCTGGTTACTTTATTTCATAAAGCTCTGAGCACTCCCAAACATTTGCAGCTTCACATCGTCAGGCTACATATCTCTAAGTGATATATTTATTCATTTTCTCAGTTTGTGCCACAACACCAAAGACATTTTGTAGAGCCTTTGACACAGAAAGTTCTGCTTGATGTGACGGGAGTGGTGCTTATCGGTCACACTCAAGTTCTTATTAAGATGGCCAATGACAGTAATTAGAGCTGACATTCTTTTTATTGCCTCGTTTAAGCCCGATGCAATATTCCTGTCTCTCTCCCTCTCCCTTTTACTTTTTTGGAGAAGCACCAATATTCCATGCCCAAACGCTTTTCCTGTCCTATCCTTCTATGTTTAAAAGGACTTCAGGTTAGATATGAAGTTCTCTGTTATCCACATCTGTGCTCCTGAGTAAGAAAAAGATACTAAGGAGGGGAAAATTGAATAAAACCCAGAAACAGCAAGAAATAGCAATGTCATGTTCTCTGAGCAGTATCTCAAATTATTCATTTGCTTTTAATTATTTCTCATCTTCAACTTTCTTGACAGCTTGTGAAATGGAATTCTTCAGATGATGCAGCTTTTTTTTTTTTTGCATTTACACTTTGTCTATTTTAGAAAATTATGCACTGCAGAACAGAATATTTGCCAGTTAGCAAGAATAATCATTTATCTTACTGTAATTTCATGTCATTACCCATTAGTTGGTAACAATGATTGGCAATGCAATTTTCTTTGCAATAAAACTAATTAATATTCACCTCATTATCTGCTGTTCAGATACTTCTAAAAGCAAAACTTGAGACTTTTTTAGCAAGCAGGCCATTAAAAGGAAAAAAAAAATCATATGACATGTTAAAAATGGTATTTGAATACATGAAAAATATAAGTGGAAATTGGCTTTAGAACACTGTCTCAATTAGGAAATAAATAAAAGAAACAGTCCCCCCTTTTCGGTAGCCCTGATACATTTCTTCTGAATTAGCAGACTAGTTTTCGACAATCATAATAGCATAAGGAGATAGGTTTATGATTTCTCAACAAGTGCACATGACTTCACCTTTGAAATGGAGCATATTTTCTTAGCAATGTATGTCAGTGTTTTGTCTATTGCATTACCAAAATCAATCTTGCACAGAACTGTCTGAGAAAGTTCTTAAAGGTTTTATGACTAATTCTCTCTCACTTCTAAAATAGAAACATCATAAATGTAATATTAGTAGTATCAGGTGACTGGGTGCAAAGACATCTGACAAACTCCAGTTATTTTTCACGTTCTTACTCACTAATTTGTTTCCTGTTGGTTTTGCTAAGAAGGGTTGGACCAAATGATCCTTGAGGTCCCTTCCAACTGGGTATTCTATGATTTCTGTGGCTTTGAAGTAATCGTGAAAATGTTCATAGATCTTTTGCCCAACAACAGAAATTACAGATAACAAGTGATGGAAAGTTTCTCCATGTGGTACTGCAGTCTACTGTATTAAGTCCCTATCTGTAAGCATTTCCAGGTGCCTAACAATGTGACACCCTGGATCTCCAAGATGTAGGAAGTCACGGAGGCTTGAATGTTTACATGACTTCAGGAGGAGACTGCACAAGTTCATGGTGGAATGAAACGTTAATTGCTAAATACATCTGAATGACTTTCAGCTGAGGAAGTCTCAGAGATACCTGAAGTAGTACTCTGGGAAAATACCATACAGGCTTGTCACCTTACACAAGTATCTAGGTATGTTCCTTTGGTCATCTCACAACTGATCAGAGATCTGATCAGATCAGAGCTGTTGAACTCTTCTCATCTTCTCATTCAGGGCACATCATGTCAAGCTTTCTGTTTTGCTTTGGGTTTTTTCTGTGGTTCAGAATACTTTGCACATAGTAGGTCTTAAAGGTTTCCAGTAGAAAGCAGTCCAAGCAACTTTATACTTCTTGGTATGGCCATTGAAAAAGTGCTACTAGAAATTCCCTGCAACATAGTTGGATTCTGTAGGTGGTGAGTGGTAGATAATGGACTGTGTAAAAACTACATTCCTTAAACCAGGTGAAATATGGTTCTTAGCAGAATGGTATAAAAACATCACGATTAATCCTGTCACATTTTTATTTGATGAATAGTCAGAAGTTTCATGCCAGTTTATCATATCAAAGCACACTTGTATGATTTTAAAAAATGTGAAAATGATAATTTATCTCTATATCTATACAGCTGCTGATGCTAAGAATAAATCACAGAGACCCACATTCTGGTCAGTCAGCCTAAAAGACCTAGAACATTATGTTTGGATTACGCTGCAGAACTTGAACACCTAATACACCATAAAATATAGAATTAGTGGAATTATATCATGGTTATCAAATTAAGACCCCATATAAGAGAGATGATGTGCTTCTTGGCACTGCTCACTTATATTTTACTAACTTCCCATCAGATAATTTGAACATTGAAAATTACGCTCAAATGAGGCAAAACATTGTATTCTGCCAAAGCCAAATAGTTCTATATATACAGAGAGAGAATAAATTCTCTCTATATAGAGTATAAAAAGGAGTACAATCATGGTCAAACCAAACAGGGGTTCAGAAGTCAAGTATACATTGCAAACATTGCTTCGCAGATTCAAACAGCTTATCTGTTTTGCCACATAATCAAAGAAACCTGAAGCCCTCCTTTTGCTTGTAAGGATACTGACCTATGATATTCAGGGTGGCTATCAAAATATTTTAGAGAAATGTCAATGACAGGTTGATATATTTATTAAAACCTTCCTTGGTACTTTATATAGAAAAAAAATTTGAACAAGTTCCCAGTGTTTGAAGAAGCTGCCGTTTTAAGAATCTTGTTTAGAAAATACAATTTATTAACTAATTGTATTGCTTTTCCATTTATTGTTGTCTGACAAGGTTGATATTAATAACTGGTAGTCAAGAATTTAGAATTATTTAGAAATTAAGATGGCATGTTCTGTCCAGGTGCCTGCTGACAAAGGTCATCAGATCTTTATGGTCAGTAGCCCACCTTCCAAATAGGTACTTGCTCTACAAGGCAAGTTTTTTGTATACTGAATTTATCTCCAACTTACAATTTGTTTGGTTTCTAACTTAGTAGCATATGTAGCTCCCTCAGCTGCAGTGTTCGTGAATTGTGGATTTAAATCTTTTTGTTATACTGGAACCCAAAATTTCCCAAGCATGGTCCTGGCCTCTTAGAAAATCTACCAAGAGCTGGTCTGTAACTCCAGGTTAAAAATGTTCTTTATATTTTGTTTTGGTTTTTTCCTACCAGTAAATGCAAGAAATTGGTTTTACTACAGTTTCACTACCACAAACACAGACAAGTGCTGTGTTGCTGTATATTTAATTTCATTAGAAAGTAACTTTGTGAATAATTATAAATTTAAGCATACAGAGACACATACATAAACAGAGTATGTTGTGATGTCACTTACCTGCCAAGCTGTATTGCAACGAGTGGGTCACTTGCCAGAGTGAAGTTCTGGAAGGAATAAGCAGATGGTACAGGAGACAAAGCAGAAAGAAAGCTTTTGATCGTGACTGTTCAATGTGTTACCCAGCGGAGCTGCAATTATGTTTCTTTTATAGCAAAGGAAGCCATTAAATAATTTACTTAACTCTTATGTTATTGAAGTCGTTCCAGAGCCTAACAGCATATTGCTGCCTTTGGACTCTTGACTATTTAGAGTGCTTTGTTCACTAAAATTGCAGACGGGCTTTCATTCTTTGTGCTCATTGTGCACCATACAAGTTCTGCACAGCTTTGTAGGTTTTGCTATGTAGAAACAGATAGTCCTGGCTTTAGGGTTTTCATTGCTCAAGGCAAATTGGAAACAATCCCTACCATCATTCATGCTAAATGGTCCAATTTCCTAAATAATACGTATGGATAATGTTCCTAAGGTATCTAGGAACCTTAATGCTTTCTTCTGAATGATGTTAGTGGAAGGAAACATCTTTTATTGGGTGGCAACAGATTGATTAAAGTTTTGCAGCTGCCTAAGAAAGTCAGTCAAAGGAGAGAACCTGATAATAATAGAGGATAACTTTAATTACCTAGCTGTTGTGAAAGAAACACAGCAGCCTCTGGAATATGTTGGGTGTTCCTGAAATACTTGAAGATAGTTTTCCTGTTCAGGAGCTTACAAAACTTACTAGAATGAGTTAGTTTTGAATTGGATTCAAACTGATGAGAAATAATTGGTTAAATACAAATTGTGGGGTATAGGATTTTCAGTTTTCATTGAAAAATTATTTATGTGAAAGTGATCAACTAGAGAAGGACTTGGGATGAAAAAGTAAAGATGGGAAGCTTTTTTTTTAAAAAAAAAACAACAAGCTTCAAAAAGATAAAAAAACTATTGCCTTAGAATAGTCTTAACAGAAAAGGAAGAGCAATTATTTTTATAATGTTATTAACTCATTTTCATTATAAATTTATAAAAAGAAGAAAAAAAAAGATGAAAATAAAAACCATGCCAAAATGGAAACAGATACAAATGACAATGCGAAAATGTTCTGCAAGTGCATTAAAAGCAAGAGGAATACAAGGTGAGATATTTTTATATATCAGGGGAGGAGAGCAAATAAATTCATGAAGAAATTTAATTGTAACAAGTAGTAAGATAAAGGAAAAATATATTATCTTATTTTACCAGATAAATATATTCACAGCACCAGGACCTGGAAAAATTCCCCCCTGAGTACTTAAGAAGTGAGCCAAAGCAATTCCTCCACAAATTTGAGAAGTTTGGAGAACAGGAACTAGAAAATGGCAGGTTATATGTCTAGATAGGCTGAGAAGACTTGGAAAAATATGTACAGGCCAACATCATTTTAATTCCAGAAAAAAAATTATTAAAAAAAAAAAAAATGAAACAATAAATTTGTGAGCGGAGAAAAAGAAGGTAAAAGAGTCAATGAAACTAGATCTGTCAAAATCTGTTATATCAAAACAAGCTGATTTGTGTTCTTTGACAGTGTAACTTGCCTACTGGATAATAAGAAGTCAATAAATGTAAGATGTACATATATTGATTGAGGAAAGCATTTCAACACTTTTCAGTGTCCAATTACCAAAAAAAATACACATTTGATGAAATCACCATAGTATTTTGGATCTGGTTATACAGGACATCAAACAAGGAAAGGGGATAATAACTTTGGAGAATGAGATTAAAAAACACTGTTTTCAGTAGTCAGGGAGGTGAAATCAATCACCTCAAATTCCACCAACGTCCTACACTTCAGAAAGCAAAATGGAAATATGGAAACTGTAGAACAAGCTGTTGTTCTGCCTCTAGAAAACTTGCAGAAAATAATCCTCATGTCATAAAAGAGAAGTCAACAAATACGGCTTGGAAGCCTTTTCTCTTTTTTTTGGCCCTTTTTTTTTTCTCTGCCCTGCTAGGGTAAGAAGGTCTTGGGTAAAGACCAGGTGTTTAAACTGCTCTTTAAGCACTGGAATCACATCAGGTAGAATGCAAGCTTCAGCCTTTGGAAAGAGACTGATGAACTGGAGAAAATTATCTACGACAAAATCAGAAATAAGCAGTTATTTGGAAAATAGAAGCTATGAGGAAAGGTTGAAGGACTTTAATATTAAGCTTAGGAAAAGAAAGCTGTAGACAGGACGTGATAACCGCCTTCTTGTATACAACAAGTTTTAATAAAGTAGGCAAAGATCAATTACTCTCGGGCAAGTAGACAACAGGAGTGTACAGGAGTACACATTATGATAATTTGGTACCATACAAGGTATAGTGTGGATTTTTTAGTTATTCAGTTGTGTAATTGAAAAGGGATGCACACTCCAAAAAAAAAAAAAAAAAAACCAACCCAAATTCAAGTCTGCTTTGAAATCCTCCTGTCTTTCTGGAGACGGTATGAGATTGAATTTGACAGCGTGGTCCTTACCAACAGCAGTCATAAAATGTGTGTTGACACCAGTGACTTCTATTTCCTCCCATCAGCTTCACTTACCGGTCGGACCCTGCCGTATTCGCTTCAGCCTGAGCCCACTGCTCTGCAGCAGCTGCTGTGAGCAAGAGGAAACCGGCACTTTTCAGGGATGTAGGAGTGTACAGATTTGACCCTCTGAATTTCAGCTTACTAATAACATGCTGTTCACGACTCTGTATGTGAGCTTGCAGAGATGATGTGTTCTAAGTAGAGAAATATATTGCAAAAATTAAGCATGTGAGATAGATTTCCAAAATATTTCTTTTTCATGTGTCCATCAGCATTACAGAATTTTCTTTTTATTCAGTTCTATTTAAGTTGTTTCTTGGATGATCCTGTTCTCTAGATCCTTGTTTTAAAATATTCTTTTAATTAACATTTTATTTCAAACACTGACATAATTGACTTGCTAGCTTTGTGAAATTAAAATATTTTCAAACTTACTTCTTGTTATATTGCTTACACTCGTCTCTCAATCCCTCCAGCTTTAACAATAAGCATATCTGAACAATTTTCCTTGTAAAGCGGGCAGTCAAAATTTTCATTAACTGGCCTCTGAAATAAATAGAAATATTGATTTTATTATTTTTTTTTATTGTCTTTAATGTTTGAAAGTGAGGATGAAAATTGTAAGATGAAGAGAAAGGTGATACTATGTCAGACCAAAGACCTGTCAAAATACCTACTTTTTTCCTAACATGACAAGTCTACAGCTTTGGAAAGATTTTTCTTTAATTAGGCTATTCCCCTAAAGTATCCTATAAAAACTTATGTTTCAGGTACTTCCTGAACCAGAGGTGATAGTACCTATTTAACACACCTTGATGTATTTCTTCCCCACGAACTCGTTTCCCTTTGGCTCCTATAACTTTTAGCGTTCACACTGTACTGCAGCAAGGACCTCAGCAGCTCCAACACGTGAGCTGTAAGGGAAGCTGCTTTTCTGTGGTTTGTTTAATCTGCTCACAGCTAATTGCATTTGATGCCTCCTACTTCTTGTACTGGAAAAGACACCGGATAATCAATCTCTCTGTGCCTTCGCCAGGCATGATTTTACAGACTTCTATCAAATTCTCCTTCAGCTGTCGTTTCTCCAGTAGGATAAGTCCTTGTCTACTCAGTCAAAGTAAGGAAAGTTTTCAATATTCCTTTTCATCTTTGTTGCCCTTCTTTGAGCCTTTTTGCAGAGGAGGATGAGAACTGAGTGGTATGGATTTACGCAGGAGCATAAATGTTTTCTATTTGCTCTCTGTTCCTTCTCTAATAACTTCTAGCATGTCATTTTCTTTTTTCACTCTTTCTGAGCTACGGAAAGTAACTGAACTACACATCCTAACTCCAAGACATCACTCCTCAGCTATGACAGTTCGGCACAGACCCCCTCATTTTTTATGCAAAATAACCTTTTTTTCGCCCATGTGCGTGACGTAACATTTACCTAGATTTAACTATGTTTGTCCCTTTTTTTGCCCAGATATAGTTTTGTAGTATCCTTATGTCAACCTTTGCAGTCAGAAGTGCATTCTCACAAACTTTAAACTGTATTTTCAGTAAAAGTTGTCACATACGTTAAGGACTTTCTTTTCAAAAAAGCAAATTGACTCCTGATTCACTGGTTTTATGGTACATTTAATGGCTTGTAGTTTCCTGGATCCTCCATAACATATTTCTTGAAAAATTTGTGATATTTACTGCATCTGCTGCTTTCTTGTTCTCAGGTATAAAAGTGGTTTTAAGTGTTTATTTATATACCACTGTCAGTTGTTCACCTTTCTGGTCCTTGAACTCCTTTTGAATTCTTAGGTAAATGCTGATTGATGCAATTTGTTCCTGTTCAATTTTTTTGTTTGCTCTGTAACTTCTATTGACACTTCAATTTGATTCAGATCTTCAGTGAATACCCAGTAATGAAGGGTTCCAGTGTGGGAACCTCCCCAGGCTCTTCCACAATGAATACAAAGGCAGAAAATAAATTTAGTTTTCTGGTTGGCCCTTTTTGTTCCAAGTGCTCCTTTTATGCCTTTACTACCTATTGACTCTAGAGACTCTGAAAGGCTTTTTACTCCTAATGTGTTTGAGGAACAGTGTATTAAGTGTATAAAAAAACTACAGGTAAATACTTTTCAAGCACAAGCTTTTTTTGGTCCATCTTACTATGTTTCTTACATTCAGCTTGCCAGAACCTGTATTCTATCTATTTTTCTCATTTGAACAGAACCTCAGATTTTCTGAAAGCTACTACTCAACTTCAATGACTACCTTCCCCAGCCATTTAGCCATACCTTCTTCTTCTTTCCCTCCCTTGGGTCTTTTGTAAAAAAATTATGTGCATTTCTCTTATGCTTTAAAATGTCAGTACGCAGTCTACCTGAAGGCTACGAAGATTTAATCCCAGCTCCTTCCTCTTAGAAGAACTTTAAGCCCAATATCATGAAAATACTTAAAACTTTTAGAAAGAGGTTGTGATCATCACACCCATATCTCTTACAGAAAACAAATCCATTATGTGCTTTTTGTGGAATTCGATAATCGGCAATAGTTTAGTTTGATGGGTCAGTTTAGAACAGCTGTACACTTAAAACTGTACTTATGTCAGTGGTACCTCAACGTGCACATGTGAAAAAATAAATTTTTCCCTCCTTATTTGGATTTTGCATTGACCATTACTCAATTACTTCAAAAAATGAGGATTAGAGTACGTACCACAGCAACCTATTGACTTAAATATCCTTCCTCCATATGTTATTTCTGTGCTAAACTAGTTATGTTGATTCGGGAATGTGCAACAATCACCAGAGTGCAACAATGTCCAGAGTCTAGACAAGTTTGCACCAGGTTAATATTTGGTTTATAATATTTCATTTTTAAAAATGGTCAAAAAGAACAAGGCTTTTTTTTTTTTTTTTTGAGATCTTCCTCCAGGCAAAGTTACCTTGTTGTTGTTATGCTGTGCAGAAAATACCATGCTTAAGGTTTCAGTACATTAAAAAGTTAATACAAGAGAGGGAAGAGAAGGAGACGTGGAGTTAAGTAATGTGGGGGCCCCCACCTTGTACAGCCAAAGCCTAACGTAAATTAACTTTGAATTACTTTTTTAAATCAGTATCTTACAAAATTAGAGGTCTTTAAGATTTGGGAAATGTCCATTCATTGTAACTCACGTTAGGTTCAACAGACCTATGTTCAAGGTCCTGAGTCAAAGCACTCAGGAAAAGGATTTGGTAAATCACTACCTGGTGATCGCCAGGATACTGGTTGCTTAATAGGGCTCAGTTGGCTAAACAAAGATCAATTTCTGTACGCACACACAAAGAGAATCACCTTTTTACCTCTAGCAGAGGGCAGTAAAATCTCAAAAATGTAGAGTGAGAAAAAAAAATTATCTCCTTCCAAGCTTTATATAAATCTCACGATGTAATTAGATGTTAGAATAAATACCACTTCCTTCCCTGCCTTTCCCACAACAAAAGAAAAAAAAGCGGTATCTTATATCTGTAAAAGCAGCTCATAATAATATATCAGAAATGAAGTGCAGTGACATATAAATAATAATGAAAGTTTGTAGAGGAGAAATTAGTATATTTCCTCAAAGATTTTATTTTCTCTTTTCCTTTATTATTTTCTCCTTTCCTCCTTTTTGTCTCATCTGTCTCTATTTACTCCCTCAGCTAGTGTTTGCTTTTGAAGTCATCAACTCACCACAGACTCCTAAGATTAGTCTGATTAGTTGAGCCAGAAAGTTATCTTAATTTACACCAGGTTATTTGGTTCAGATGCTTCATTTCAACTTTGTTCAAAAAGTTTTGTAAGGGTTTTTTTCCCACTTAATCTTGATTCATTTCACACGTGACAGTTTAGACATAGGAGAAGGAGAACTTGGTTTCCAGAAAGGCTCTTCCCAAGACTCTTCTGTTTCTGTCTAACCTAAGTGTGCAATTAAATAGATCATAAAAAGCTATAACATTGGAAGAGGGAAAAAAAAAATATAGTTGTATAAAATCTTCTAATGGATGCTTCAACACTAAAAAAAAAAAAAAGGTGCCAAAAATAGTCTCAGAGCTCCTTTAATCAAATGGAAAGAAAGCAAATATATTTCTGTTCGTGGAGGAAATGTGTTTCTAAGGAGGCAAGGAGACCATTCAAAACCTCCAGATTGATTCCCGTTATGCCTAGAAGAGTCTCGTGGCTAAATCCCAGCATTTTTCTTGGAAAATATATTCCAAAGCACAACAGCCATTTGTCTTACCACCCTATGGCTGCCTATAAACAAAGCATTCTGCCAATGACTGGCACAAACTTCAAGCTGCAGCCTGAAATCAAGCTGATAGTTTTTATTCTTTCCTTTTTTTTTTTTTTTTCCCCTAGTTTCTCAAGGGCACATCTCATAGTCTGGATGAGAACAGAGCGGAAAGCAGATGGCAACACCATTTGCAGCCTGAGTCACAGCAGAAGAAGCCAAAATGCTAGATTAACGGCCTCGTCCCATCACAAATCTTTGTTAGCTCAACTCTACTTGAGTACGTAGTGTTATTTGAGGACCCAGAACTGGGCAGGCACCTCTCTAACAATTGAAGGCATGATTCCAAAAGGAATTGCAGACTGTGTTCAACATTGTGTGCCCAAAAAGCATCGTGGCAATAGGAAAATGCTGGTGAGGGTCACTAGCTACTGTGTCTCTTGGGAATTTAGGAGGGGGACAACACCACCTTCATGCAACGCTACTGTAGAATCTACTTTGTAAGAAGAGGATTTAAGGAGCTCATTCATCTCTTTTGCTGTTCTTGGGTTGCCTTTTTCCCAGGACTGGGGCAAAGCTCCAGAAAAGGGATATCTGTTTCTAACTGGTCCGGAGCAGCCAGGATAGACTGCACTCCATCACCCAGGCAGAGGAAGAGCTGGTATTACAGGGGTCTGGGTGGGAAGAAATGCAACCCAGGGAGCAGTGATCCCACAGGAAGGCTGGCGTCAACAAAATATCGGATGACACATTGGAAAACCAATTGTTGCCGTGGAGTTTTGCTCATGGGGGAAGGGTTCTTTACCTGGTTTATAGGACAAAGGCTTCTGTTGTAAGATGTACCTTTCTGCTTCAATTAATAATATAGATCCTCTCAGTATAAATAGATCTCTACAGTGGATGTCTGCTTCATCTAATGCCTATTTTTACATGTTATCCAGAAGAGATGAAAATAATGAATAACCTCTGAGCCACCGTTTCAGCCCTGGTGCAGCAGGACGACCAAGGAGTGTGAGGTAATATCAGCTGTTCAGATAAGGTTTACACATAATGCGTGATCCCAGAGTAAGACCAGTTCTCTCAGGAGATAAAGGGCACGGGATGTGCCAGGCTAGATTAGACAATACGAGCTGCTTCAGAAGGAGGGAGGGGAAATAAAAGAGAATAAGAGAGAAAACCTTTTGACTAGTTCAGCCAGTTAATTGCAAGGTGCTGCACAATAGGTAGAGCCCTGCGGGGAATGGTGGTTACGTTACAAATGTTTTCTTGATTAGCATATGGATCTGTGTTTCTTATGTATTGATAGGGCAGTATTTCCAGAATCACCACACTATACCTCATCGTGATAAGTAATACAGGAATGGCTGCTCTTGTACGCAGCTGGTGAGATCTTCCTGGCCAGGACGTTCTGCATTGCTATAAGTCGAAAGTACTGCTCTACCATAGGAGGGCACTGGCAGCACATCAAACTGCCAACTAGGAGATGGTGACCCTTAGCTTTCAAAGCAATATTGCCCTTCTTCCAGGGAAAAATCCTGTAGGCTGTTATATTAAAAAGACTTTCACTGATTGGTTTTGTAATACCTTTCTCCCTGAAGGAGATGGTCCTAATTTCCTGGGATAACACTTTCTCATGAAGCTGCCTCTGAAATTTTTCTCTGTAAGGTACATACTATGGAACAAAAGCAAACCCAAATATCTCACATATTTTTTTGTTGTGTGTAGCTTCTGCACTTAAAAGTTTTAATATTTTTACTTCTGCTTACCACATATCTACATGCAGTGATTTTGATGATAATTTTCTTGAATACTTAGTCTGAATTGCATCGTTGGAAAAATAGAACAAGTTGCCATTTAAAACAGTCCATCATATTTGACAAAAACTGCACTTTTGTGTCTTGTAACAACCCAGAGGCCAAATGAAATTGTAGTCATAAGGGGACCCAGATGGGGGGTTGTTTAAATTTGTTCCTACATTTTTGCAGTGCTGTACAAATGTCACATGATGATTTTTCCCATTAGAAACAGGAAAAATTATCAGAGTAGCCAGAGCAGTTGCATTGTTCCTGTCTGGGTAAAATTCACGTGTGAGGAGATGGTTGGCACAAAAAAGGCATTTAGGCATCTGAGGATGATCACTGGGGACCTGCTGAGATCTTTGAGCTTGCCAAAGCCACTGAAGCTCAAAACTCCCTCTGCTTTACACAGCCACTGTGTCATGGTCATCCTGGAAGGAGTTGGGGGCGATTTCCTCCCATCTTTCTAGTATATGGTGTCTCCACTGCCTCTAGATTTTGATGCTGTTTATCTCTTCTCAGAGAGAGAATTTAATCAATTCATCTCTACCGTGTCCTACTCTCCCAGACCATTCGGTTTCTGAATTTCCCTTCTGCAATCCTGATGCACTTTCTGTAGTTTAAGAAACCCTGTTATTTGGGCTTTCTGTTATCTGTAGTCTACAAGCATCAATGAATTCTTGATTGCCACCATCCTTCTCATAGCTGATTTTTATCATGTTTTCATCACAAGACACACTTAAATCTCTGCCATTCTTCTGCATCCTGCCTGCTGTGTCTTCACATGTTCTTAATAGCTTCTTTGAAGATAAAATTATCAAGCATGTAACAGAACCTTATTCCTCTCTTTTGCGTATTTTTCATTTCTCCTTTCTACCTTCTTGACATTGATTGAAAAATGCCATCCAACCTCTGCACTTTATTGCATCTCATCACATTCTTCCATTCACTGTCATGTTACTTTTGTCCTAAGCTTCTCATACACTGTGGTTTTTTATTTTTCCCATCTTCATTATATAATCCTGCTTTTTCCTATTAAAAACAAACAATCTCACACTTTAGTCTGCTTCCTTCTATAGAGACCACTTTATCTTCCTGTTCTCATTTATCTTTATTCTTATTTACCATGCTGTTTTCAATTCCCTCAATTCCATGCTCAGACCTGTTAGCTCTGCCTTGCATCCTTTGCACTCGATCAATTCAAAGCACTCATGCCAAAATTTTTAATGGCCTATTCTTAGCCAAGTCCCAGAACCTGTACTCTGTCTTCATCTCTATGACCTGACAGCTGCCTTCAATACTGCCACCATTCTCTTTTTTCTTGAAATATTGCCCTTCCCTGATGATTCAATTTTCTCCTAATTCTCATCCAAACTATTTATTCACTCCTTTCTCCACAAGATTCTCTTTTTAATCCCACAAATAAAACCATCTTCGACTATGTGATTACCTGATCTACATCTCAATTCCATCTGTCTCTCCTCTGTTAAAAAAGAAAATTTCTACCGGTTTTTCTTGTGGCTTAAGGATGTATAGTCACCTGAGGTTGACCTAAGTTTGATTAAGCATAGTTCTTCAATGCCAAGCCCTGATAGCTCTCTTTCAAGGAACAGTGGTATTTTTCACTGGTGACTAAGAATGTCAATAGACAATGCAAGGCCATCTCACGCCATAACCCTTTCGTGTCACTTTTCAAATTTTCTTTGAATGTAAAGCTTATAAGATAATTTCAGTAGCACTTAGGTCATGATATAATTTTTTATTTGGCGGAGTAGTATCCTTCTACACCCTTCCAGTATCTCTCTGTCACCTCTTGTGTCACATGGGTTGCAGAAGGTTTTGCGTATGGACCTTCCTTTTGCTCTTCCTACAGTCTTGCAGGGAGGGATCTCCATCCCTGAGGAGGTACTTCTTATGGCAATCAGGACAATAGTAAAATGGTGTTAACCACAAAAATATTATCTCGTGTATCGTGTAATCTGGTGAGCAGACCCTTTTCAGGGACCTTTCTGGTTAAGAATCTTTCAGGGAACAAAGCTTGCAAAAGTTTTGCCATTAGGTACTCTTCTACAGTAATTATTGCAGCTTCCACAACAATTTCACAACGATTAATGCATATTTGGCATCTCTATACCTGTGTGTATACATAGCCCCTTTGTCCGACATTTATATTACGGGCTTTCTTGTATTAGACTACAGGAGTCATATATTTGTGAGGTAAGGTCAGTTGGGGTTATTTAACATGCACAATGAAATAATGTACCTGGTGGGCTTTTTTCCTTTCTTCTGCTTTCTGTTTTATCTGAACAAGTTATACCTACATTGTAGCAGAAATATTAACTAAGAGATAAAAGTATTCTAAAAGAAGAAATTAAACCCACAAGACACATATGATTTTACTGCGTTCCTTTGAATGACCTCTTGCAGAGAAACTCAAGGGTCATTGTTGTGGAAACTTTCAGGCAAAAGTGATGTCACCAGAAATCATTTTAATGGAGCCTCATCTTCACATCCTATTGATTTATCTGCTAAGTATGAAGGGAAATCAATAAGCAGAATCATTTTCACATCTTTTAAACATCTAAGGTAGGCAAAAAATATTGTCCCTTACAGGCATGAATCATTGGAAGGAAAAATGGTAGCCATTGATAGGCATGAAAACATTTACTTCTTTATATTAAGAAGGTGATTTTAGTGTTTTGTCTACCATCTGTTGTTTGATCTATTTGTACTAAAGGAGAATTTCCCGCAGTGACAGTAGAAATTTAATTTTGTATGAAACAGAGGATAAAATACTGAGATTTTCCAAATGATAAGGTGAGATCTCAGAAAAAACGGTATAGAAGTATAGATTCATTGATGTTTTCTTGCTGCAACAGAAGACCTCAACTGTCTTATTCACTGCTTTTAAATTAGGACTCTCATTCCATAAACAGCTAATGGAGAGAAGATAGCTCTGGAACATTAATTCAGAGAACCCAATTTAAGAGTGTACTTCTTACCATGGATTATTTAGGGAGAATAATATGAAGTGTTTCTAATGTCAGATGAATTTCTCATTCACCTCCACCTAGGCACTTCAGTGGCATTGCATTCGCATTACAAAAGGGAACTGAAAAATGAAACAGATCATTAATTATACTGTAAACCCATTTAACTCTTAGACAAAGGTATAAATCAAAAGTTTGACATTTTTTATTTGTATGGAAAGTGCTTCATCTTGGCTCTTATTTCTTCTCTCCGTGGCTAATTTTGATGTGGTAACTGGTGGGAGTAATGCTCCTGTGAAACAATAGAGCCACCAGCTTTCCAGGTGAATTCTAATACTTTAGATTAAGAAATGCACTGTTTTGTATTGTATGGGAAATACAAGCTAAATGTTTAGCTCGTGTGCTTTGTGTGTTTGTGCGTGTGCTTTGTCTGATTATTTTTGAAGACTAAAGTATTTTAATTTCACTATTTACTGATAAGTATCAGATAAATTACAAGAATTTATTGTTATTGTGGGGTTTTTCCTGATTATAAAAAAAAATCCTGATTATTCTTTATTAATAATCCTAAGCACAGTTCTAAAAAATCTTTCTTCAACCAAATAAGAGATGTGTTTAAAATGTTTTCAGATGATTCAGTTGCTGAGTCTCTACCTTACGACACCTCATAGAGGCTGTTTAGTTGCTTGTTACTCGACAAGTTTTAACAGCCAGTTCCTGGAAACTGATCTTCACCTCGCTCATCACAGGTAAAATGAAAGAGAATAAAAACAAGGATCCTTTGATTTGCAGATAATCGTAGATTGAAACTTATTAAGCGATACTTTGGCTGCTTCATTCTAAATTCGGTTTCTCTGCTCGTTCACCACTTAACTGAACTGTCAGTTTGTCATCTCACATAACCAAAGGCTACACAATCCTCTACAAGGTTGACTATGAAGGTAGAGTCATAGAACCAGATAGTAATCTTCCACAATAAAGCCATCAATTCATCGGGCCAAAATATCCTAAAAGTATCTGAAGTTTGACAAGTAATGGCAAATATGATAAAGCCAAATTCTGTTATGTCACTTTTTGATATTATTATTTTTATACATATCACTATTTTGTGTGCTGTTGAAACTATGGATGCATGAATAAGCATTAAAAGGATTTCTAATGTTGGATGAGGAACACGATGGTTTCAGTACATTCTAGAGGTAACTCTTTTCGAAGGGACTTTTTGCTGACAAAAAGGTGTATTTGAGTGTCATGTCTGCATGAGTCTCTAACTGGACTTTTCCTTTTCTGCAGCCTTTTCCATTCCCTATGCTCAGAGGGTACAGGCTGTGAATTTCAGTACCTACCTTTACAGGCAGTCTCAGCTCCAGGTACGTTCTTTCCACTCAGCCACTTGCCAGATCAAACGTCTCCTCACAAACACTGACCTCCTCACCAGCCTCCGGCTGGGACTGCTTATGCTGAATAGTGACATGGCACCACAGCTAAGGGCTGTGCAAAGGATAAAGACATGGCTTGTTCCTATTCTGCCTGTAATAAACTTTTTACTTCAATTATGCTCATCTGGCAGATGAAACACCTCGCTAATTCAAAATAAGAATTTTTACATGAAGGGCATAGCTTCCTCAAGGCTTTCCAAAACAAATTAGTATTCAATTTAAATCTTTCTTCACCTTCTAATCTTTGAAAATCTAATCATGCCTTTATTCCTTTCATTGCGTTACCACATCAAAGCAAAACTTGTTGTGGATACTTCTCATTCTAAGTTCACCGTCTTTGCTTAGAACAATACTTTCATGAACAGCCTGAGTTTCTAGTAGCTTCATCTGCACCCTCAACATTTATTTATTTATTTGTTTGTTGTGGTAGAAGAATATTGAAACTTTTATCAAAGGAAATACCAACCAAGGACAGTTCTTCAGCCAATGTAAATTGTCCTAAGCCGGTTGATTTCATCAGGCAAATGTAAAATGCTCTATTTACCACTATTTACCACTTATGCGTTACCTCTATCAGCCTCATACAATCTTAATTGGGTATTGACTTGTGAAGAAAACTCAGCAATGTCAAACTGCAGCTAAAATTTTGAAGCATATTTGAAGATATTAATTATGTTTATCAATTTTATAAGTATTTAGTAATACTATCTAACATATGGACTCGAGACATTCAATCTTACAGAGCCTTTCATCAGATATGCAGCAAGTCAACAGTATTATAAAATTATTGTTCTTACTATTAGTACAGAAATTGTAATAAAAAATGGAGTAAAGGCTTTTGCTTCCGGCGGCACCTATGCCAGGCTGGTGGCAAGGCAGACCAGGCAGGTTGGACATCACTGAAGAAGTCTGTCTGTAATTTTTTAAGACTGTGAGAGTTTGTTAGCAGCAAGGCCTCTATGAATTCCTTCACAAAGAAATAATTCTTATGCTGTAGGACACGAGGGAACTCATGATCATAAAGCAAAGGAAAAAGAGGAGATTTTGCAACTTGGATCTTTGTTTGAAAGTATCTGAAGAAATAAACCTATTTCCCCCCAGACAGCTGTTTAAAATGTATTAGAGTACCCACTTGCACTATGTATCTCAGTCTGTGCATCTGAGCTGATTGTGCCATGTAACTTCTCAAAGCAGGGAAGTCTGATTAAACAATATGTGCCTAACTGCCTTTTTTTGGACTCAATACCAACTACTGTGCAATCATGTCTACCTCTTTTCACCTCATCGTTTATGAGCCACAGTTTACTTCAATTTACATTTCTATTTCAGTCAGTCAGTCTTACACAAACACAGCCTATTTTTCACTTTACGTTTGGACACATGAACTCTTTTATCATATTTCAATCTAGGGATATAGTCTGAAAAGTCTTGGAAAATGCTACAAAGACATTTCAGACCTTGTATTTAGTTACAACTGACAAATTTTCAGGTAGATTACCATACATTCCTATGTGACAGGAATAATAAAAAAAAATTATAGGTTTTTTTCCAAATAATTCATATTAAAGAAAAACTAAAGAATTGGGTTTTCGTATTACAGTCGCATGTATCATTTCATTTTGAAAGCAGGTGTTTTTCAAAATCTATCCTGCCTATTACATTCTGTGAATTACAGAATTATTGGCCTCAGCTGAAATCTCAGTCTTGTTGAAATCAGTGAGCATCTTGCCTTGACTCCAAGGAAGACGAGTGCCACCTGGATAAAGCCTCGAACAACCTGTTTCTTACTCATAGCTGACCCTAGTGGAGAAGGAGTTCCTCTTCAAACTTAATTATGCTATGACCCTTTTTGCTCAATAAGTCTGTCTTTTCTTGGACTGCTTTTTTCAGACAAAAAAATCTAGCAAACTGACTAAACAATTATATTAGTAATTCATTACTGCATTCATGCACTAAATAGTACTTCCAAACAAAAAGTTCTTGTACTGTCACTTACTGGGGGGGGAAAAAAAAAAAAAAAGTGTGTTCATGGAGTGCCCCAGGAATTTCTCAGTTGTCTCTTGCTTTTACATGTTTATTTTTCTAAATAGCTGCGAACCACATTGGACCCCACATCCAGTGTTTGTGATACTCCATTGTCAGTCTTTTGCCATAATACACTTCTTCTATTCCCACTTTTTGTATTCTCCCTTTTATCCAGCTTTTTAAATCTGCAAATGCTTTAGCTCCTCCCAAAACAGCTGCTTAGTTTTCCTAGTTGCCTCTTGAAGCCACAAGTATAACGACAGGAAGAGAAGACTCAGTAGAAAAATTGTCAATGAGGAGGAAACTCAGAGAAGGGAAGAATAAGTGAAGAATAAGAATGGAAAACAAAAGACCACCTTTGAACTTGGTCGCCTTCCGTACTGCATCTACCTCCACTGCCAAGAAGCCACAGATGCTCATCACGTAAGCAGATGAAAGTGTTACTGTGAGGTGCTTGTTGCTGGCTTAGAACCTTAATACTGCACATTCCCCCCCGCTGCACTAGTATATTTTTTCACTATTTTTTCGTACTGATACCTTTAGAAATACTGAACTAAGAATAAACTAAAAAAAGAGATTTTAAGCCTTATAAAAACCTCTTTAAAAGAAGTTTCGTACACTTCCTTCTTTTCTGCTTTCCTTTTTCTTTTTCACTTTCCCTTAAAAAGCTAAAATAAAATGAAGCACTCTAATAGGTCTTGGGTTACTAAGACCTTATGGAAGCTCGTATTCAGAAGGTGTACGGTAAGACTGAGAGATCATTTCTCCCAGCACTTTGGCTAAGCCATTTCATTTATGGTTGGACTTGATGATCTTAGAGGTCTTTTCCAACCTAAATGATTCTATGATTCTATAATTCTATGAAATATAGGAATAACGAGTTACAGCTTAGTAATACTAACATGGTTCGCTCAGAGATAATAGTGAATACAGCCATTAACTGATTACAGTATCATTGTTTTAATCTCAATTGTATTTCTTTCCTCATGTTATAGAAGAAAACATTATTTTAAAATATATGTATTCCTATTTAATTGTTCGGAAAGACCTTTATTCGCCATTCTCATCACAAAAAAGGAGTATTTTCAAAGGCAATACCGGTTTTGAGCTAGCCGAGTGCTAATAGATTTCCTTAAAGATATGTCTAGGAGTCTTCTGACTGGTTACATCTGGTTGAAGCATGACAAGTGTAGTAGGTATGATTTTTCTGTGATTACTTCCCATACAAAACTTCTAGAGGCTCAAAAGTCAATCAGGTTCTGCATTTGTGATTCAGTCAATTAGTCATTATGGCAAGTAAGAGAAGACTTCTCTGGCCAAGCGGTGGTGGCCTTTGCCAGTACAGGATGTCCCTGCAGCCATCATCCACTGAAGGCAGATGTACAGCCAGTTTGTTCCACAGAAGAGGTAAAGGAATGCAAAGACCATCTTCCAATTAACTTATGTCTTCTTCTGTCTAAAGTGTTCAAGAGCATGATAATCATTATGGAATTCATTCAATTTTAGCCATTCTGCTCACCTGTGTCATTAAATGCCATACAACTTCCATGTGTGTGAAACATTAATAATCAAATCAGAAACTGCTACTGGCAAGAAGAGAGAGTACTAATTTTTTTTCTAATAAGCAGAGTGTCACTTTGAGCTGTTGAATGAATTCATTACATTTCTCCCTAAGACATTCTGCAGAGGGAGAAGGAAAGGTTTCCTCTCTCTCTGGGGCAAAATTGTACCAAACAGCAGTCTGAGGTTAACCTTAGTCACTGCCAAATAAAACATACTGTGAGAGCATCCTCACGTACTGCCTCCTACCTGGCACACCAAATAAAATGGCCAGGCTTTAAAAGAGCAAACTCTTTATTTTTCTGAGATAATGGCAATGGTAAAAAGTCCAACACTAAAAATGAGTGGTATTTCATAAAGATAAAGGAAAGCTAATAAGGAAATCAGAAATATTAGACAAAAATAGATTATGTAAAAATGTCACCATCTCAAGGATTACTTTTACAGGACACATGCTCAAGAAATTCTCCAATTAAAGCCTGTCTGTACTTATGGTCTCTAATGGATTCTAGCGAATTTATGCAGCCTGTAGTTAATGACAAAGGCAAATTTAAACCCGAATGAAATTATAACATGGTTAGAGATCTGCTAGTGACAGCCTTCATAATAGATATGTCATGAAATATCAGTACTTTGAATATGAAACTGCTATTATGTTGTGGCTCAGAACCATTTAGGGACACATCAAATGGCTTCTAATAAATCTGAACATTGCAAGCCAGAGAAAATAGATTTGGAATCCAGATTTATGTTAGGACTTCCTCGAAGTAAAAGCTTACCATATTCCATTAACAACGAAAATGAAGTTGAAAAATTCTCATGTAAGGTAATTGCTAAGGTTTTGTGTGATGGACCACCACCAAGATAATCAGCCTTCAGACATGAGAAGCGATCAAGCCTCCATTTAAATTAGTGGAATCACATTGATTTAGTGTGGCTAAGCATTTGACAATGGACTTTTTTTCTTTGATTAATAGGTGTAGGGAAAAATAATTGCATAGTTCATGCAACCCACTGCTACAGGATGGTTTAAAAGTGATTTGCAGCAAGTGACCAAAAGAGAGTGGCTCATAGCACTCTGTACTCCATGGGGCAAGACATCAATGAGCTCTGGAGAAATGGGTATACATGGTCAGGAGTTTGCTGTGGTACTGAGGGACACAACCCAAGTAAGCAAATGTAGCCAATCCAGAAGACTCCTGGAATGCGTCGAGGATAGACAACCCAACCAGAGGAGATGTGATATTGGACCTCATAGTCACCACCACAAATGAGCTAATTAGTGACGTCAAGATTGGAGGCAGCCTGGGCTGCAGTGGTCACGTGCTGGTGAAGTTTGCAGTCCTGAGGGATATGGGCCAGGCAAAGAGTGACATCATGACTCTGAATTTTAGGAAAGCAAAATTGCAGCTCTTCAAGGAGTTAGTCAATAGGATACCCTGGGAAATTGCCCTCAGGGGCAAGGGAGCAGAACAGAGTTGAAATTCCGGAGGACTGCCAAGACACCGTCGGGCTTGTGATAGTGACTATATTCTTGCTGTACTCTGTAATACTGTTTCTCCTTTCTGCCTTTGCTCTGCTTCCTCTACTCATCTCAGTGACTATTGCTGGGGAATAACGATAAACCTGCAGTGAGTGGCGCCTGACCTTGCTTGTGTCTTCATCTCACACTAGGAAATCACTGCGAATCTCTCCCAGGCCCAGTGTAGTTGGACCAGGATGTAACAACAAGGGAGTTGTGTTTTGAAGGGCATTTAGTTCTAGATAAGAAAACATTCCAAAGTACAAATACAGCCACAGGGGAGATTAAACACTGTGTGGTATTGTGGTTTGATTCAACTGAAATGGAAAGTAAGTCCTCTCCATGCTTGTCTGAGTAAATACTAACAGACACAGAATCGAAAGGAGAGTTAGAACAGTCTTCCTGACACATTTTCCACTGCTGAGGCTCAAAGACTTAACAGTTCCCCATGCAAAGGTGCAGGACCTGTGAAACTGCAGATATTTAATACTCCATGGGGCAAAGGAAGAGTCATTATGTGACGTGAAGAGGACAACTTTCCAGTAGTTATGCAAGTGGCTAGTGATTATCCTGAGATACGCGGGGGAAAAAATTGCCTTTATATGTTGCAATGGATTTAGACAACAGGATATTTAGAAAAATATATTATGAATATATATTGAGAGAAAGAGAGTGATATCATCACACTTGCTTATCAGTTGGGGTCCTGCCCAATATACACACGCTAGCCATAAAAATGATTAGGCTGTTTTCCTTCCCTAGCTGGAGTAGATGAGGGGAGTATGACTGACATTCCTTCTATACTATTATCTCAAACAGATAGCTATCAGAAAGTCAATCTCTTCCCGGCTTTGCAATGTGTCTCCAGGCTGTGACGGCACTGACATAAGGCATATTTTTAAGCTGCCTGTAGATTCCAGAATGAATGAGAGATTTAATATGGGGGAATATTCGCCGATAAAAGTGACTTATTTACCATGCCCACTCTGTGTGCTGTGTTCCAAAAGGAGCAGATAAAAAGCAAGAAATAATGATAAGAAAAAAATCTATATAGGTGGATTTATTCAAATGTGATGTTGTCCATCGCCAGAAATATATTTGCCTCACTGCAGGACACTGCAGGACTGTGGAAAGGGATGGAAAAGGCATATGTCCTGTTAAGCAGAAGTTGGAGCCAGAAGAAATTATTTATAGGGAGAGCACTAATGTCCATGAAGATATTGAGAAAGCCAGAATGTGCTAGGACATGCTTGTAACGCGGTCTGCCCTGTGTTTGCAGCAAGGACAGTCATTTATTAGGTCTTTTCAGCATTAGCATACTGAACTGGGAAAACTATGCATCTTTTATGTCCTATTAAAGACATGTGGGAGATGTCTCAAAATTCTTCTTTAAATTAAATACGTACACCTGCAACCAGGTGTAGGCAGTGATGAAGCAAGCAGCTGCCTAGGGCAACAGCCGCAGGTCCTGCTGCCCACCCCGCGGTGGCCCTGAGAAGCCACATTCTGTGCTGCTGCCTGGGGGAGGAGAGGCTGTGGGCATTTGCGGTAGGGAGGTGACTTATTCCAGCAGTAGGAAACTCCATCACCCCTTTCACCATCCCTCCACTAATAGCAGGAAAACCAACACGTATGCCCAGAGCTCCCCTTTGGACTGTGTTCCTGCTCCACTCCTTCCTTTATTGATGCTTATTAATGAAAACTATTAGATTTAAGGTAGGAATAATTTGGTGCCAGGTGACGGGGAAAGGTTAGCTATTTTATATCTTGGAATATGTTAACAAAACCTTTGCTGTTATCACAAATAAGCCAAATTTACGACTGTAAGGATGGTACCAAAAATGCAATACAGATCACATAATCTTGTTTTCCAGCCAGATCACTTAGGAATGCACATAAAAATATCGCATAAAAAGGAGTCTAATGTCTCAGATCTTTACAAATGTCTAACAAATAACAGTTTGAGAGAGAGAGGAAGAAACATTATGCATAAAAAAATCATCAATATATGTTGCCTTATTCAAAGAACATATTTATGTATTACGAACATTTGCACTTTGCAGTTTACCATGAAATATTCTTTTTCCTGGGTTTCAGAGAAGAGGCAGACAGCTGGTGGAGTCACAGATGTAAGAATGTTTTTCCATTTAAATGGCTTAAGCAGTTGTCTTTCACGAGGACAGAGACCAGTTATGAGAGGCAGCAAAGTTTATCTACGCCTTGTCAGACTGTGGCAAAGGCTGTATATTCTTGGAAGCACTACAATCTATAGAGGTACAGTATTAGACATACGGCAGAGATATGCTTTGGACCAGGCAATATGTTAAAAATGGCTTTTCAGTATAATCTCCCTATTAGGGCTTTTTTTTGTGAGCTTCAACTGAATCCTTAATGTTATCTTAACCCTTTCATTCAGGGGACGTGGGCAGGTGGGGGGAAGACTTGATTATAAACCAGTGGTAATTTTTATTACCCCTTTTAAATTATAACTATGAAATGATATTTTATTCAATTATAAACTTAATGTATAACTATATAGAATACAAGTACTCGAATAGATATTTATATTAGATATTGAAATATTTATAAATTACAGATTTAAAAGTGGAAAAAAGAAGGTCACATTGCATGCTGTCCTTTTTCACGAATTAAAAAGAAAACTTAGGCAAGTTAAAGTGAAATTGTTGGGAAGAGAGGGATGAACATTATTATGAGCAAAGAGAATATAACTGTCCGCTTTTAGATGGAATCAAAGAATAGGTTCATCGTTTTTCCCTGTGGCAATTTAATTCACATTTTGTACTGTTCAGGTAGAAGCATATTAATGGCAAATTACAGAAAGCAAGCCATGGTAATGCAGTGCATAGCTAATTGCATTGTTAAAATTTATCAGTGATTCTCAGTCAAGGATAAATGACGTTGCCTTTGCTATGCATAAGGAAAAATCCTCAGTGCAGTCAGGGAACTGATGAAAGTTGAAGATAGTCTGTCTTCCTGAAACTCACCTCCTCATCTGAATAGCTCATGCCCACTGCTCCTGCAAGCCGGGCCTGCTAAAATAAATCATAAAAAAAAAATCACAAAGTCCAAGTACTGTTTTTCCATGTCATGATGGTTCTTTTGTTCATTTATCAGCACTCTGGGGAGATGGTTTTCACCAGTTTCACTGTAAATTTAGTAAAATGGTCCTAATACCTCAGGGACTGTGGGATCGACCAAGCCACAGCCAGTTTCTGGGCTCTGCACAGATCCACAGAGTGTAGGGGAGGACAGCATTTAAAAGGATTAAGAGAATTGAACTACAAAACTTCACAGTCACAGTAACATCAAGGAAAATTCCTAAAATCAGGCTTTTTGATACCAAATTTCAGGTCAATGGGCTTTGTTTAACCCACGGTTTCCTGTTCATCTGCAGTACTGGGTGCACTGTGCCAAGTAACCTCCAGGCTCACAAATACAACAAAAACTAAAAATCTTCCTCTAGTTCCTCTGCAAGTCAATGGCATTTGATTCTGAAGAAGGAAAGGAGAAGAGTGGCAAAAGGTAGTAAGCAAACTGATTTTGTTCCCTGGTTGTTTTTCAAGTGTTATTTAGCGTTAAGCACAGCCCTTCAGATGATAGCCACAGCAACTGTTCTGGTCGCCAAAGATATCTTTCCAAGGAGGTATTAATCTTTTCGAAGTTACAGCCCTCAGGAGCCATAAATATTTTCTTCTTGCTGCGGTGTTACTACTCTTGCAATCACAGGGCGCTATATGCAGGTATGTTTTTAATCCCTATGAGTTAATAAAAGCTCTTACTTCTTGCTCTGAATCTCGACAGCGGGTAGGAGTCTTTTCTTTCACTTCATTGTCCTCTTGATAGTTTTCCAGAAGCTCTGCCTAGACTACACAAAGAGAGAAACTGGATAGGGTATTTTATGTTGTACAGAAGTGCTGTACAACAAATTTTCTGGGCTAGCTCAACAACTTACCATCTTGAGGAATGTTAGGAACAGTGAAATGCAATCCAAACCTAATGGCAAATTTTCTGTTTCTCATCAGTCTACTTTTCCCATACTTATCATCCCCTGTTTTCATCTCAGTNAAAAGAAAGAAAGATATTTGGTCTGCAAAAGCTTCAGTATTCTCCATTGGCTTCATAGGTACACATAAATTTAGAAACAAAATAGCTTAGGAAAGTTTCCTGTTGCCATGGCAAATTCAAATAATATACTTGTTCATTACTAAAACTGGTTAAATATTTTTCCTTAACAATAAGGCTTTAATAGAAAAGATATTGAAGCATTATCACACTAATAGAAATGGGGACAAAAATCTTATTTAGATAGTACAACTAGAGCTGATATTTCCGTCTGTTCTGCTATGGAAAAGAAACTCGTTCAGGAGCGGAGGATTTGCTGCTTTTCAGGTAAAGATCTGGTAAGGTCACAAAAATGGCTCTGAGGCTAATCTCATGGGTTGCTTTATTTATTCCTTCCGGGCAGTGGCAGCTCAAACCTGCTTCATTTAAAAGTCAGAAGTATAGGGTAAGGTTGATGTCTTTGTTTTGACTTCCACAGCTACCACTTAAAGCTGGTTTGAAAGTCAGTTTGATCCCTTTCTCCATTAAAGATTCTTCCACAAGAGTCTGGCTGACTCTTTTGTTCTTGAGGCAAAAAGACAAGGAAAATGTTGCAGATCTAAGTGCTAGCAGTAATCCCCTCTCTTGCTGAGAGGACTCTCAGGACTCCTCCCTCGTGCAGGATTCCTGACATCTGTCATATTCCCCAGCAACTAAAGCAGCTCTCCATTTTTTTGGTCTTTAGGCACTCAGACTGTAAAATCCTCACAAAGACATCTTCTCTTACCCTGTTTTGAGTTGTATGTGGTGTACTTTTTAGTTACTGCTGTAAATGGTCTCTCAGTATAGTTTTGGATATCTTGAGCACCCTACAGATATCTCCACGTCTACTGCATTAGGCTTTACTATATGACATTCTCAATTCTCTATTAAATTTCTCGTCACTTGTTCTGTCACATTTAAATTCAGACTATTCACTGAAAATGGTACTGCTTGGCATAAGTAAGGATTAGCAAACTTTGCCAATAGCAATTAGAGCAGCCCATTTACTACTGCAATTTGAAGGGGCCTGCATGCATTTCATGGCCACGGCTGCGCCGTGCCGTTTCAGAAATCCGAGTTTCAGCTGGCTTCAGTAGCTCCAAGACAGCCTTCGTTTAGTGGTCTGGCTGTCAGGAGGAAAGGAAAATCCGCAACACATGAGCAGAACAACTTATGCAGGGAAGTTGCAAAGCAAACTGCAAACTCTACAATTACCATATGTTGCATTTGTATATACCGTTTATATATGTATACACAAAATACTTTGCACTTTATCTGCTATCCCTGCCTTGCCTTTTTATAAGTAATTTTGAAACCTGGCAAGGAAAATTAAAGTCAGTCCTTTGCTGACTGTTTCTGTGTGATTACCCTGCACATCATCCATCACAGATTGACCTTTCACTGGTCGATCACCAGTGAAAGACTGTGGGATTCGACAAGGGCTCATTTCTATATATTATGAATTTTTCTTGTTAGTCTTTCATAACATAATGTGGAGAACTGGGAGGGTAAGTGGGGAGAACACAACAAAGTTTTTCAAATCTTTTAAATAGCTTGGGTTTCAAAATCAAAATGCCCCTCTCTAAGAAGCCTTGAATCTTCTCTGCTTAGAAATAATATCTAACTTGCCTACCACCTATCTATTGAATCCTGGGTAATGAAGAGCCACAGACCAAAATCTACCTATGGCTGCATATGTGGGAGAGCTGAGAGAAGGGGGATCGCTGGGGTTGCATCTCGAGAACCGAGAATTTGATCTGCTGGCAGATCAGGCTAAACACCTATATTCAGGTATGTACCTATGGGACCAGATCTGTCAACATCTGACATTTCCCATTGAAGGCAATGTTTGGGAAGTGTTTGAAACTCACGACACACCTTTCCATGAGAATAAAGAGTTGGTATCCATTCATTGGGGATGGAACACGGACTGGACTTCAGATGTGAAAGAGAAATGAAGATAAAATTGTGAAAAATCTCCTTTGTTTTCTATTTCATATGATTTTACATCCAACCCAGTACTTTGAAAGCCCAATCAATTTAAGAGATACGGCCAGACTGTGGACATTCATATTCTTTCTCTTGTTCAGTTGGTGAAGACTCTTCTGGCAAAAGAACTTTTCCATAAAAGACACTCCCAAAAGTTTTCTTTTTTCTTCTTCCTCTCTCTTTTATTTTTTTTTTATATTTAACAGGAGCTTTCCAGTCTCAGTCCTCAGAGATTTTTGTCTGGACGTCTTTGACCATCCATCTCCACTGACAGACAGTAACAATTGACAATAGGAGCACTAATAATGATAGTAGTAACATTTTACTTTTAGCTGACAGGATACGCTTTTCTCCCAGGAATTTTATTGTTCCATGTCATACGGATCTGTATATCGGTTGCTGAAATAAATATATTACATAAAAATAATGTTGGCAGTTTTATATTTCTAGAAATTCTGTTTAAATTGATTTGTTAAAAGAATTAATGTTTTTTCACTGTATTTTACCTTCTGGTACAACATCTCATGATATCCCATTAAACATTACAGTCTTAAGTATGCATCATTTAATGCAGATATTGCTACTTTGGTGGTTGGGCACATTTTTAAGAATGTATATATCAAAATGAAACTTGCATTTCTACAGCTATTACACTGCATTATCCCAAGAAATAGAACACAATGAAATTGCTTATTTTACATAGATTTTAAATTTATTTCTTTTTAAAGTCCTGACAGCACTACAAAAGGTGTGGGTTTTTTCCCTTTGTTTTTCCAAGGTCCAATCAGGTTTTGCAAACGCACACTCACAGTAGGAAGCATTTTTCTGAACAGAAATGTTTTTTCACACACCTATTGCATTCAGCAGAATTGCACCTATGTCCTTTTTTTTTTTTTTCTACTTGTTTGAATCAGTGTGAATAATGTTGATCCATGCTCAGGACTCCCTGCTTCCAGGGCAAGTGTCTGTCCTTGACTTACCTTGCCCACATTTCAACAAAGCCTCCACTGACTGGAAAGGGCCGAGTTTTGGGGAAAGAATGGGGAGCTGGTACACGAGCTGTATCTGTACTTTAGCAGGTGACCTTGCCACCTGCACTGTGAAACACGAGGGCTAAAAATAAGTATACCATCTATTTCTAAAACGGCATAGTTATTAAATTTCTTGGCCAAGATTCTCATAGATCATCAAACTTCTGAGTCCCTGCACGCAGATAAAACATAACATTCACCCCTCCAAAAACAAACCATGTTCACTCAGCATCTTCAGCGCTACTTACTTGTTCTATGGTCTGCGAACTGACACACATTTATTTTATACCTGGCTGTTTGGATCAAACATAAAGCAAACCATTAAGCCTACAAACACCATTTCAAGCATATTCCCCAGACTATTCTGGATTTTTTAAAAAGTAAATAAAAAAGATATCTCTTTTCCTTAAAGGGCTATTCTGCCATCCCAACTGCACATAACAAATTCCAGTGCAGGGAGTCCAGCTAAAAGTTCAAAGTGCTGCAAACCAGCAACCACTTGCAGGTGGGAAGTCTCAGGGTGAGGGGTTTGAAGAGGGACGACAAATTTAGTAGGTTATCACTGCAAACAAGGTACCTTTAAAGCAATTCAAACTTATAAATGGCTGGCTTGCCCTTCATTTCACAGAAAATACCTACTCTTATTCCAAAAATTTCATTTTAAATTTCATCATTCATTACCCGTGCAAAATTAAAACCTTTTTAGCAGCAGCAGAATTGCAGTTAAATTCAGACACTTACTAAAAACAGGGAACCGTTTCAACATTTTTTTTTATTTTCTCAGAATGGTCTTGAAAAGGCCCTTTGTCTTAAAAAATAAACCTTAGACATTTTCAAGGCAGATCAATTTTTTTAAACAAAGTTATATGGTGCTAAATATAAGGTTTATAATGGAATTTGGCTGAACTGGAAAGGATTTATGCCTGTAATTAATTGCAAAGGCTGCAACATAGTTCTGTAGAAAAAAAATCAAGAAAAAAAAAAAAAGGGCAAAAAGAAGACAAAAATAAAAGCTTGTCCGATGAGCTGAAAATAACAGCTTTGCCACCAAGTTAGGCAAGTAAGAAGGTTAAATATCACAACAGGAAAAAGCTGTCTAAACTACCAGACAGTTTTAGCTGAGCGTCCTTAGGGAATATTTATAAAGGGCACGTCAAGTAAAAATAACTTATTCACAGAGGAGGAGTACTTCAGAGAAAACAATGCAGGGAAAAAAGAAAGAAGGTAGAAATGCCCTCTTCAGCTTCCTTTAGCGAGCAGGAGGATGCTGGGACCCTGGGTTCAGTTCTTGCTTACTTTGTTGTGGAGGGAGCAATCAACATCATGCTTGGGCAGGAAAGTCAAATGTGCTCCCCTCACCCCAGAATACTAAAATATCATTATATTCTCAGGTCCCCAGAATAGGTACTCAAGCCTGACAGCAAGGTAACAAGGAGTATTGCTCAGAAAATGGCAAATACATTGATTGGAAAAGATCCCTTTACCTGTGACAGAAATAAATGCGCTGGGGCATGCAGTAAGGATGACTTAGTTACATTTTCAACTTCTGAACTCAATTGACAGTTTACTAACACAAGAAAAGAAGAAAGAAAAAAAAAAAAAAAAAAAAGAAGGTGGTATCATATTAGTCCTGGGGAAGTAACCTCTTGGAAGAGATATTTCTTTAAGAAAAGCTGTTTCAATATAATGGACTATCCAGGTAACATAATTACCCATATTACAGCAAAAGAGAGAGTTTTGATTTTAAATAAATTTGGACAGTACATGTACGTCTTTAATTAATGGGTTGTTGCCAGATGGAGACCTTCCAATCTGACTTTTCAAAGCGTTGGACTGTATGATAGGGAATTATTCAAAAACAATAGCTTTTGCTCTATTCTGAGGGGTCTGGAGTGTATTGCAAACATTATTAAAGCTTCACAAGCATGGTAGAAGCCCCATGTTCGCCAGGAATGCAGACATGAATGGTGCAGAGCCTTGGTCCCTAAAGAAAGCTTTCCAAAACAACTGTCTGATACGTACTAAGTTCAAACTCACAAGCATTCGGCCCTGTGGTACTGATGGGAGAGCCTCTGTGGGTGTGCCGACGTGCTCTCTCGGGGCACAGGCAAATATCTGGCCTTTTGGGTGTTCTGGAGCATCATCCTCACGTGCCTCCAACACCGAGCATCCCCATCGCACACAGCAGAAGTGGCCTTCATCCATATGAGCTGGAAATCTCATTAGGTTGAAATTACAAACAGACCTGTAGATGTTTTATAGAAAACTTGATTCACGCATGGCTGGCTGAGCTGACCAGCACCTTTCAAGACTTGCCTCCCACTTGCGGTTTCCATACGCAGTGGGTGGATGGTACTTTCAGTCTGGATGACTTACTGCGGTAAAGGGAAACAGCAAAGAACAAAGTTAAAACACTTCCATGAAGAAGAAAGCAATGTTTGTGTTTCTGTCCCTGTAACTATTCAAACTGTTTAAGAGCTTCAGCAGCAGGCAGATAACTTTTAGGATTTATAAGGATGGCATGCAGAGTGCAAGGCTGGGCATACAAATGCCACCTTCATATTTATATCCTGCTCTTTCTATTTTGAATCTGTGATTTCACTTGTGAGCATGATCACGATGCTGCAATAATCGTCTTCCCTGCACATTTCAACCGTTTTCTAGATCTTACTCTTTTCTTTTTGTGTTGAGGAAATTAAGAATTTCAAAATCATTGTGATATATAGGTCCTGTCATCTACAGGTTTGTCTCACCCTCATTATTTATAAATATTGCAGTAAGATACACTAAAACATTGTCTGCAAGTTTGCAGTAATGTCCTCAGCTTGCACATTCAGCCTTTTGTGGGGTAAGGTTGTTTAAGTCATACTCACTGCCTGTGTTTTGGCCTATGCCAGCTCCCTGCGAGCTGGTCCTGAGAGATGTAGCCTTAAGCCTTCCTCTTCCTCTGCCTTCTGGCTGGGGAGAGAGTGGTGCTGCGGCACCAGAGGGTGGACCTGGCCTGCAGGAAAGGACAACAGGTAAAACCTGTCTGGGGAGTGGAGTCCCTTGCTTCGAAGGCAGCGTGGTGTAAATGCCACCAGCTGCATAATCTAAGCAAGCACCATATAACTCTTCCAAAGCCAGCCCATGAAATGTGGACCCTTACAGATTAAAAAAATATATAAATGGAATCACTCCTCAGTATGAGACATTTTTACTTAGCTTTTTAAATAACTTTTCTGCCTGTGGTTTCATTTCTCGGGGAAGAGCTGTGTACATGCAGGCAGAGGCTCATGCTTAAAATGTCATGCTGAAATATCACCATGACATACAGCATGTTGATGCATCAAAATAGAATCAACGATAAGGTGCCAAAAAAGGTTTCACTGATTGCCAGTGAAGATATTTGAGTAATTATTTCAGTGTGGCTGCAGTGAAGTCAGCTGGCACAACCTTGGTAAATCCCTTCCTGAAATGACATACTGAACAAAAGCACTCACAGGATCCTTAATGTGCATATTTTATGACAGAGAACATGATGAAAGCCTGAATAAATTATCATGAAGAATCTTTAGCAATATATTTAAAAAATAATAGCAAACCTTTCTCAATACCATTTCTTTACAGTTGAGGAGCAAAGCCTACACAAAATCTTTACAAAAAGCTGCTAGAACTCTGCAGTGCTCTTCTGAGCTAATTACTGAAGCATTACAGTTGGGATTAATTAACAGAGTTTGTTCTTCTTCTCCCATCACATACTCCTCTTCCCACTCAGCAGGTTTTTGTCCCATCCACGTTGTGTTCCTTTACATGAGAATACAATGGGAATGTGCATTCAGAACAGCAAAGAAAACTATACCTCACTTCCGTGCTCACCAATGAGGATTATTAGTGTGTTTATAGCCAGGAAGAACGATGGCTCTTTCCACGCAATTATTGGAATCCACTGGAAACACAAAGTGTTTACAGTTAGTGGTATTCCGGGCCATTAGCCAGAGCTTTGGCTAATAACATAAGAGTCGTTCATCAACATACAAGCAGCCATGTTCAGCTCGGTGAAGGCAAGGATTTTCCTTCATATTCGCAAGCCACACGACAAGAAAATCATTATGGTTTCCTATTATCAAGCAGATGCAGATAGTCTTGTTGGCATCTGGCGAAAGGCTATTTATGAGCAGGCTGTACATCACTTCTTCATGGCACTTATTAAGCGGTTTGTCAGATGGTATTGCGCTGTAGCAGTATCCCAGATTGATCCGTTTTGGATTTCCACGAGACAGTCACAGACGTAATGAAGAAGAGAAAATATTCTGCAGTGAAGCAGCCACAGGCCCTAATGAAATGTGGCACATTAATTTCTGAGCTATGAAATTGTATAATCCCAGTGGGTTTACGTTTCCAACTCAAGGATCCCAAGGAGGACAAGGGACAGGCACTTTGCAAAATGCCTGTTTACTCCACACACCCCCTGTGGCTAAGTTTCTCTTCACATAACTGTCTCTAGGAGCAACCTCTTTCTTGAAAAACTAGCACTCAGGAATTAATTGTCTGCATTTGTCCTAGAAATGTCAAGCTTTTTGCTTTATGAAAGAGCCCAAAAGACTAATAGATAGATAGACAGACAGACAGATTGACAGACAGACAGCTATGCAGAGCCCAGGTTTAACTGCTTGATCTGACAAAAATCCCTGGAAGAAAATGTGAGTATTTCATGCCTTGTCTTGTTCTTAAACTGATCAGTGGTAGTGGGGAATACATTTAATTTCATTTTCTTGAGAATTAAATTCAAATAGCTCTGATTAAAAAAAATCTCAGCATTTTAAACTGGATGCATCTGCAGCCTTATTTGGGATACTGCCACCAAGCTGTCAGCTGCCTCAGTTCACACAAGGTTTATTCCGATGCATGACACGTAATTATGAAAAAAAAGAAGTGATTAATTCCCATTTGAAATTGTAGGTACAGTAAACATGAATGGTAATGATATTACCACAAATAAGCTTAACTTTCTGTCTCTCTGTCCCGAAGACCCCCAGCAAGCCAGCAGCCTTGAAACATTTTCTGGGCAGGAGCTCAGTTTTCAGCCCTTTGCAGATCAAAGTAAAGATGCACCAGAAAGAGCAGATAGTGCTTTCATCTCCACAATATGAGCCATGCAATTATCCCGCACCTTCTTACATCCAGGCAATACAATTCCTTCTGTCATGAGGCCAAACCGAGCGTGTTTCTGAAGTAGAGGGAGAAAATCAAAGCGATGTCTCTTGTTGAAGCAGGGGCTGAGGTCAAGAGGGCCAGTGCGGCAGCAGGACGTGTTCGCGCTGGTGGGACCTGGGAGAAAGCTAAACACAGAACCAAATTGCCATCATCTGTGTGTATGGAGGGACACCTGTGTGACACCCCTCTGAGCCACCCCTGGAGCAGGGATAGATTCATTTCAGTACAGTTAGGGCTAAACATTTCTGAAATGCAGCTAATTTGGGGCTGGCCAGCTTGGAGCACAGAGAGGGAGAGCTGGCAGTAGAAAAATAGCGCGGCCACAAGTCTGCAGCAGTCCCAGAGCTCTCTGGTAACTCACCATAACTTTACTGATGTTACAGGGAGGTTGAATTTACTCCCCAGCGTCCTAAAGGTATTACAGATCCCAGTAACAGGGGAGCCTATGGGTCTTCCATCACTTTGCACCGTAGGATTTTTGTGCGTATGCGCTCTGTGTCACAACCAAGAGAGCTGTCATCTTTCTCTATCTCCTTTTTTAAAAACAAGGAAACAAAATTATTTTTTTCTTCACTTGAATTCCTCTTGTCTGAGCTGGTTATCACTGCACTGAGTGTGGCAGGTTTTCCTCAGGTAGTATAATTTCCATATTTACTTGCTCTTTGTTATTGGTTCACAGTGGATTATTGCGATAGAAATGTAAGTACTCCACAAAAGAAGCAGCTTCATCTAGGATATGACAGTTAAGTAATGTTTCAAAATGGCATATCAGATTACTCAGATTATGTATTTATAACCATTTTGACTTAATGTTTTCCCAGCACCAACGTGAATCAGGTTGTATAATTATGTGCGAGACCTCTGGGCAACTATGAGTGTTCAGTCGCTAAGTGCCATTCCTTAAAAAAACCACACCAACACAGTCTTTGTGGTTTGAGCTGGTTACATGACTTCAAACTTATTTTGAAAGCTTCTCAAAACAGTTCTTCTTTTCCTAGGTATTAGACCAGAACCACAACCTAGGCATTAAAAGCAACCTATTGCGAATGGCAATGAAAGCAGCCTTATTCTGTTGGCATAGAGAGGTTCGTTTGTCAGAAATTACAGCATAGGGAAAGGGTTCTTTGGAAGATGCACTATGAAGAAATAAATACATAATTCCCATGCAAATTGCCAGAAAAGATGATTAATGTAGCAACTTACATTACTTAACACATCAATTTTCAGTGACGCTGCTTGAGCTGCACTGGTTTTACTCGTCCTTCTCCCCAGCAGCGTGGACTCCCCGATGCTCGGTTAGCACTGCAACACTCCTTGTTGCTTTGATTAATCATCCTTTGTCCCCATTTTTTCCTCATTTCAACTTCCTAATCAACTTCAATTTTTTATTTTTATTTGTTTTGACTTATATTAGAAGGAAAAGGAGATTTTAAAAAATCAACCCATTAATAAGGGCCTATTTTAAGCAGGGTAATGGGGAGTTGGCATTCTTTCCATAATACATTTCAGCTAGCATTGACAGTTCTTCAATACAGAGGAAAATTCAGAAAATGATAGTATCTATCAAGTAGTTCTCAGTCAAAAATGAGAAAGGATAGAAAGAGATTCACAGTCAAAATTAAAATTAATAAATACTAAAACACGTACATTAGAAATCTGGCATCTCCATACCTTCTTTTTTGCCAAGGCTTGATTTATAATGCAAGACCTGACATATTATAAAGGTAAATATATATATATATATAAATATATATAGCTATCTATCAATCTATCGATAGATATGAGATCATAGGCTGCTTCTTGGCTGTTATCTAAAGAAGTCCAGCTGAAGCTGGACCAAAAGTACATTAATCATTCATGTTCAGGTACAGATCGATATGCTGTGAAACACTTTCATCTTCTCCTTAGAAATAATGCTTGGGTATCTTCCAGCCTGCTTGATGGCTGCAAAATCTCCTAACATACTAGTGAGGGTTAGTCTTTGTCTATTTTAATTTAGACTCATGTTGTACCATATAATAATATTATCCACTAACAACACTGTATGAAATATTTGCTTATCAATTGCCTGTGAAGACACTGGTAAAACTCCAACAGCCCAAGATTAAAGTGCAGGAGCAAGTGTTACTCCTTGGGATCCAGGCTACGCCTTGAGCCACAAGTCTGTAACTCAGATGAGGAGTCTGAAAATTGCAATATGGCTTAAAGATGTGAGAAGAAACTTGAAATTATAAAATTAAAATTATCTCTTTCCTTTCCACAGCTATTAACCCAGGAAAAAAACAAACAAACAAACAAAAACACCAAAAGGTCTCCATGTTTACTGTTGAATGTCTACTGGTTCTATAAATGCCATTTGGAATCAGAGCTATTCGACCTGCCTGAAAATCAAATCCACAGTACTGCCTATTTTGAAACTAATTAGCAGACCCACCTATTGGCTCTTAACATAAATAAGTATCTTCTTTGTCATTTGACAGCTGGAAGAGTTGAAATACAAAGGAAACCAGATCCAGAGAGGAATCATTTTAAGTGAAAAATAAAAGAAAAATGTTAAATACAACTATTTTCTCCTGTTAAAAAATATATCTGTGTGAAAAATTGTGTCATATATTTTGCTACGTTCAGGACATTGTTTGAGACAAAAACAAGAGAGTGAATGCATTAGCCTGGCTCAGACACAACATCAGAGCTAGGGAAGTTTGTCTCACTAGTACCAGCTTTATGCACTAGCTGGATACTCACACAAAACCTCTCCCTTTCCACCAGGAGCATTTTTTGTTTCATGAGACTGAGGTTTCAATTCGTCTGCCCTTTCTTCTGCCCTTTATACTGCTTGGTTCTCAATAGAGATTAATATTCTTTTCTGGACTTGCAATTTTGTGTCTCTCTCGAAACGGCACTTGGCTTTGGCCTCTTCAAATACACTTTCTTCTCTTCTCCATTAGCCTCCTGGACAGTTACCGTGTAGGTCTTGGTACGTCACCTCTCTCCAGGCCTGGCCCTACTGGCTCCCCAGTCCTGCTACACCCAATACAACTCTCACTTTCAAAGAAAGACTTCACAAATTGTCTCCCTTTTACTCACCATACATGCCTGGGGGAGGACACCCTCCCTGGCAGCATCTTGTGATGAGAGGGTCACTGCAACTGCCGTGGAGCATCTTCTTGTCATGGTTTTGGTCAAACTGGAGAGAGTTAGAAGAGGCCTAGCAAAGAAGTAAAATTACAGAACAGAAAGTTGGTTCTGTTTTACCTCAAACCAGGGCACTTCCTGATGTCTTCGGCATCACGGCTCACCCCATCAAGAGCAAATGTCCAACAGGTTCCTCTTTGAAACTCTCTTTTGCTAGGAAGGCAAGGAAAAAGCCTGTGGGCTGCTGGGGTGGTAGAGCTGGCAAGCTGATCAATAATACAGCATTTATTTTTTCGTTGTGGTTCAATTTTTTAATTTGCTCTGTACAGCTCCAAGCAGCCCGGGGACCTAGGCCGTGCCTAAGGACTCCAAGTGGTTCAGTAATAAAAATACCAAAATTATTTATATTAAACTTCACCCAGCCGAAAATAAATGTGTTGAAGTGGGCAGGTGGAAGGAAGGCAAGAAGCCATGAGATTTCCAGATCTCTGTACGTCATTCTAAAATATCTTGCTTTAATCATTTACCCTGTGTGATATACTTACTAGCAATTAGAGTAGCAACTAATCCAGTATGAAGGGTTTCATCAGTGATTCAAATTAAACCATTAAGAAATACTTTTGTATCAAAAATTATTACTGTAAATATGTCAAGGTGGACAAATCCTGACAAGAAAATCCTCTGATTTCTTCAGCTTGCTACAGCTGTACTATTAGAAAAGACCTCTGTTGGTAATAGGTATTGATTTCAAAGCTCCATTTGCAAGAAGATGAATCCAAAAGTATGCCAAAAAAAGCCATATTTTCTAGAGATAATGGAGAATGTTCTTTGACTAAAATTAGTTTTTTTGCTGCTCTGTCACTACTCCCTTTTATATATGCCCCATGGCACCTATTGTCAAACTAATATGGCCATTCAACATTTCATTGCTTAATTGTAAATTTTTAAATGAGATAATTTATTTTTATTACTGATCATTCAAGTTGAATTTGTAGCTTGTATTCCCCTCACCACCCCCAAACATGCTTATCCCCAAAGGTAAAATAACTTGAAATGGGTATAAAAATTGAATTAAATCAATATGTTTTTATTCTGCTCCAGCTCTTTCCCCACTGTTCTACAATTAAAATTCAATGAGGAATATAATATTGAAGAAATAAATCTTACAGTGTTTAATCAGACAAGATTCAAAGAAATAAATCACAAAGGAAATGGTGAAACATCTTCTTCCAATGAATGCATAAAGGAAACGGTGACTCTTCGGATGAATGGATAATTCTGTAAAATGTTTGTCTTATTTTAACGTGTAAAAATTAGGGCTAGTTTCATGACCATATTAACCAGGTCTGTAATGAAGTATTCAAGCTGGTATACTTTGTATAACTTAAATACAGGCAGTTGTGCCTATGTTTAAATTCCTTCTTAAGCCAACCCCCAGAGCTTATGATCTTCACCACTTATTGAATCTCTTCTGCCTTGCTAGTACGGCTGTCAGTCTTGTACTCACAGGATGTAGCATAAAAGCACTCTCCTATGATCTAATCTATGCAGAATTGATAAGTGCTAAAGACCTGACTATGAACACAATTTTACTTCCTGCTCTGGTGTCACTGGATGGGCTGGGGCTGTTGCTGTAACCATTGGGTGCTCAAGGAAGCTGAAGGCCTGGAGGCAAAAGAAATACCTGAGTTCGTGGTGTGCTTGTCATCACAGCAGCACTTAACGGAGCACGTTCGGGGCTGAGAGAGCGGCATCGATAGAGGGGACACACAAAGATAACTTGTGACTTCCTTAGGCTCCCATCCAGAAAAGCACTTAAGCCTCATTAACCCCTAGACACCTGTGTAATAGTATTGAAATCAGTGGCTTTTCCGTCAGGTTTGTACAGAACTGCTGAAGGTTTGTGCTGAAATCCTTGCTACTTTGAGACTTTAATCATGCAAGAGGCAAAACAGCTGAACAGTAAATGTGGAAATAGCAGCGCGACATCTGCAGACCAAGGATAATGCTCCTGTTCCTGGCTTTCTGCAGGATGGAGGTCTGAGGGGACCACAGGGCTGCTGTTATGTTTCTATAACAGATGTACGGCAATGAGAACGGCACCATAGGACTCAAAACCAGCAAGTAAAGCACCTGCATTTAAGAAGAGGGATGACCGAGGAAAGCGATTCAGGAAATCACTTCTGACCTTGGTCTATTAGTCTGACTTTGATCAATTACTCTGAAAGAATAATTAAAATCATGAAGGTAAATGGCAAATAGAAGAAAGAGCAACAGGACTGGACAGAAAAAGATATAGCCAGATGAACCAAGATCTTTCTTCATTTTGATAACTGTCTGAAGGAAACACAGTAACTCATTTGCGTCTGAATTTCACAGAGCATTTTACATGATTCTACAGGATAATTTTTAAATGGGAGCTAGCTGAAAAATAAAAGGAATACAAAGAACAGCAAAAGACGAAGTATCAAAGGGAAAGTATCAGATGAGAGAAAGGTTGCAAGTGAATTTACCAAGGACGGGTTCCAACATGATCTGGTTATACTATGCCTTTCATTAACCTGTATTTACTTCATCAGCACAAAAATAAAAGTCTAAGATTTGCTGATGATACAAAGGTGGGAGGCATCGTCAGTCCTGATAATAATCACTGTAGTATACTGACTGCCTGGCCTTGAGGAATGAGATCATAGACTTGGGGATTAAAGTGCAAGTTCAAACACAACAGTACACATTTCTGCTGTAATACTGACCTTATCAGTTGGAAATGACAAAAGTGATAAAGATCTGGGAACACTAGCTGGAGGTATGCAGTATTAGCGGATTATCGGATAACTATGGACCTCAACACCATCATCCGTGAAAGTGTCGCTTATCAGGTGGTGAAGTGACAGAGAAGCACTGGTATGTCCTCTGCAACACAGGCTGAGAGTAAAGGTGAGTTTTCAGAAGACATTTTATAGAAAGAGATATTAGAATGATTGAGAGATGAAAAATTAATCTGAAAATGGAAGACAAAAACGCCTCCTTCTACTTGTTTAGTTTACAAAGATTCAGGCTGAAAGAGGATGGGATTATTGTCTACAGAAAAACTAACATAAACATTAAGAAAAAAAAGGATCAACCACCCTATTAACCTAAAAAAAATTCATTCTGGCAAAATGAACAAATTAATATTATCTTTCTTACTATATTTAATCTGGAAATTATTTTTAAAAAACCCTAAAAACCTGAAGACCAAAGCAGCAAGAGTATGTCACAGTCTTCCCACTAGAGTAAAAGTAACCAAGCTCTACCTTTAAGATGCTGCTTGAGCTGTTTATAAAAAGGATTGTATCATGGGATTGTCTGGATTTAGGGATTTAAGAATTCTACGAGAGTCCTGTGTATCTCAAGGAAATATTGCGAGACAGACATGCTACAATCTACCCGCTTATCGCTGGGTTTGTCCCAATATTTAATGGCCATGTGCTTTTTCATAAGGAAGTCTCCACATGTAGAACATCCCAGGAAAGTGCAAAAAGCCTCTGAAAAATGCCAAGAATTATTTAATTATTCAAGAGTGAATGAAGCAGAGAAATACATTTTGCCTATGAATTACAAATTATTCATCTGTCTTCTGGCACAAACCTGTAGCTGCTTTCTTTGGAGAGGGTTTTTGTTACTACAACAAAAGGAAAATTTGCATCATGGTGCAAAACTTTTTGGTGTTTTTGGAGTTTTTCTATTTGATTGTGTATGACTAGATCTAGAAGACAAATCAAACAATAAATATTATCTATAATAAAATGTGGAATAAGAGTGAAACATTTCAAAACTTTTATTTCAGTAACTGAAAATAATCATGACTTGCATTACACATGTTTTTAATTATTGGCATAATTAATATTAAATATTAATTGAAGATCCATGTAGACATAAGTACCTGCTCTACCCTGTGTAGAGGTAGACATGATCAGCAACTGGAATGCCTATAGGCTTGATTTTTGCATTTTTATTTCTATAATTGCAGGTTAACAAAATTTTCCGGACATCTGTTTATACACACAGCAATTTCCAGCTGAGAGTCTTCCATGATTAGATGGGTAGTGCTTTGGAAATGTCATGGATGGATTTCTAGGAGCTCTGTTCAATAAATTTTTACAGACCAAACATTTTAACAACTTCAAGTAAAACAGATTTTAAAAAGTGTAGAAGATAAATCCATTACAGAGGAGTTAGGTCATTCCTAGGGATGATTCAAGGCCAAGCATCAGTACTTGGGGAGCCCAAACAGAGCAGGTTTTTCTAGCACAGGTGATTACCTTCTGTCACCAGGTGACAAAAAGTGGAATTGCTCTCATTTCTTGCATGTTTACGTACCCTGAATTCAAAGACATGACTTAATCTCTTCACTATTTTGCCTCTTCATAGAAGAACTGATGATAATCACGTAGCCATTGAGGAAATTAAGAAAGTATTACTTACTGTTGTTTAGCTGACCCAATGAAGACTGGTGTAAAATAAACTGTATTGTTATTTTGGACTGGAATATTTCAGATGTTCTATTTTTTTGTTCTTTTTTTTTCCCTAAGCATCAACAAAACCTCTCTTTCTGACAGAGTTACTCTCTAAACAGTATGTGGTTCTGGTTGTGTTGTCCAGGGAATGGGGCAAAACAAAGAGATCTAAAAATAATTTTTTTCCCCAATAAAACAACTCATCTTCACATCATTAAAGTCTGCTATTGCAAAATATACTTTCCAAAAACACTTCCATACTACAAACTACGCTATACAAAATAGTCACTAAAAACAATCAGAAAAATAAGAAAATATGATTACATCAATAAAAAAGAAAAAAAAATCAAGTACATACTTCCTGTTCATATTGCATTTTGAAGATAAATGCACAAGTTTAAAACAAATAATTTCATAGCAATTTTGGAGAGATATAAAAAGTCAGAACTGGTAGTGTTTATGAATAAAAAGAATAACATCTGTGAGTGGTGGCATTGTAGCTTACTACAGAACAAACGCCTCAGATGAATTCTTAAATCTGACAGCTGTAATAGTACACTTGACGTCTTTGCCTTTAATATCTGGAGGTTTGGTATATTATATTATATGTTAAAGTTTATAGAAACAGATGGAATGAAAAACAAAGAAAATTATGATAAAAACTTATATAACAGGCCTTAAAGAATTTGTGACTTCAATATTAAATTTTCAATGAAACTATCTTGGACCCTCAGGAAATTTTAAAAGTCATACTTCTGAAAGTTTTGTAATGCCTTTTGACGTTTAGACTGATAGAGTGTGTAAGCCAATAGTTTAGAAAAAGTTGATCAGCTGTTGACTTCAAATAAGACTCCGATCTCAGATTTGCTTTTATACACTGCCATAGAGGCAATATTTTCATCAAAGAGCAATTCTTCTAGGCTTAGTATTTTCAACCTTGAGCTCCCTTGTTTCTCACATTGTACAATACTACAGTTCCACCTCCTCCAGTTACCTGCCAGCATGGACTGATTCTGACTGCAGAATGAGCAAGGACGTCATAAGAACATTTCTTGGAGGATTTGTTGGTGTGTGCATCTTTGGCTGGAGCTGTAGCTCTATCAACAGTGAATTACAGCAGAAGTTTTGCTTCAGCTTGGCAATTCCAAAGCTTTAATGCTTTACTGTTTTTTAATTTCTCTATTATAACAGCTGACAGTAATCTCGGGTCAATAAACAGATGCTTTTCTCCTAATCGTTGATCCTTTGTTCATAAACACACAACTTCTTGTGTTGCTGGGAATACGGGGTGCAATTGCTCAATTTGGTAGAAGAATTGAGTCTATTTGGTCCCTGAGTTAACAAAACAATTAAGTATGTACTTAAGCTTACTTGACTTGAGTGAAAACAAAATGACTTGGGTCTTTTATCGAACAGTTAAACTTAAACATGTCAATGTGCATTTGACATGCAGCTTAGATTACACTCAATGTGTAACTGCTTCTCCTTCTGGACATATCACAGCAATACCGCCTACGGCAGCATTATTTGATATAATGTTTTTGTGCATGAGTTTTTGACACAATTTTTCAGGATTAAAACCCCTGGGAAATTCACGAATCCCCACATACAGGTTGTCTCTATTGTCAGCAAAATTTGAATGAAACAGGAGTTTCCTATAGTTTGCTGTTTTGGAGGGTTCTTTATGCAATGAAGACCAGAGACTGCACCTACTTCACATTCAGGAACAGAGGCAGATAACAGCAGAATTTTAAAATCTGGACTGTGCAAAAGAATAAGATGTTAATGGAGAAGACCAGCGTCTGGTTTGGTACATCATTACCACTAGTGCACATGCAAGTGCATCTTTTGTGATTTTTGAAAAACACCTTTCCCATCACCCGAGATCAAAGGGTCAAATTTCACATTAGCGATCCTTCTGCAATTCAGCTGCCAATAATGGAAAAAGTAACTGAATTTCAAGATTCAGTGAGAACATGAAAATCATCAGTTGTTGAGTAATTTGTTTTAACTGGGTGTTTATACTAAATAAATTGGAATACTAATAATCATAAGTTACACTTGTATTTCCTTTTCCATCTGAGGATTTCAAAGTCCTTTAAAAACATTATAATAAAGCTTTTCAAACACTATCTAAGCTTCACAACACCCCCCTGTAGCAGCTTGGATGAGGAAGCAGCTGGAAAACAGTGAGCAGAGAATTGTGACTGACTTGGTGAAGTCCACAAGCAGACCGGTGAATCCTCACTTGCACTCTCCTTCCTCACCGCCAGCAAGCACAGACTCCATACAATGACGAGTCACAAAGTATCCTAGATTAATATTTTCAAAATATCCTCAAGAAAGAATAGCATATAATGGGAATTTTGATATTTAGCAATGGAAGTAAAAATCTGAAAGGCACAAGTAGGAGTTGGACACCCATTGATTTGTTGATATGTGGCTACCCGATTGCCTTTAAACCTTAGAAATTAACTAAAATCAAAACAATTCCATCGACATCTGGTTCAGCAAACTCAGTAATACTTCATCAGCTGTAATTCTTATTTCCATACCTTTCCCAGCTGGAATTTTTATGAAGATCGAAACCTTAAAAAGAAGAGTCTTTCTTAAAACGTGCTAAATAGCATCTGACAAATATAGAAGCAGACTAATCTAATGTAACAGAGACATTAATGAAGGATCACTAATTGCTCTCATTTCATGTTAATTACTGTAAGATATATAGTCAAATGACCTTTGAATATGAAGCCTTTGTGGAGCAAACTGAAAACTTATTAACTTTTCCTCCTCCTTCCCACACAAATTAATGTATTTCTGAATCCAACCACATGTTTTACAAAGGGTATTTTAGGAAAATACCTTTCTGTCTGCTCTCTTCAGCTATGGACCAACATCCTAGAAGGACACACTCTTTCTTCTATGTAATCTCAAATCTTCCTGAAAAGTTGATTTTTCCCCCTCTGTGTTTTCTATATCTTATAGGAATTTCTCCAAAGTCGAAAATGAAAACCTTTGTGAAAGTTTCTTTTCATAACCTATTTTGTGTGTACTATTCTTATTGTAGTGTACCTCAACAAATCCATCATACTTTCAGCTTAAACCCTTTTTTCTCCTGTCAGCATCTGCCAACGCTCTTCCCTCATCAGTCAAAACTGCCTTGACTATTATACATCAAGGTACTCTTGTAAATTTTGCCTTTTCCTACATTCAAATCTTGTATTTGTTGCTGATTTCTCCATTGTTGCCAGCCACAAAAAAAAAGATTATAGATTAATTTAGTTATGAATTCATAGAGATCTGAAAGTGAATTAGTAACTATTGCATTTTCAATGGTAGGAAGCCTGGTGTCTTCAGTGGGCTGATAAAGTCTTAAATCTTTTTGCTTCATACCTCCTTTTCTCTGCTCTCTCTTGACTACTATTCAGATCAATCAACTCCAAATTCATTTTCACCTTCACTGCTCGGTCTGAAATATCTGCATGGCCCCAGCAGCCCTCTGTTAGAGTTGGGGCATTTCATACAGGTGTTCACCTCAGTCCCTCTCTTCTTACCTGACAGCAAGGAGTTCAGTTACACTAAATATAACAATATCCGGTTATAAGATGTAATACCAGCCCTGCTTCTTAATGGAACGGGTCTTAAAACACGCCATCTACAAATGCCATGGGAGCAGGATCTCCGGACAAGGTCTGGGCAGGCACAAATTTGGTGGCATAATTTTGCAAAGCCTTGGTGGGGATCTGCTCTTGGTGCAGGAACAGTGAAAGCTTTCAGCATGCCGTCTTTGACACATATCCATTGTAGGAGAGCAGATGTCGTCTACTGGCAGCTGGATTAACTTTTGATTTCATTCTCAATGAGGTTTATGTTCTTTCAGTGGTGCCTGGTATCAAAGCCTGCATTAAAATTCTCAGTCTGTACTTATTTTATAGCTATGGACTTCTATGCCAATAATGGAAAGTTGCAGTGATGAAGTTTATAGAAATGTGACACCTAGGACCCCCTGTACAAAGGGAAAAAAAAAAAAGAATGCCTTTGTCCACCAGTGCAGAATACTTACAATTTTTGAGGCTCAAGCCATTCAAAAAACCTTTGTTCATCTCCAGCTGTGATCTTTCGACATATGTTTAGCATCCATACTACTGGTGTAGTAAAGTAAAGGTAACTTGTTCTTTCATCAGAAATTAAATTTAACAGTTGCTCTATTATAGTTGGTGTAGGTGGGGAACGCCTCTCTAGAAAATTTTAAGGCATTCTACAAATATGCAGCTCCAATAAGCAAAGCGTACTTGTTATTGAAAGGAACAGCAAATGCAACGATTGCTTCTGCCAGCATTTTCATGCCACTATTGCTCTGCAAAGTCTGCTCCACCCCAAGGTTATTGCTGAGGACATTATGGAGGAAGCACAGAAGGGAGGCAAGAGAGAGGGATTATGCTTTTATTGTTAGTGAGGAGCATTTCCAGGTACCATTAAAATAAATTTATCTATCATTTTTTGTTCTCAGCAATTGCCAGATGAGAGAAACGTCTCATCTTTATGAGGGGCTCACTAGGAGTGCTGCCTTACAATCTTGCCCAAGGCTGTTTCAATACCATATAAAGAGCAATGTAACACAAGGTATTCAACCCAGAATCACAAGTAATGAGTGCTTTATAAATCCAGTTCATTTTACAGTCAAAAGGTTTAATGAAAGAAATTAAGTTTCTTAAAAACCAGACAATAGCCCAGCAGTTTGGCTGAGCAGGACAAATCATGGCAAGCACCATTTCAGCTCCCTAATTAAGGGCCCAGGCCTGGAGGCTGATGTAAAATTTAATTCCTGTGACGCCCAAGAATGGGTACACAGTTGGTGCTGTTATACACATCAGAAAACTCAGTGGACAAGGGTGAAAATACTACCAAAACCAGGCTTTCAAAACTCAGGAACTGGGCCTCTCAAATCCGTTTTTATGTAATAGTAAATTTGGAGACCTTTTTATTTATCTCGGTGGTTTTGAGTTTTACTGGAGAAGAGGGGTCAGATATACAAGCTCCCTTTTACCCATGTGTTCACAACATACAAGTTAATTGAGGTTATTCATTTGTTCAGCGCAAGTCCATGCATCGGGCTTTGAGAGGAATACTCGGTATCATAATAGTTGATCCCATCAAGTGGTCTCTGACTCCTGTGCCCATAAGACTTCTCCATAGGGCACAGAGGCATTTTATTCTCACAACTTACCCTACCTCAGGACAACGTCTTAAACATCCATGTCCTGTGCATTTCACTTTCAAGGCACCATCATATTACCGGAACCTGATTACAGGGGCGGAAAAACTGAGTCTACAAAAGCAGCGATTAGAAGTAAGAAATATTTTATTTGGTAATTTTAGTAAAAGTTTGTGATGGAAAATCCAGTCCTCAGAACCTGTGTAAAGGCTTCTGCTAGAAAACAAAGAAATAAATTGACCGGTTCAAGGAGAACTGTTCAATGGGTTTGGGTTTCTTTCTCTGTTTAACTGATTACAAATGAATCGTTACCATCATAAAGTCATTGCCTCAAATTCTGGTTTCTCAGACTCCATAAGAAGCACCTGAAGTTGACACCTTTTGCAAAATGAAGCTCTCCTCTTTTCAGCCTCCAAAAATTTTGAGGGGAAAAAAGACAGCATGAAATCAAAGCTCAACAAAATTCAATATCAAGAAAGGTATGGTATTTTCCCACAGAAGTAAGTTTGTATATTCTTTGTTTCGATTGTTCTGTATCTGGTAAAATCTGATTTCTAACAATTCGTGAGGTGCAGATTAGCTGGACTGTAAAGAGATATTTGTGACTGGTTTACTGGTTGCCTAAAACAAAAGGAAATACAGAGGGTGATGACAAGACTCACGTCCACTGACCATGGTTGTACAGAATTCTCCTAAGTGACAACATAAAATAATTCTCATTTGATAGCTGGAAAAGTTACATGGTAGCTTTCAGCTCCCTTCCCCCCTCCCCCCCCCCCAAGGACTTTTAAGGATTTAATTACCATTAAGAATGCTGCATCTGTACACTTTTTACTATGATTTCCAAATCAAGCATTTCTTCAAAACTGCAAAAACTATTCAAAACTTTCCAAGATAAAGCCTGTTCTGTGTGTCCAACCCTGCTGCGTACATTGCTTTCACACCTGTTTCTTGACTTACCCACAGAAACATCTTGCAAAGGTATGTTTGCAGGGAGGGGTGAGGGACGCACAGGCAAATCTCAGCAAGAGTCAAGGATCAAGGAGCGATCTGTTGCATTTACTGTTCCTTATAAATCTCTGGCTCTTAGTTCGTAGCCTTCACTAATATCTCAGAGAACTCTTTAAAGGTTTGATCTTGGTCAGGCCTCAGCAAAATTAAGAGTGTATCTTGGGATGGCACAATATTTTCTGCTGGCAGGAGCTAGAGCTGAAGAGTTGGCTATTTCAGACCAGCCACCTGCCCTGTCTGGTTTGTTGCAAGTATTTTCATAGAGGTATTGCAAGAAAATGGTTATCACTTCTAAAATGAGCTCTTACAGTTTAAAGTGTATGAAAAGCTTGTGGGACTTCATAGCTTCTTTACAAGACAACATCTTTACAACATAGGAATGAAATTGAACCATTAAAAAAAAAAATTGCTATCTGCAGAGAATTAGAAAAAAAGAAGAGCTAATCCATAACAAAATACAGTGGTGAGAGTGATTGACGCTACTTTCTGTTTATCCCTAGAGACTGAAGCAGTTTTGCCAGGTTTCTCCAGGTAGCCGTAGTTTACAGCTGCTTTGGTGCTGCTTTAAAGCTGTATCAGTCCTTAGATAGCTTTTGGGTGGATTTCTAAACTAGCAAAAACGAATCTTTGATCTTATGCATGTGCACGTCTCACGTATCACTTAGATGATATCTGAGGACAAGGCTGGCCTCTTCAATACGCGGATGCTTCAGCCCACTAGAAATGCCAACATAAACTCAGTTTAAGTGAGTTTCTTTGTTAGTAAAGATCAAAAGAGACATCTGCAGAGACAGCCATGCAATAACTCTGTCGCTGTTGTTAATGCAGTTCCCATCCAGCACTCAATCTTTCTGCAGCCGTATTCTCCTCCAGGAATGAGAAGAATGGGACCATAAAAGAGGGAATACCAGGTCAGAAAAGCTGAAAAGGAGAACAGTAAGAAAGGAAAGAGCTGCCAGGAACGAGACCCTTCAGCAAACCATGATGATGCCTGTTCCTATACTTACTACATAAACATAGTGGGATTCCTTGCTCTGAACTCGACCCTCTCTACAACGAGCTCTGTTGAGATCAAAGGGGTTTTACTCTTGGCCACAGTGAAGCAGGAGCTGGTTATTTCTCTGGGGTGATAACACACAAATTTCAAGAGTTACGAATGCTGGGGAAGTTGTTTCTCTGTAGGGCATTTCCCACCAAATAAAATTTCATTGGAAACAAACCGTTAGGATTTGGGAAGGTTTAAGCAAAGTTTCTATTTTTACGTGATCGCACACAAGTAGAAAATGTAGCACTGAATGTGCTCCAAAATGCAGTCAGGTGAGGGAGAGCTTGAGAGATTTTTGTCTACATTTGGCAAAGTTTATATCTACTAATGTTGGCAGTTCAGAGTCAGACAAGCTGGTCTTATTTAACTGTTCTCAAGCTGATTTAACAGAAACTGCTCACTCTTTTTCCTTTGTATTTTAGGCATTGATTTTTTTTGATAAAGCAATGCTTTTTATGTCTAAATGTAACTGTGTAGGAAGACTGCACTATTTAGAATTATAGAGCCTTGTTACACTGCTTTTTAAGTTATGCTGCATAAGTGTTTCAGAGCAGGAACTAAACCATAATGTTATGCACACCTTTACAGCGTCCTCGGATAATTTCAATATCCATATTTTGAATTAAAAGCAAAGCGTTCAGTCTGAGAGTCAAAGCCAAGCAGACAAGCCGATAGATTCATTTCAGTAAGCCCTTGTGAGTCTTAGACAGAAAGGACATTTTGTTCTTTGTAAGTATCAAATGTCAGAAACCATTTCCATAAGGCAATAAATATATGACTTGTTTTTATATAATTTATAAGGAAATAAGCCAAAGAAAAATGAGTTTTCTTATCTTGCTTTGCTTTGGCAGTGACATTATGGGAGGAGAGCACAGCTGCCATTTATGAAAATCACAACCTCTGATAACACACTTTATGGTTTTTGATTTTAGATTCGTACATGAGCATACATAATGTTTTGAGGTATCATTTTTTTACACCAATAAAAAAAAAACAAAACCCTGATATAAGGTTTTATGTATGGCATTTTGTCATATCTATAGTGCAAGGTTAAAATAAGATCAGTTGAAACATTTACAACATATTCATTATCTTCCGTGAAACATATAACCGGATAATTGGGAAAGCAAAAATCTTTGGTAAAAGGATTTATGAATTGAATAAAATTACCTTCTGCAACATGAATTTCTGAGATGGGGATTTTCTCTTCTGCTGAAAAACATCAGGAGTTATGAAGTCTATCCTAGCATATTTCTTCTGAGAATCACACTTTTTTCCTATTTTGTATTTAATACAGAAACTTTCTCTTCCCATCCTCTCTTGACTTCCAGTTTATTAATGTTTCGTTTAAAATAATCTTAAAATTGCAAATCCAAGTTCTCTGTCAGTTCTCAAACAAGCACCCTTTGTAGAACATTTAATTAGTAACCCTGTTTACCAAAATCTTTGCCCTGTATTAGTAAGCACAAAATATTCAAAGGCGACTGTACCTTCTGATGTCTGTAACTGATACTTGCCCTTTCATACCCTTGGATTGTAAATCTTTCATTGCCAGATTAAAACGGGCAGCAAAATCCTGATTAATTTAAGCGGGATTTAAATCTAGGGTTTATTATAGGATTCTTTTTGTCTTTCCAGTTTCTCTCCTCTGAGGCATTCTTATTTAGTCAGATCACAATGAATTAACAGCTTAATATTTCTAAGGCGTAATAGCTCTTACCGGCATCACTAACATCTGTGGATCGTGTCCTAACTTGGAAATCAAGGTATATATCAGTAACTTTAAGGAATCAACAATACGTAAAAGGCATCCCTGGGCTTTTCCCCATGTTAAACACTTCTTTTCCATAATCTTCTATGTCATGTAAATATATATCACTTAGTGTAATTGCAGAATATGACAAAACAGGATGAATTATTCCTTTAATAGTACATGGAGCCATGCATTTCTGAGTCAGACTGTTTGCTCTCTAATGTGCCTTGAGCACAACCACCTGTGTTACAATTCTAGACCTGCAAGCAACAGCCATGTTAGTGTATTCTGCCATATCTTCCATCAAAAGTCATAGTTGTACCAATGGCATAAGAAGTTTGTACTTGCGTATGTTTGTGGTTCACCTACCACCGCAGAAGTTTATAGTGTCCTCTTTCACGCTCCTTGACCAATAGAGAGAAGAGCCTGCCCTTGTAGCAGGTCACACACAACAGTGGGTTAAAAAATTAGAAAACAAAAAATATGTGTGTCTAGCTCACTGTTGACAAGTCTGCTGCACCAAGACACTTGAGAGTTTTACACAATGATGGATGTGCAACCACAAGTTCCCTGGGAAAGACTTCATGGAGAAGCTGAGCTTCCTCATCAGTGCCATTACTTGCAGGGCCACTCTCAATGTGCTTGTTTAAGTAAAGATGGCATGTTCTGGTTTGTTGCCTTTCTTTCTGGAAAATGCATTTGGGCCAGGCCTACCTGTTCCTTTCCTCAAGAGTCAGCAAGATGCAAAGCCAGAGCTGAAGCTTTCCACTGCCAGAAGAGGCATCTGTGATACTGAAAGCAAAAGCTAATTTTAATTCAGTGGGGCGTCTATTTTATACTGCCCCTTTTTATTTTATTATCTAAAACTGTAGATAGTCTGGACTGGATTTTAGGTCCCTGCAAACAAAACTTTTCTCTCCTTTACTGCCTTTGGATCCCAAAATTTACATTCTTTGGACGGGGTTATTATCTTGCTAGAGCCAGAACAGCTACAGCTGAGATACCGCTCAAGTCAAACACACGCTGCGCCTAAAAACTTTAAATAAACACCCTACCAAACAAAACTTATTCATATTTACAGCTTCAACACATTTCACAGAACAGTCTTTTGGCTTCCTTTCTAGCATTGATCAAAACAGGAAAAGAAAAAAAAAAAAAAACAACACACCTGCAAGTAAACGGATCTGTTGTCGTATCTACAAAATACTATGTTAGTCTAAATGTTTCTTCCCTGTTTGCACAGTCCCTGTAAAATAGGATAAAATGGGCTCTAGGTATGTTTAGTGTGCCAAATCACTATGAAAACACAAATAAAAAATAAATTAGGATTTGTGATTTCTTTATCAGTTTATGAGACAGATTACCTTTGTTATCTCAGGCAATTTTTTGAAACATTACTGTTTCTAAAACAGGCCTAAAGGCGTTTCACTTTTTTTTTTTTTTAAATGCTTAGATGAAAGATATAAAAGTATATTGAAATATCAAAATAACATTGACCATAAGCCATTCTTCGGTGTTCACTTGTATATTTCCCAGGGTCATATTTCACATAAAACTTCTGCACTCAAAATGGAATTAATTATGTCAGACAAAAAATATTTTAATTCATTGATGAACAATCACAGATTTTTTTGACATACACCAAGACAATAGTTTCCTTGCTGTAATCATACCATACTCTGGATTTCTTTACAACAAATACAATACTGTATAAGATACAGTAAATAAGGGATTAAGAGTAATGACCAATATTTGCAAAGGCAACATCAGTGGTGATTATACGGCATGTTTAAGTATCACTTATAAAGCTAGTCAGTCCTTACATCTTAACTTTCACCTTGCTGATATAAACCAGGACTAACGTGCCCCATGGGCAGAACTCACTGGAGTGGAAATCAGTTCCCTGGCAAGCTGTGGATTGGTATGATATTGCAGGCATTCTCTGAATGCCTCTCTGAAACTTCTCCTCCAAAAATCTGCCAGGCATCCCCTTTCAAAAGGAAACAGGTCTTTTAGACAATTTGATGCTGAACACACCAACCCCCTTTGCCCATGTCCAATGCCGTAGATTCTCTGACAGCAATTGCTTTCAGCCACTGGTAAGACTGGGAGCTTCTGATCAATAAGAGTATTCTGAAACATGGGATTTTTTTCACAGTCAGTCCATAGCATTTGAAAGACACACCTTTAATGACATCACCGTTGACTTATAAATTACAAGAAAGCAGTAGTTTAATTGGAAATTACTGATTACAAACTGAGCTGATCGTTATATGGACCTTGGGTAAAAGGCTGATCATTCAGCAAGTGCGCTGGCAGGATCCGCAGGGCAAAATAAATAATTGATTCAGCTTGCATTGCAGAGTCTTTTTTTTACGTCCCAGACAGTTGTCTTTACTGGGCACAAGAAAAAAGCGTTATGAATAATTGCAGTTTAAACTCCTTAAAGACAGTAAAATCCAACTACGTACTGCAATTTTAATTTTTTGTAGGCAAAAACGTCTTGGCTTAAGGAAAATTCCTTTTTCAACACCGGATAAAATGGATTTCTGCATGTTAAATATCTAAATTATGTCAAGCTATAAATACTTCTAGAACAAGGAATAAAAATTGCTACGTATCAAAGCAAACTAACAAAAATAAAAGTTTGAGCGTGAGGTTAAGAAAACAATGAGAGATGAAGATGACTTTTTGCGCCTTTCTTGCACAATGCATTCTTACCTAGGAGGACTAGCGTACTTCATAGGAGGATCCAACGCTTTTCCTATGAGCCAATGACAACAGCAAGGGATCCGAGGGGAAGATGATGCCTGCACAGATGCAGAGCGCCCAGCAAGAAGGGAGCTTCTCCAAGTCTTCAGCAACAAGCATCTGGGGACATCATTACGTTTTGTTTGACAGCCTAGACACAAGCACGAGCTTTCTGAATAATACTAGAATTTTTTTTTTAGCCACATACATTGTATAATCCACTCTAAAAACAGAGTGAAGCGTACAAAAGACAATTGAGGAAGGAGAGGCTTCAAAAGGAAGGAGTTTTAAAGGGTAAGGAAAAGTATAAAAATTACACTTAGTCCAGGGAAAAGTGTGGAAAATTAGCATGGAAAGTTCAGAGAAAATATGAATGTGGGCAGGCATTTCAAAAAAGGAGAAAGGCTATTTAAAGTACCCTGATTGTACTTTAGTATGCGGTAATGACAAGAAATTTAGGGCAGGTGCATTGCAACTACAGCGCACATCATTAAAGGTTTCCTATGGTGTACCCAGGTCAGTTAGGAATGCAATAATTTGCCATGAGATGTAGTTACAGAACCTGCACCGGACTGTTGAAAAGTGGTGTAAAGAAGACATTTAGAAGATTAAAGCAACCCCCACACTAATCACGTAGGAGGTGAATTAGGGGAGGAAAGAGGAGGGTCTTTCCACTTACATGAGTTCTGGCTGTACAGATCGACAGCACAAGAGAGCTCAACTGCTTTGTAGAACACAAACACTTCTGTGTGGTTTTTTAGTAAAAGAAAAGAAGCAGCTGATAAAAACAAAAGCTGCTGACTCAGAGTCATATTCAAAATTCTATGATACTGTTGGACAAATTCACAGTGCTCTAAAGAAATGCTCGTCTTGGTGCAGAGTATTCAGCGTTTAGTTCATTACATCCCGCTCCCAAATAGACCAATTCACTGCACAAAGAGTTTTAAAGCAATTCTGGAAGGCGATTTCTCAAGAAAATGTGCTTTGCCATCGATAGGCTCCTGTAGTGATAAACTGTAAGACTTACCAAAGCAATTTTGGATAAGCTGCGTCTCTGGACTGGAGACAGATTTTTCACTGGCATTTGGTGCACTGGCAGGGAATTGGCAGATTTGAATGTGAGCGTCAGATCTGCAGCTAGTGCAGAGGCGATCTTGTAATACCTCCTCTGCTCTTCACCTCAGTTTTCTCATCAGGAAAATGCCGGAAACTCAAGTAAATTTTATTTTACTCAGGCTAATACCCAGTGCAAGAGGAAATCTTATTCCAGTAATGGGGGCACCAGACATGCCCCGCCAAAGACTTGGGTCTGCTTCCTCAGTCTGCCACAGATTTCCTGTAGGACCTCAGGTGAGTCACCTTATCACTATATTTAAGTGAAAATAATAGTATTTTCTTTCTCTTGACATTAATTGGGAAGCTTAGTACTACTTCCTCAGTCGGAAGAGGTGTAAAGGTTGCAAATCCTGCTGGAATTCTTGAACACAAATGAACCGGGTCTCCTCGGTGAAGAGGCAAAGGGCTGCACCCCAAGTGCTGCCGAGGAGCGAGCATGGCGACCCGCAAGAACAGCAGTCCTAGCAGCCCTGCTGTGGGGGGCGGGAAGAGCTTCTCCACTGCCCGATGAAACCACCGCAAAATCCTTGTGCTGGCATCAGTGGCTTTTGGGGCAGGAGCACAGATGGAGCCATTTAGATTAGGGAAGTTCAAACTGGACCTATAAGTTTCTCAAAATGATCACCATCAGTCTATGGATTATGAACGTTGAATTTACACATACTTTTACACATAAATTAATCATCTGACATTTTTCGTCTAAAACTTTGGGTAAGGTATTTTAGCTCTTGACCACAACAAGTATACAGCTTTCTATAACAGGAGAACACTAGGAAAGTTGCCTAATTCTTCTGCTTTTTCCAGTGTTCTCCGATCCATGATGATAAAGGACCTGATAGCCTGATGTTACGGTCATGCCTATGCAAAGAGCTCTGTTCTGAGTACCAGCCAACACCATAGACTAACCAGCCGGCTGTCGGTGATAATGAACTCTGTTGCTTCTTTCTCATGCTAAGGACAAGTCAGCTTTCACGCTACCCAAGATTATATCACATTTACTCTACAGCTGTTCCTTATAGGCATTTTTCTCGGAGTGTCACCAGGGCAAGTCACACGGTTGTATTTTTTTCACCGCATTTACACAACTACCAGTGTTTCACACCATCGCATGAGCAAGATCTCCTTCAGCTTAGCATAAATTAAATTTAAGTACAGGACACAATAGCAGCACTGTAGAAATAGAAGCTTCATAGACAGAAAGGGAAGGGTATTGTTTTCTCCTTGCAAGTTTTTCCTAACATAATACATATCTCTGAAACCCAGAGGTCATTTATTGCAAATGTAACGAATACATTCATATCCACCAAGGGTAATAAATATTGCAAATTAAGTTGAATAATGACTATACTGTCTATTTCAGTTCTACATGAGAGGCACACATGGGACAATGTAAGTCAGTATTTATAATGCAATATATGGTATGAGTCTCGTTCAAAGTCAGAATTGCAGAAATGTCACAAACACATTAATTTACTGTTACTGCCTGAGGAACAAGCAAAAAAAAATCATTGCAAACAACCAATGTGTATGGAATTTACAATGAATATCTTAATCATGAACGTACTTTATTTCAAGTTATGACTTTTTTTTCGTAAGAAGATCTTGGGATTTAAAAGGATAAAGGAGAAAGGTAATGCAGTACAGCAGTTACTAGAAAAATGCTACTTACCATGTTTTTAACAGGATTGATTGTTTCAAATGTACTCTAGCTTACATGAACCTTCAACATATTTCTATAAGTTAACAACCAGGATGTCAAAAATGAAATCACAACTTTTGGTAAAGAATGGATGACAGGAGTTTTAAAAAAAAGGCTGTTGTTGCCATAAATGAGCATAAATAATGATAATCTAAAATGAGTTCTGGGCTGCTGACATGCGCACAACTGAGTGTACAATGTATACAACTGAGTTTCTAAGATTTTTGGTGACATAAATGGAGCACATAAAAATTATAGATCTACTGTTCCAACCAGCTACTTATGTAAAGTAGACATGCAATAGGCTGGCTGACTTTAGCTTCTTCTGGGAGCTATAGGGAGGTGAAGGAACATGAACAAACAACCGCTGCAGTTGGTATAATAGTGAATTAAATTGATTCTTGATGTAAGACTATGAAGATAAAATACTAATAAAAAATGGAGGAAGTCAGATGTTTACCAAAGATCTAGTGATCTTATTTATCACATCAGACAAAGCTGGGAGTCATTACATTTCCTTACAGTACAAATTTTTGTAGGCTACTAAGTCCACAAATTTATACTATAATTTTTAGATTCCTAACCAATTATGCAAGGATAGTGAACAGGGACTACGGTTCCTTAATTGTGTAATTCTTGTTTCAGGAAATGAAAAGGCATATTTTCTGATCACCCGATTTCCACACTCAGAACTTTAGCAGTCCTTTGAAGACCATCAGCAGTGAATCTCTTGCTGGAGCCCAGCACTCTCCAAGAACAGAGCTATTGGTATTTGGAGAGCAGCACCGAGGCAGTAGGAAACTGAAAACATCCTGTTATTTGTTTTCTTTGAGAATATGTACCCTTTACTGAATTTTTGTTCTGATTATCTGCTTCAGAAAATAAAGAAGTCTTCAGGTTCATGACAACAGACTACTTAAACTGCTAGGAAGACGCTAATTAATCCAGATTCTGAAGTTGGCATTAGTGTTTTCATTCCTAAATCTTGAATCATTTTCATTCCCGGCCCAAAGTATCTCATTCCATAATTTCAGGGGAAACAAGGTGTGCGTCTAGGAAATACGTTTCACCATATATACTACGTAAAAAGCTTTTCCTGTTATGGAAATAGGAGTTATACGGGAACACTTAGCAATAAGGAACCTGATAAAGACTTTTGTATTGCTAAAGGACCTTGCTATGTTAACACTACGAGCAGAGGTCACCCTTACGTCTGGTACATAAGAGAGGACCTGGCAATCCACTTCATTGTAATAGATGCCTGGCAGGTTTCAGCACAGCTTAGAAAGACACAGTAGCAAATGTCACATTAGAGTCACCATTACTGCTCTTTCCATTACCGACAATTCTACTCAAGGTCATTTGCTCACCCCAGTGTAAAACACCTACAGGATTTTTTTTTTAAGCAGTAGCAAGTAACGAAACAATATAACACGTAGGAAATGGTACCACATCAGAGTAATTTATACATATGCTCCAATTAGATCCCTTACATGTGTTAAAGAGTTAAAGGTGGAAAATTTTCCTCATTAGAATGGCAGTAACTGGTTTTTTGAATCCCTACCCACCTGCAATGCACGCTTTTAAGCTGGAGGAGTATTCTTAGCATGTTTTTAACACATCCATGCCTCTGGCTCTTTCTGCGTACTAAAGCAGGAGCACCTGAACTTTGCTGCTCCACGATAGAATCAGTGTGGTGGGTCCATTCCTCTGGCAAGTTATAGGAGGTTTCCTCTCAGGGGGGACTTTAAAGATATAGGGATTTTTTTTAAATGTATATATACACACAGGTACGTATGCATATATATGTGTGTGTGTGTATACAAAAAATGTAGCTAGAGTGATGTACGTATATCTCCATATATACCTACATATATATACATATATATTTATTTTTTATATATACACATATTTATAGCATGGGGTAACAGCCTTTACTTGAAGAAATCTGGGCCATACAGAAAAGTGAGCCAGCATTTATTAAAGACATTCTCTCGAGCAGCTTTGGTTATCAGGGCTTGTCAGAGTCTCAGTGCTTTCCCAACCATAAAGGCATGTACAGTCAATCTTCCTGGAACCCAGAGTGTGAGAGTTAATGAAATTTGACAACTGATTGACGTTAGATGCAGCTTTGAATTTGGAAAGCCAATTACCTCTTTTCCCTTTCAAAGCAGAGGTCATTCCAGTCAACACGACTGTACTGCCATACTTTGCAATTCAATATGAGAGGTTGCAGGAGATTCTGCTCTTCACGAAAGCCTAACGTACAGGGAGAAGAATTTGCAGATGAAGAACACATACAATGACTAACGAGCAGTCACATGAGCCAGGTGGAAATATGAACGTACCCTTTTCTCCATGCAGAGCAAGGTTATTTCTATTAGTAAGCTGGTTGTCTGTGGTTTAAGGTGCAACCACAATACCCTATCGCAACATCTCAGTTTCTTAACTCCATGCCTTTTTCCCAACGGTAAATCTTTGTGTCCAGAATTTCCATGGTTCATAAAGATTTTTATGCTAAAGTTTTGTGAAACAGAAATTACAGTTCTGTACTTCATTTGGTGAGCTGAAGATGATATAAATTTGTTAGAGCGCGGACAAATTGCACCAGCGGAAAAATCTAGCCAATTACTTACAAGCTTTAACGACCAGCTTTCCAATCTCACACTCAGCTCACTAGGTTCTGCTTGCTTAAAAATGGAACTACTCTAACTTGCGCAGATATCTGCAAGCAGGAATCGCTGTGTTGCAATCAGATGGGCAGAAATGAAGATACAGTGATTTCTGTCCTTTCTCTGTTCCTTAACTTGCTAGAGTGGAATAAATGGACATCAAGCACTCAGATGGATGCATACCTGCTTGGCATCTACCCTGGACTTAGTTTTTAGTAATTAAGCATTGTTTAAAGATACTATAATGTTAACATTTAAAAAAGCAGAATGCAAAAGTTGGAAAACACAGAATAGTTCCCAAAGGCCCCTGAGGGGAAATAAGAAGGAAAAGGAGACTGACCAGGCCTACGGCAGAGAAGGACCACAATCATTACAATCATCATCCCGGGTTTCTCCAGGATGCTCGAGGTAGTAAATCAGAGCACTGATCTGTGAAAAGGGAGATGGCTTTCTGTTGTAAGCACTTTGAAACACTCTCTGGATGAAAGCAGTGAAAGCTCCAGAGCTCAGAAACACAGTGTCAGGCCTGATTCTCCTCCCTCACCCACCAGTATAAATCAGAATCACACTGGGGAAGGATTTACACTCCAATTCTGTGCGTGAAGCAAAAACTGTGCATGCAAAGTAAAGAGGATGCCATTTTTTTCAAGAGTCCCCCCATCTTAGTTTTATTTCAGTTTTGAAGAGCCACAAACCTCATCAACCCTGAAAGAAATGAGACTGCCCCTAAAAGACCATTGCACGCGTCACTTCTCTGGTCACGCATAAAGTTGTTACAAAGCACTTGTTTATTTGATCCCACACATTTTAGGATTAACCTGGCAGTTTCCAAGATTCTATTTTGAGAGCATTTACCAGAATATCTGTTTATCCACACTGTGAATTTTTGCATATCAAGAATCATGAATCCCTTCATAAACATGACGCTCACCTCGCCTGTGCCAAGTTCCGCTCCATGCAGCACAGCCCTGCAGAAGCATCACCCCATTGGTTTCAGGGGGACTGTGAAGGGGAAAGGAACGTGCAGACTCATGTGCAGCTCTGCTGGGGTGCATGTACCACGTGCAGAATTAGAAAAGACACACTGGCCGTTATCTCTTACAGAACAGCAGCATTTTTATCACCGTGACATTGCGGTAGCTGCCAGTGGTGGGTCAGGCTGGACTCTGTTGTGCCAAGTTTGTCGCACCCAGAGCACAGCTGATGTTCTCCAGCGCTGTGGCGGAGGAGCTCTGCCTCTCTGCTGTAGCCCGGCATGAAGGAACTCCCATCTCCAGCCCTTCAGAAGCACCTCAGCGTCGTTCAGCTTGGTACCGAGGCCAGGCTGCGGCCCTCTGCGCTGCAAAAAAAACACGTGAGAGCCATCTCTTCCCCCACCATCAAACAGCGAAACGTTCTTTTCTGCATGTCAGTGCTTAAACAGGTAATTGTCTCCAAAACCTATATCAAATACACTACAAATAATTACTACAGTACCCAGTAATAGCTGCTTCATCTAGAATACTTAATGGGAAAAAACATTCAAGGAAAGAATGGAAAAAAAAAAACCCTTAAAAATTAAACAATTGTTACGGTTTTAATCCAACATTAATTTGCACATCTGCCACTGGATTTGGTGAAACGAGGAGATGTACCCAGCAAAAGATGATGAAAAGATGAATTTTTTTTCTTTTCTATTTTTCAGCGAGTTTAGAAACACGGTACACCAGCCTTTCTGGTGGCCCTGCGGTAACGCTGTTTGCTGCACCACCCAAGAACGGCCCTTCAGAAAACGGCCAGGTTTCACACTTGGGGATCTACATGCTTCGAGGACCAGGTTTTTAATTTTAATTTCCCTTTGGCAAGTGGCCGCAAACCTTTGGGTCTTCCACTCAGGAGGAAGACAGAACCTCAGCAGTTTTTACCTGGATTAACTTTGCCGAAGGGGAGCAAATGAGCAGTGGTCACTCCTTGGAGAGCGAAGAGCTGGTCCTGGTGTCCCTTCCATGGAGGCAACCGGTCTGATGCTTTCTCTTCCTCTTGCAGAGCAGACTCTGCCCTTGTGAAAAACACATGAAAACTGTATTCAGAAAATGCGTCTAGTAGCAAACACTGACTGAATTTCACATGAATGAAACTGGGTAAACCTGCAGTTCCTTAGGAGTCTGCTCAGATTTTGGGCACATGCTGACGAGTCTCCGATCCTTCCCCCCGACTCTCCATCACACACAGATTTCTGATTTCAGAAATACACCTGCTGGCAGGGATGTCAGGGGCAGCTGGGATCTGTGTCAACAAGAAGTGCGGGTTGGACCAGCGATGGGGCCACAGTCACCGACTGCTCACCTCAACCCAACACTGGAACGGGTCACCCAGAGAAAGGATGTAAGCCCATCCGTGGAGGTGTTCAAGGCCAGGCTGGATGGCGCTCTGAGCAACCTGGTCTAGTGGGAGGTGTCCCTGCCCATGGCAGGGGGGTTGGAACTAGAAGATCTTTAACATCCCTTCCAACCCTAACAATTCTATGATTCTTGCTGCAACATGGACCCGCAGGGAAACCCTGCTCTGCCAGGGGGTGAAGACAAAGCGGGAGAGGGACTGGGGGCCTTCCTGACAGGGATACCTGCTAAGTGCCAGGTATCTCTGTTTAGAGAAAAAAGTATTTAATATTAGCTTAGGCAACTGAAAACCTTTGCGTGTGTGTTGATAGCTGCTATCATTTTATTTTAAGGAGTGGTTTCTGAAATGACACGCTCGAAGGGCAGTATTCATCTGCACCGGTTGTCTATCCCTCAACTTAAAGAATCTTTTCTCAGTACTTTTTCCAGCTGAATCAGTTATTTTGGCATGAAGTGGAAGATAACAGAAATCTAACACATATAACACTAGCTGTAGATTGTGGTCTCTGTTTCCAGTCGTGTTCAGAAGGACAGAGAGCACATGGTTATTCTAAACCAAGCAAGGCCAGAGGGAACCCAGCACTGCAAATCCTCCTCATGGAGGGGGACATGGGTAAGCCACCCCTCGTCATGTTCCTGTAGGTCTCATTGGGGCATTGAGTGCCTCATAGCACCAAAAATTTCTTAAATATTTTTTTTCGCATTGTATATGTAGCACAAAAAAAAATACATCAAGGAAATGAAACTAATGCGGACTCAGCTGTGTGGGTGGACTATCTGGACTACCTACCCAACAGTGAAGTAGCAGTAAGAAGAGACATCTCTGTGGCACCTCTTTTTAATCAGCTGAGCAGAGGGACAGTCTCCTTCTGTGCCAGACAAAATCCCTGGTTACCTGGTTCACGGATGATGGGAAAGGTCCTCTTCAGCCGCCACATGAATCAAGACATAAAGGTCTCCTCAGAGCACACGGGATTGCTTAGTTTTATGTTTCTCATGTATGGGAGACATGCACCTTCTTCTGAATTTGCATTTTTATAATTAATCATTAAGCAGAAACAAAAACCTGGAAGAAAATTATATACCCCTGTTATCTCGTTTGTTAATGTTGTTAAATTCTTGGCAAAGGGTATCTTTGACAAATATGTACTATAGCTAATTAACTCAGGTAAAACAGAGAGTATCCCGCAGGCACCTGGCCTTCAACCTCACATGTCTGATGCAATAATCCATTTGCTCATTAAAAAAAAAATAAATAATCTAAAAACTCCTAAGGTCCAGATCATCTGTTTGGATTTAGGAGAAACTTCGCTCTGAGTAAGTGCTGAGATAGGTCTACGCGCCATTTCAGGGGAGTTAGTTTTGAACTAGTCATGTTATTTAATAAAATATCATTTTTGCTATTTCCTCCAATCCTTTACACTGGTATTAAAAGTTTAAGATTAGCAAAGTCTGTCCTTTGAAAAAAATAAAATAAAGGGAACCATCAATGTCCTTCCTCTGGGCTCTCGGCAACTTCAGCAGGTTTTTCAGGGCAAATTTTAAGAACTCAGAATCTTCCTTTTGCTGGGATTTTAAATTTTCACCCCATTCCAAAATGTCACTTTTTCATTTAAATCACTACCTTGAGGGTTTACAAACCTGCAGATACAAATTTCTTCCTTTTTAAGCAGAGTGTAGAATTTGAATATACTGCTTCATATTAGAATACGTAAAGGCTTAACTAGATGGCATAATCTACCTTTCTCTTTTATGAAAAAAAAATTTTTGAGCAGAATTACATTACTCCAAGCATTCTTTGTGCTTACACATATTACTGATATAATTTTCTGCCAGAGATATTAATCATTTTGAGAAATTTATCTTTTGGAAAGCGCCATTTACAGCAGACCAAATTGCATTTTCCAAGAATAGATGAAGGAATAGCTCTTTCCCTGTTTAGGCTGCATAATTTGCATGTCAATTGGATTATCCTCATGATTTTAAGGTTACTCAGCTCATCTCAAGAAATATGCTTTGCTGCTTGGTTCATATTTAGCTCATGCCAAAGTTTTACTTTTTCATACTATGCGGTATTTAAAGTTAAACGGTAAATGCTAATTTTAAAAGTCTGTGCTTGTTTGTCTATCATGGCCTACTCATATACAAGACAAACCTTGTATTTCGTAACAAGTAAACAAACCTAGAAATAATTTTAATTAATGTTGCAGAAGTTACTTCATTGTAAATTGGAACCACACCATACGGATCAGTTCACATTTTCCTCCCGTATTTACACCAGCTAGGGATGTATTACCCTACAACGATACATAGCTGTGAAAATGGTCTCAGTGGGGTTTCTTTTGCCTTTGTTAGATTCTTCTCTGCGACCAAAAAAATAAATAACAAAGACAACTTTGTCATTTTTCTTCTTCTCCCCCAGCCTGCTCAGACAAAGGCCTGGAAGCGGGATCAGAGCTTTAAAACAAAATCTAAAGGACTACTGGATCTATAGCCGGGTGGAGATTTTACAGTGAAGTGTTTTCTGAGCAGCAAATGTCAGTTCATAAGCAGAAACACTGCAGCAGTTTGCCAGATTCAGTGAAGTTTCGTTTAGGGAAAAAAATAGCTCTTGCAGGGGCTTCACCGAGGAAGAACCCGCAGACAGAGCTGCGCTGGCGCAAGCTAAACAGGACGGACAGAAGGACAAACTCAGATACCTCAAAGAGGAAAAAAATAATTTAAAAAAAAGATAAATTGGTCTTTTGCAAAGTGACAAAGAGGGGAGAATTGCTAAAAGCCTGCGAGAAACGGGCAAGATGACGTCTCTGTGGGAAGCGTAAGCATCAGGACACACTGGGAGGTAGCTGTGCTCTTCTTCTGAGCCCCATTCCCCAACGTGGAATGACCAAGAAACAGGGGCAGGGTTCACATGGTGGTAGAGAAGCGTGGTTTGATCTGAAAGCAGCAGGGTTTTGGCAGGAGAGTGCCAGGATAGCACAAACTGCTCTACCAACGTACCTCTGCAGGCACCAAGGTGTCCGTGGCTGCTCACATCCCCCGGCAGCTTCCCGGGTGGCTCGTGTGGGACCAAGGGAGAAGATTGACACTGTTTGTATGGAAAATTGAACAACTGGTGCTATTTTCCTGGCCTTTCTTCCCGCCTGTGTAATCACAAAGGGAAAAAAAGCATAATAAAATACATGGGGAGACTGATCACGGAAGATATGTTTCCTCTAATGCAATCTAAATTAGTTTGAGCAGTCTTGTTTCATATCATTCAAGTAATGCAATTATAGCCATTTCCTTATGAACACACCCCCAGTAACATTATTTTGGTATCTTTGTAGCTGGGGCTCCTTCAGGATCAAAAAGAATTTAAGCACAATTAGGTTAAATAGAAGTTGGAGCACCAAAACATGGCAAAGCCCAACGAAAATGCAAACAAACACAGGGCAAATGATGCCGTGGGCCAGATCTGGATGTGCTTATTTACGCTGAATCCAAAATTTTAACAAGATGCTGCTCAGCATCACTGAACGTTAGTGCCGCGGACCTGTTGATCGTTGAAGAAGAGAAGAATTTATTCAGCCTAATTTAGGTGGGAGTTTTTTGATCATTCTGTTTTTCCATCAGGCACATCAAGCAGTAAAATTTGCTTCTCATCCTTTCCGCTCTAATATCAAATGAGAGGCCATCCTGCAAATTAGAAACAGTTCGAATTACACTAAGAAGATGTCCCATGGTAAATGTTAACGAAATAAAAATACAGTTCTATGGAGTTTTTTGGTTTTGTTTTGTTTTGTTTTGTTGTTTTTTTTTTTTTTTTTTTTTTAATCTTGGATTAAAATTATTAATATTTTAAAATATTCAGTCATGCTCTAACGATAATTACAAAAGTTCATGTTATTTCTCTTTATTATCCTTTTCTGGTACTTTCCCAGCAATATGGAAACCTGTCACTATCAGCCTTTGAACGTTTTTGTGTGTTTATAATGGTCTTGATTAATGTGCTGGTACACTATAAGCCCGGGGAGATTCTAGACTTAAACATAAATAACTTATTTATATGGAAGCTATTTTGAATGCCTGATTTTTATTTTAAACACAAGTTTTTTGAAGTCTGCATTACTTCCTGTAATAGAGGCAGTATAATCCTGTACTTAAAGGCTTCTGATATACTACAAGACATTTCGGAAGTCATTTAGTGCTTTGAGTCCACTTTATGAAGAATTTGCATATCTTTTAAGTATCTGTGTTTCTTCTGGCCTAAACAAAAAAGCATCTCTAGAGGCACAAATCTCAGAAAGTGTATAATGAATAAATGGAAAGCACTTTGCATACTAACACAATCCCATTCTTACATTTTGTCTTATGAAAAGCCAACCATTTATTGCAACCAGTTTTGGCACATGTTGGTAACTGCAGCGAATAGATGCGTTGTCAGCGCTGCACAAAAGCAAGCTTATCAAGTCCCGTCTTGTGCTGAATTACTTATGGAATGCAAAACCTGAAAAGCTTTCAGAAAACTGCCAAAGAACCACAATTTACCTAAGTGGAAATTCATCTTCCTTTTTAACCCCCTGTTGCTTCTGTTCTATAATTACTTCCTTAACACTGTAATACCCATTTAAGAGAACAGAAAGGAAACGATAGGACAATCTATTACATGTGAAAAATATTGCCTGGGGAAAATAAGCAGTAAGCAACCTGGAAAGTGATGCTCTGAACATACGAGTGTCTGTAATAATAACGTGTATTTATTCCAGTTGCTGCTTTATTCTTTAAGTGTCTCACTCTGAAGCTCTGGGTGTCAGTAGGAAGTTCCTCAGTAAAACAATGCAAACTAAATTAAGGGCAAAATTTCTCCTTATTCTTTGCACATCACTGAGGTAAAGAGACTAAAAGATCAGCTGAAGCTCTCCATTAAAATAACATTTCTAGGGAACGTTTTTCACTAAGCAGGAACAGCACTGAAAATTTATAATCTCAAAATTTCCATATAAATGAAACCAAAACATCACCCTCCCTATTCTCAAGAACCTGCTGCTAGTCATAAATATGTTTTGAAAAAATGCTTAATAAAATAAAAGCACAATGAACCTTCCTAAAGCTTCTTTAAAAAACAACTTCACAAAAGATGAAAATGACACTGAAATTTCAAGGCGAAAAATAGAAAAGCACTAAACATGGCGTGAAAAGAATTTCTAGAGGTGTCAGGTATTTGTCTAACCTGGTATCTCTGATGATAGAAAGTAGAGAGGTTTGGGGTTTTTTACTGCTAACTGTGCTCAGCTTTACAAATTTCTCTTAAAGTCAGACCTAAATCTCACTTGCTGAAAATTAATCCCATTATTTCTTATACTATTTTAAGTGGACACGGAGAGTAATTTATTACCCTCTCTTTGCAATAACTCTAGAATGGCTCTAATTATACCACATACGCTTTTTGATGGTTATAATTTCAACTAAATCAGGTAATTGGAAGGTTAACTACTGACTGAAAATTATCACAGCTTAAATAAAATATAGATAATGAGTTCCACTCCTAAAAAATTATACTTATAAAATACAAAGCTATGTTAAGGAATTCTTTAGTTTAATTAATTATCTAGAAGGATAATCACAGTGAATTTACTTTGTAATTGCAGTATTATTCCCATGTATTTACAGTTGGGTGATTTAAAATTAGTGGGATACAAGGCAACAAATGCCTATAAATAAAATGTCAAAAACAAATGCCAACAAATAAAATAAACATGATTATGAAAAAAAGGCTGTAATAATAATTCCTGAACTTATAGCTACTCCATGAAAATGGAACTAATGCTTAGTTTGCATATGTAGAAGGCTATTATGATTTTGAGTAAGAAAGCTACTTAGGCACATTGATTAACATGAGGCTGATGCTTAATTACTTCCCTGGGCTGCCCATATCTCTAAAAAAGACTTTATCCTCATTTCTGAGTGGAAAGTAGTAATAGATTCATAAAGTTTGAATATTGAGAGCCTTTGGGGACTGGAAAGTAATGAAATACCTGCCTCTAACTCACCGCCCGGCTTCAGGCTGGCTTCCCAGCCTCACCAGTTGGCAGCTCAGCCACCAGATTAGCCACGGTGGCTCAGACCTCCTCCTGCACTATGGGGCCAGCAGCCAGGACCCCATGCTCCCTCAGCCGTGCCTTCACCCACCCCGGCACATCCAGGACCGGCACCGACTCCAGGATGCAGGAAGTTAGATGTGCACCTCCCGATCTGCTCAACTAGAAAAACCCCAGGCAGCCGCTCACCCACCACCCTGGCACCTCCACTGCCCACCCCCAGGCCCGCCTGGTGGGTTTCAGCTGCCTGGGGGTCAGGAAAAGCTCCGTTTATTGCTAAATCAGCAGCACCACCATGGCCTGGGAAGTTTCTTCCAAGTGAGGTTGTGCTACAGGAGGTTGGCGGTGAGGCGCAGGTTCTCATCCATCGGGTTCTTACTCAGCCATATGTTGCGTGTATGGCCATAAGACCAAAATCTAGTGATATATTCAAAAGGGCGCAGGTAGCTGTAGCAACTACCCGGACATTCAGACACCCTGCTTAGCCATCAGGTACCTTTGTGTTTCCCATTGTCCCCAGGAGGGGAGGAATCATTCCTCTCTGAAGCGTACCTCTGGCTGTGCACAGCACTCACAGCCTCCGCGTAGGTGACATTGCTGTGCACCGTGGCTGCTGCAGGATGAGAACCCTACAAAAAGATCAAGTCTTGCCTTTTCTTCTTCAGCCTCTCTAGTTCTCACAGATCCCTGCAGGGGGGAAAAAGCAGTGTTTGGAGGTCTAGGGAGAAGGACTGTTTAACTCTGCTTTGGAAAATGCTGCGCATGATACATATCTAAATCAGGTTACGAAATCCAAAATTTTCCAGGTACATTTTGTCTTGTTAAAAAGCCATTACTGTCCCATTAGTGCATTGGGAGAAGAGATTTAATTGACTTTTGCAATTACCTTAGATCCTTTTAAGTAGGATGTACTAAAATGCATGATGTCAATCATGATTTTCCATCTGAGCATCAAAAATGGAAAAGGACAACGGAGACAAAATTTGCTCAAATTCCTCACTACCTGAAAGCACGAAGTGGCGTGGCTTCTTGAGTTGATAAAAGAGAAATCTGTAATGAGAAATTAAAGAATCTGGGCTAGACTCCAGTAAAGCGCTCTGACTGCCACAGATTTACAGTATATATTTTGTGTCAAAATCTGTTAAAATCAAGAACATATCAAAGAAAAATTCTTCAGGTGGCTATTCTCATGATAAAGGTCTGTAATTGACCTTTAACAGTATTGTCGATAAATGCATTGTCCTTATTATTTCTATTGTTATAGCACATTAGGCAAATAGCCAGAGTAAATTTTCAGTATGAGATACTATGTTAGAAGATTAAGAGGTTTTTTAAAATATAAATAATGCACATGCACATGTATGTATGCCCATATACCTGTAGCTGAATAAAGACTGTTTCAAGACAAATTAAGATGACATTATTTTCCAAGCAGAGGCTGGAAGGGAATATAAGAAGGATCCAATAATGTGAGAAGAAATATATTTTTGAAATTTATCTGCTTAAAAGTAGATGTATTGCTGAGGAGTATTAAAAAAAAAAAAAAAAAAAAAAAGATGTGGGAATAGTTTTCACCTAAAGGTTTAATCTTTCTTTTCTTGATATTAAAATGCATTGATTTCAGCAGTCCAGGACAACGGGCATTAAAGCATCAACAACATTTGGATGGGGCGACCCATTTGGAGAAACAGTTAATTTCCATACATCTCTAAACTGAAAGGCAAAGAGTTACACAAGTGAAATGCCTGGTTTCATCCTATGCCCTGAAGAACTGAAGCTCACCATTGATTTGCTGCCCAGGCTGCATTCCTTCTTGGCCTAATGACACACCTTCTATATGTATCACCATATGCTTTATGTAAGAAGTCAATATTTAGCTTAAGGGTTTGCACAGACCAACTCAAAGAGACATAATAAAGGCTGAGAGATTCTGACGTACAAAGCACTTTCTATAGAAACACCAGGTGACAGATTTGTTGATTTTCTCTCTTACATACAAGAAAAATATTTATTCTGCTTGAGGCTTGTGCAACATCTTTGATACTAACTTCATTTGTGTTATGCCTGCTGATGGGGGAGAGAATCGGACCTCACTGGAAGACTGAATTATCTCCTAGTCCCAAGACACAATAGGAATATTTCTTTTGACCTCCCTGGCCATAGGTCAGGCTCAGAGCTTTTATTACAGTACAATAAAAGGTGACTCTCTCTAGGTTTTCATTGTGTTGTAAAGGTTTTAAGGTATAGGACTGCCTGGCACAAGTTTTTCCATGTTCAGTTGCCATACCTATATTGGGCAGAGCGAAAATTACTGATTGCCTCACGGGCATGGTAAAAAGCAAAAAAGAGAAAAGTGAGGGCTCAAGCTGGAAATTTCTGCATTCCTTTCCACTTGTCTGCCTCCTCTCTTTAGACCTGGCTGCAGCCTGTTTGCAGTTACTGTGGTTTACTTGCTTGCCATCTTTCCACAGGCAGAACAAGGGCTACGTTCCTCATGGATATTTGGAAGTAGTACTCCTTCTTTCAGTTCAAGAAGTGAGCTCAGATAGTCCAGTTACTGACACATAGTGATAAGTCCTTAATACGTGGCTAGTTTGTTGGGTTTTTTCCTTTGCACAGCCTCAGATAGATACAGCTTTGTTTTGCATTTGCTTTCACTGGAAAAAGTCCTGGCACAGGGCCTTCATGGCAGAAACTCTACCACAAGAAGAGGCCGGGCTGGCAGCCAAGGGAGTAATGGGGGTCAGAGCTTCTCACAAATAAATATATCTAAAGAATTCAATGCCTGATAGGACCATAAAATCACCAAAATCACCTTCTCTGTAAGACAAACCATTACATACCAGTTGTGCATTGAGCACAGTAACTTGCTTTTGGTCAAAGTACAACCTGTTCTTGGTTAACGTACATCTTCTTGGAGTTATCCATTTGTCACCTGAAGAGCCAGAGGGCTCTGGTACCCACCATTGCCTGTAATAGTTTGTCCTGATGGTTAATCCCCTCCACACACATAAAATTATTTGCCTCTTCTCTCCCTCCATCTCTGCAAACACCCCCCAAAAAACACCTTTATGTCTAATTTAAGGTTTTCACCTTTGCCTAATGTCCAATTTATGTTTCTCCAATAAATGTAGGTTCTTCTTCTGCCTTTCTCTACCAAGTTAAGGGTAGTCAGTACAACAGATTGGGTTCTTTTTGTCTCTCACTGCTAGACATTGCAAATAATGTCTCTGTGGCTCTTCGGTGCCACCTCTCCATTTTTCAGCAGCGTTTAAAAAACGTGTGCTGTATGCAGACGTGTGTGCAGTTTATACTAAAAATTGAACCGCTTTAGACAGAGAAAGGCTATGACCAGGCCAGCTGTCAGATGCTGTGATTCATTGCAGTCTCCTGGCTGCGTTTAAAACTGTGAGTACTCATCTTCCCCCGTGTAAAGCCAGCCGGGCTCTGCGGGAACAGGAGGACAGCTTGGAGACACACTCTTACAAAGCATGGCATCGCACAGACATAAACAAGTATTACTTATATCTCCCTACTGTTTTGGAAATCAAGAGACAAAACCTGGAAATGCTATTTTTTTTCTTTTTTTTTTTTTTTTTTTTTTTTTTTCTAACCTGGTAAAATTTAGCTTATGGTTGAGATGCCCAAAACCCAAAAAGTCTGGAATTTCTCTTCCTATTTTCCCTAAATCGTTGATCTGTCAGACCTTCCCTCTGCCTGCTTAGCAGGCATGAATGACCCTGACATAAAACACAGCTCTGACGGCAGCATTCAGAAAAGCCACCGCTTAGGCAGAAGATCAATGCTTTGAGCACTCATCCAGGACACGGGAGACTTAGTTTCATCATTCATAAGACACATAAGGCCAGGAGAAAGGCAAGGACCCTCTCTCATCCTGCAGGTTTCCTTATGGCTACCTCACCCTGGTGCCTCTGGATCCCATGCTGAAGAGTTTAGTTCTTCTCATCCGCTGTCCAAAGTGCAGAGCTACTTAAAACTGGTTTCTGTGTTCCACTCAGAGGTAAATACATAGAAACTGGATGCTGCGACTGTCACTGCATCAGCAAGTATATCTGTTGGGAACGTAGACCCGAATGCAATGATAGAAAGTCATTTGTCATTTTGGCAAAGCAGAAAACAAACTTTAAATCCTGATATGTATTAAATTTTTCTGCACGTAAAATCAATCATCTTAATCAATGAATATTGATTGGCTCACCAAATGGTAAAAGAGCAGAGGAAAGCATATCATCTTCCAAAACTAAAAAGTGCACCGGGACAAGTACAGCCTCCTTTCTACATCATATCTGAGATAGAGTAAGCTTATCACTGTCACTGACACAGCCCATGAAGTACTTGTTTTCATTCAGTGCATCAAAAAACACATATTAAAGACAGAGATGAGTGTCTGTACACCACACTGAACGGTGGACTTAGCTCTGCCATTGAATGTCTGACTGCAAAAGTGACACGAACGGTTGCTGTTTAGTTGCTGGACTTGATTTCATCAGGACGGTTTTTGCCCAGGATTGCATTGTTCAGACTCATCAGTACCTGCACACTGCCAATCTCATACACAGCTCAAGACCCAGTCTACATCAGTCATCATTAGTGCACTCACCTAATACCACCTCTCTTTACCCTGGGTTTAAGCAATGTGCAGAAAACAGACCGGCCTTTCTGCATATTGAAGGGATTGTGCTGCCAGCCAATTCCCCTCAGATTCCTTCATCTACCTGAACTTCATTTTTAGTGCATCAAAAGTTCTTTCAATTACAGATTTAGAAGATGATGTGCTGCATTTTAATGATAACCTTCTGGGGCTTGAGGGCTAGGAACAAGAGGCTTTCTTGACTTCAGTTATACCTTAAGGGAATGAAGCGCTGTCTGCTAAAAAGGAAAAAAAATATTATTTCAGTTTTATAAAAATTGTTCCTAAAGGAGTATATTCTGCTCTCAGAATAACTGAATTGATCTATAAAGAGGTGCTCTGCATTCATGGTGGTAGTACCCAAAGAAGGACTTAGCCTGTGGGCTGTACTATGAGATATTTGCATTTTGGAAATACCATAAGGAGCAAGGGAGCCAGTGGTTCTGCTTTGATGATATTTTGTCCTCAGACACACAATTGACTTCTTTCTGGTTTAAATCTGCTTCTGTATTTGCAAGCCTGAACAGGTGAAAATTTCCCCACTTCCCATATCTTCAATTGTTCCCAGAAAGACGGTGGCAGGGACTAACACAAAAGATAGCCTGAGATCAGAGTCTAAGATAGGTATAATGGTAAGGAGAGAGCAGCTGGTTATTTTCTCAAGAAATCCCTTTTTTCACCACAAAAATAGACAACCTTGAAAAAGTGGATTTTTTTCCTCCTTGCATCATTCTTAAATGCAGGCTACTCTTAGCTATGTCTCAAGTTTTTCATCCTTCAGATGAATCAGTCTGTTTAAATTTAGAATTAAGCACTGAGGAGCGCTATGCGAAGAGCTTACATTATCATTTGCTCTCTGGACTAACAATTCAGTTGCTTTTCTCCATTATGTCAGTCCAGTGAAGGTTTTTGCCTCGGAAACTGTTAATTTTATGATCCAGCTTTTGAACACTTTTATCCTGGGATCTCATTTCGAATTCTGGAAGTCAGGCTGATGCGGAAGCTACGGCAGTACTTTTATCCATAGCGAATTGCACCTCCCTTCACGAGCAGCGCCCTGGGGACCGCGAGGCTCCTCCTGGTTCACAGGGGAAGCGCATGCGACTGCATCTTCCTCTTACTGAACACCTACTGCCCGCTGATGCGGTTCATAAGTCCGTGGTGACTTATTTGGGATCACAAACAGGTGGTTTTATGGACAAAATGTCTTTCCCTTCCTTAATTTGGTGCTCCATGCTATTAGGTAATTTATCACATGCCTTGTCAAGCAGGGTGTTTCCCAATGCCTATATCAAACCATCCAGGTAATGCTGATATAAATTTAGATAAGTACACATGGCTTCCTATAGATGTCAAATTCAGTTACTCTCCAAAAGTCTCTTGGGATCCAAACAAGGAAATAACACAAACTAGAAAGAAAGATTCTAAATTCTTATCCCTCATGCTTTAAAATAATAAAATTTACTTTTTTTCTTTTTTTAAAGGCAATTTATCTAACTCTTGCTGTAGAACAGAATTTCTGTCATGGAAATGTCTATTTTCCCATGCCTGCTATGCCTTTTTCAATATCTGCCAAGTCTTTTTCCCGCTAACATATTAAAAAAAAAAAGGGAAAAAAAAAAAAAAAAAAGACAGACAGATTACACATAATAAAGTTTTCTCTGCAGAGGCAAAAGCACCAAATGTCTGCAAAAAAATGTAGGTAAATAAAGATAAACGGTGGCTTGGGACCTCTCCAACTGGATGATTCATCATCTAGCTACTTCTCTGAGATATATTTGATGCTAACAATGTTTATGCAATATACCTGGGCTGGGGCATGACACGGGCTGCCACGAAAGAATAAACCACCTCCTGCTTTACTTGAGAACTCTTATCAAAGGCGCATTATTACCTGCTATTACTATATTAAATTAGCTGAAAATTAGTCCTTGCCAATAAGATTATACATCAGCATCAATAACTTATTTTTGCCTATGTAAAATTTTAGTGCTTCTTAATCTTTTAACTGTACCTGTCTGAGAATTTTGTTTCTTATTCTTTCAATGCCTCGCATAAAAAATATGGTGGCAGGTCTTTAGGGAAGGGACCATGAGAAAGAATGAGGACAGTACCAAGCACTGGGAATACAATCTGAATTAACATCCCCTCAGTTATGACACTGATGAGTCAGGTAGAAACTGAAGCTGACAAAAAAAAAAAAGTATCTAAAAAGTACACTAAAAGGGTTTGATCCAACATATTCCACCAGCTACAAACACCGGTTTTAGTTCCTTTCTTGAGTGATGTAAGATTATGTGCAAAGGTGGTTCAAAAAATTCATGCCATCTTGATGAGACCAGATAGCTAAAACGGGATTGTCATGAAGGCAAGTCCGGGATTGGGCATCTGCGTCCCTTTTCATGTCAGTGATACATAAGAATGGTCCTCCTGGGCCAGACCAGAAAGCCGTATAGTTCCGTTTCCTGTTATTGAGAACAGCCGTTTCATACATATCCTTTTAGCACACAAAAAAAATTAAAATTAAGTTTATCACCTATCTAAGGCTGCTTGACATTCACTTTGTGCTTAAGTATTGTTATGAAAAATGCCAAACGTAACTATTATTACCGTGAAACTGCAGTAACGAGGAAATTGAGAGACAGAAGAACAGTTTAAACGCTAAAGAACAAGGTATCATAGTCCACCATAATGTTAATGAAGTTCTATAGATGCAGAGGTGGTATTGTATCGGGGTGGATGCACAGATTGGGAAACATACAAACTCAGCATAATGGCTATACAGCACGGACTGAACACATGGTGCTGCTAATGACTGGAGCCATATGGAAAAAGGAATTGCCCATCCAAAAAGAAAAAGAAAAGAAAGAAAAGAAATAAAAGATGATAACCAGTAGGAGCGTATACGAAACAATATATAAGAAACTGGTTAAATCTACACGAAGTGAAATTCTAGCTTGAACTCTACACTCAGCCACAGTCAGGCACACTGTGCTGAGGGGTCAGTTAGACTTTTGACGTATTTTCAATACGTAGGTATTGTCACAGAATCACAGAATGGTTCGAGTTGGAAGGGACCTTAAAGATCATCCTATTCCAACCCCCTGCCCCGGGCAGGGACACCTCCCACCAGACCAGGCTGCTCAAAGCCCCATCCAGCCTGGCCTTGAACACCTCCAGGGATGGGGCAGCCACAGCTTCTCTGGGCAACCTGGGCCAGTGCCTCACCATCCTCAGAGTGAAGAATTTCTTCCTAATATCCAAACTAAATTTACCCTCTCTCAGTTTGAGGCTGTTACCCCTTATCTTATCATTACACTCCCTGATAAAGAGTCCCTCCCCAGCTTTCCTGTAGACACCCTTTAGGTACTGGAAGGGGCTATAAGGTCTCCCTGGAGCTTTCTCTTCTCCAGGCTGAACAGCCCCAACTCTCCCAGCCTGTCCTCATAGCAGAGGGGCTCCAGCCCCTGATCATCTTTGTGGCCCTCCTGCCACAAACTTTTTAAACTAGTTCAAGTTCTCCTTGCTCATATTGGCTGTCCCAGAGCCTCACGTTTAAGGGGTAGCAAATTTCTTCTCATTTTGACTTTGTACAGACTGAAACAGCTTGTTTTTTAGATAAAAGCATCTCTGATTTTTGCACAATAAATTTGAATTTGAACTTTGCCCTTCCTATTTTAAGAAAATAAATTGCATATTTGACATATTGCATACTATTGTCATCCTGGCTATATCTCTGAGGCACATGGCAATAAATGTAAGGGGTTTTTCTGCCCAGTCACTGAACACAGCAGTATACAAGCTATTTCGAACCAATAATCACATTTTTGCTTTCCCCGGGTGACACATCTGTTCTCACTATCAGCCCCACGGAAACTACAGCAATTCCCCGCAGGAGCCTCTGTGGTGCTTTAAACTAGATCACAGACAACCTCTGAACACAACACAATAAAGTGCAACAACATTTCCTGGAGAGCGGGAAAAGGTGTCTCATTTGATGGGAAGATGAATGGGCTTGAGTGAACATTGAACGTATTGTAACTAAAAACTCACAGCCTCCTGTCTCTTCAGCTGATGAAAATGATGTTTGAAGGCAGCGGCAATGTGCTGACCTGCCTGGGATGCTGTGGGACCTGGCCCCCCGCCTTGTCCCCGCCACCCTCCTCCTCAGACCAGGTACGCCATGCAACAGAAACCAGGGTGCGCAACCTGGAGGTCACTTGTGAGGTACCCTCATGGTTTCCCAGACTGCGCAGGGCTGAGAGACATGCCAAGGAAATCCCTTCTCTCCCAGAGCGCAGATAAGCCAAAGCTACCACAGGGAAAAAAGATAATATAATCCAGATCATTATGGTTTTCAGGCAAGCAGGAGAAATCCTTTTAGGAGCAGAGTCCTGTTTCAATCATCTTTCATCCCAGCTTGACTGCTCCTCACAGCACTGCCAGCCTGACCAGCAGCTCTAATGGAAGTCAGAGAAAGCGCCAGAATTTGTGTAACAACACCTTGTTTTTATGGCCCTTCAAGGAATATTTTGTCACTGCTCCAAGAGTTTTGTTGTACTCCAAGTACAACAAAACTTTTCAACCCTGCTCACCAGAGCAGAGGGGCAGAATCACCTCCCTCGCCCGGCTGGCCATGCTGCTTTTGATGCAGCCCAGGATGTGATTGGCTTTCTGGTCTGCAAGCGCACGTTGCCAGCTCATGTTGAGCTTCTCATCAACCAACACCCCCAAGTCATTCTCCTAGGGGCTGTTTTCAGTCCATCCTCTGCCCAGCCTGTATTTGTGCTCGGGATTGCTGTGACCCATGTGCAGAACCTTGCACTTGGCCTTGTTGAACTTCATGAGGTTTGCACGGGCCTGTCTCTCACTCCTGTCCGGGTCCCCCACACAGCAACACACAGCTTGGTGTCATTGGCAAACTTGCTGAGGGTTCACTCAATCCCACTGTCTACGTCCCTGATGAAGATTTCCTGCATGGTCTATCCACCAAAACCATGTCTCTCCAATCTAGAGACCAGGATGTCACGCGGGACAGTGTCAAATGCTTTGCCCAAGCCCAGGCAGATGACCTTCCAAAGCCTCAGCTCATTTCCTTTACGAGTATATCAGACACCACTCATACGTTGTGAGAAGATGCAAAAAATATTTTGCAGTTATCACAGCTTTTTAAGTAAAAGCCTAAAACTGAGATGCTGGAGTCTCAGCTCCTGCTTGGATGCAGGAAAGTCCTCAAACAGCTGTACTTACATGTACCAACGGATGGTTTCTCTCCCATCCTCCTCTGAAATGAAAACATTCTGTTCAGTGAAGCTTGAGGAGTAGTGTTTCATTGCAAAAGACACGCCTCTGTTTCCAAATTAATAATTCAATATTCACCATTAATTCTCTAAAGGATGTAAGCCCTCCAACAGGAGTTGGCTATAAAACGTAGCTAAGCACCCTGCTTGTGAGTCATTATGGTACGAGCCACCAGCCACTGAATTTGATGAGTGTTGACATTGGTCCCAAGTCCGTTCATGTTTTATCATTAAAACCATCTCAGGTTTCTTACTCCAAAACAAGTAATTAGGGAAACCAACCATTTCTGATTTATTTTCCTTAACCTTGGGAATGAGAACATTATTCCTGGTTTTTCTTAAACAATTAACTTTTTGTCTGCAAGACCGTTACTATGCTCTGTGTAAAATCTATGACCCTTCCTAGGTACTCCTTACTGTTTTCTGAACCCAGTCTGTGTGTGCATTAGACACTTGGGATTCATAACTGGTGTTCATCTACGACCATTAAAAATGCAAGGTCATTTTGAAAATGGGAAAAATCGGGCAATCACCTTTCAAATCTGTACCTAGTTCTTTCCACTCCTCATTAAATTTCAATTGGTGAAATCTATTGGTCTTCCTTAATCTTTTATCAGGGGGGACTATACCATACACAGACCATCTGGTGGTGAGTAACGGGTTAGCCACAGCGGGCTTTTAGGCGTTCGTAAGAAACTAGCCTAATATTGCCCAACTGCTGTCAGTTCTGTTTATGAAAGGCAAGCTTACATTCATATGATCCCCCTTCCTTGGACTGACCCTTTCAAACAAGTTGTATAATAGTTCAAAAAGCGTTGGGAGGATTTTCTAGGAGAATCAATTATAAGCAGGTGCCCTGTGAGAGCGAACAAACTCTGTTGTTCATATGGTAAATCGTAACATCTTTTTCCCCGGCAAGCTCTGTTTTTCATCATGTGAGCATCTATTGCTTACTTCAGAAACTCTAGGGCGATAAAGCTGTCTGGGGGAGAGTCACCTCGTCATCACAAAGCACAAAACAAGTAGTTCAACCAGAGATGCCAGGTGACATTACAGAGCCCAGCTCTAAAGAAGAGCATCTTTAATGTTAACGAGCCGACCTTTGAAAAATATCATTCATCACATCAATCAACAAAAAACACTAAAACTTTTCGGGTATTCCTGATAATTAAAATGATAACGTCTGATTGATTAAATTAGCAATCAAAAAAGTGGTAAATTCAATGTCACAGATCTGGCATACAGGATGCATATATTTCACAGCATTATTTTAAGTGGTCCTCCATTTTCCATTTATAAGATATTATGTGAATAACCCTTGTTTTTGTCATCGTATTTTATGGTTTGGAGAGATAAAAGCTTCACTACTACTTTACTTACTGTCTCCTAAGGACATACATCTTTATATGCAGTTTGTGAGGCAGAAAGACCTGAATACTCAGAGGTGGAGTTATGCTAGCTTTAAAAATATTTATAGCATACTTTCTTCTTTCAAATTACACCCGTCAGTCAAAACCAGCACGCACTGAAGAAGCCTCAATCCAAAACCTGTGCAGCTTGCACTAATTTCTGCATTTCTGCAAAAGAACATAGATTGTTTGTTTTGCCTGCAGAGCAACTGATGACCTTGTATTGATCACATATATTTTCTTTGACTATTATTTTTTTGGTTTGTCTTCCAGACATCAGCATGCTTTACAGATGGGCATAGGAGATTACCCACCCTGTTTCACACTAGAAATCTAAGCGCCAGGTGGCAGAAGGGACCCAGGTCACCAATGGAGCCATGTAGCAAGACCGCTGGCAGAGCCTGGGAGAGGTGAGCACCATCACATCACCACTCCCCAGGACGTGTGGCAAAGCTCCCTGACTCCCTCTGTGCAGTATCTCAGCCATTCATCCCACGGAAAAGTTTTCCACCAAGTAGTGTGTGAGAAAGATGGTTCTTTCAAGCTATCTCATGATACATAATGCAGGAAAGTGGTTCTGGCATGCAAAAGCTTTCAGTTTGTGGTCTTATCAGAAGGCTAAAGTTATGCCATCTCAGCAAATTTTAATATTTATACCTTTCCTACAGTGCCTATCAGTGTTATCAACCCTCAACCAATCCTTGCAAATAGTAAAAACCACAATGTGCTCTTTAACACACTGGAGAGCGACTGGGGTTTTAGATTTGACATTAGGACACTATGAAAGCTATAACTCACTTCTAAAATCCGAGCTGATAAGCAAATACTAACGATCCTTTCACCCTCGCATACCCAAGGCTGCACTGATCCTTCCAGTACCCCGAAAGGCGCAGTAGCCACATGCTTTATTATTTCACCTGTATTGACTGGCTGTGTGGCACCTTTTCCCTTTGCTACAGAAGGCGGCATGTGTGGTCAAGCACACACATGCATCTATTTTGATCACTAAAACAACTTTATGCATGGCCCAGGTACAGCACTCAAATCATTTTCAGACGGCAGCTTTTTGCCTACCCTTGGAAAACAGCTTTGCAAGATGACTATAGAAAACTGCTTTTGCCGCCCTTTGGTTCCTAAACCAGTGTTCTCCAAGTGACAAATATGTTAATATCTTTCTTCATTCCTCCTCACAGTGAAACTGGAAATGAGAAATACTGTCTTATCATCAGTAGGCTGGAAGTAGCTCATTAAATCAGAGCGGAACTGCCACAGAATTTGTCTTGCCTTGGTCTTGTCATCTGTTGGCTCTAGAAATTCACAGACCTGCCTAAGCGGTTGAAAAAGATAAAATTTTCACAGCTTGTTCACCTTACACCTATTAGATCTGACAGAAGCACAAAATAACTTTGGCTGGAAGTGACAACTGGAAGTTGTCCTGCCCAAAGCAGGACCAGCAGAGCAGCTTTGGAAAGCTGTTCTTGTGTCCAACCACCTTTGTGTAGGCTGACCCTGGCTGGACACCAGGTGCCCACCAAAGCTGCTCTATCACTCCCCTTCCTCAGTTGGACAGGGGGAGAGAAAATATAAGGAAAGGCTCATGGGTCAAGATAAGGACAGGAAGATCGCTCAGCAATTACCGCCATAGGCAAACCAGACTTGGCTCAGGGAAATTAATTTTATTTATTACCAATCTGATCAGAGTACAGTAATGAGAAATAAAAACTAAATCTTAACACACCTTCCCTCCACCCCTCGCTTCTTCCTGGTCTCAACTTCATTCCCGATTTCTGTCCCTCCTCCCCTCAAGCAGCGCCGGGGGACGGGGAATGGGGGTTGCGGTCAGTTCACCACACACTGTCTCTGCCGCTCCTTCCTCCTCAGGGAGTACAGACTCATTGGCTCTATCGGACACGGGGGAAGCCTCTAGCAGCTTCTCACAGAAGCCACCCCTCTAGCCCCCTGTCTACCAAAACCTTGCCACACAAACCCAATACGCCTTGTGATGAAAAATACCTCCTCCACGTTTTCCAGTTAGATTATTTTTCCCATTAGTAAAACAACTCAAACAGAATAACAGCTTCCCAAAGTTACACCAAGGTTAGCTGTTGCCTTACTGTCAGCAAGTGTATTTCAAAGGCTGTATTAGTGTTCAACATGTCTTAGCGTTTGAGTGTCATCTAAGTCACTAGGGATTTAAGGAGGTCGGCCAAGAAAGATTTCAGCCACTGACCTCTAAAATTTTTATTTTTAAAGATGATGTTAAGTGGGAAAGACCAAAAAAATTGAATGGCTTCTTTAGAAGTATAATCCTTGACGGACTCATCAGAAAGATCAGTTTTGCTTACAGGTATGGCTTCTGCATTTAGCCTAGTTAAGGTAAATTCTGAGTGTGGCTGTTTCTTTAAACATGTATGAGAAAGTCAAGTGAAATGAAACAGAGAAAAAAAACATGAAAAAATTTTTTGTTCAGAAAAAGGAAAAGGAGAGAGAAAATAGCTGTAGGGCTAATACTGTTTCCCTTTTTCTAATAAATATCTTGGGTCCGTTTTATAGCAGAAAGTGATTTTCTGGGATCCTGTGCCATTGTCATAAATGACACAGTGGCAGAAGGTGATTCATTTTGAACCAGAAGAAATAAGAGGCTAAGAAAAAAATAACTGCAAAGTTCAACTCCTGACATGACTCTCGATTTGAGACGGGCTCACAGCAAACCGAGCAACAGTAGTGCTCGCACTCCTCTGCTCTCAAGCACAGTGTAAGCCAGACAGCAGCAGAGGATAAGCCATCTTGTTAATTTAGACATATTTTCACCATTGCATGAATTATTTGCCTCTGGAGGAATGGAAATAGCAATAGCTTTGTTATTATATTTTTAAGAGAGAGAGAGAATTTTAGTCCAAACAAGCAAAGAACAGGTGGAATTATGACAAGAGGGGGGAAGAGGTGTATACCAGTAAAGTCTGAATTCCTGTATATCCATCTTACATCACAGAAACCTCAGCCTATTCTCAGCTCCCACCCGGAGCACTTTGCTCGGCACAGAGCCCTGTGCCCTTGCTCTCATGTGATGGGTGGTGCTTTGAATTCTCTAATCACTCCCCAGATTCAGCAACAACTTCACACGCACTTAGGAGAAAGGCTGCATATATCCAGCACATTCTTGCCTTTCCTATCACGTTTCTATTGTACAGCCTTAAAAAGCATTGTGAAATATCTCTTCGACTCTCAAGCCTGGGTTTCTCCTATTTTCCTCTGGTGTGACTGGCTTTGTCATGACTGAAGACCGCCACGCTGACCTCACCACATCTTCCAGCCTGCCCTTTGCACACAACCACCTTTGAATTAGTCCTTTTTCCCAGAGACAAGGATGAATACCGCAGAAAAGGGAGGGGGGTGGAGAGAGGGAAAAAATTGAAAGGAGCATTTTTCCATTTTTCATACCACCTCACCCACAAATGAGCATGGCTCATCGTTATCCCAAGGGAAGAACATAATGGGGTGTCGTGTGGCCCCATCCTCAAGCCTTGCTTTTGCAACAGGGGAGTAGATGGGCTGGACAGACCCAGGGAGGCCGACTGCATGCAGGCAAACGGGGTGTCGAGGGACATTTCGGGAAGAGAAGTGCAAGTGGCCTCGGTCACAGAGAGAGGAATACAGTAGACCCCCAAGGAATACACGGGGATCTTATCACCAGCGCATCTGGTTGGTAACAGGGATGGCACTTTACTGTAAAGCAATATTGAAGATCACGATAGAGTCCCTGGCCCTTCCCTGTCAGTATGACAGCTCTCAGACAAGGTAGGTTATGTCAGGAGATCACTCCTCGAGCTTGGACCTCCATCAGTAGCAGGGTCACAAGCCACGAGCGTTTGGGTCACTGAGAGCAAGGACAAGCTCGGGTGTAGAGGCAGAGTGCTCAGATAGGGAATTCTTGCTCTCGTGAAAGAAATGGGGAAAGAATTTCATTTACTTCATGTTGCTTGTGTTTGAGGAAATAATAGGTCTGCAGAGAGCACCCTCTGTTACTTCTCAGGAGGGTCGGGGAGATGCACAGGGAATTTCTGGGGTGAGAACCTGAGTTTTTCAGTCAAGGACGACCTCTAACTTGCACACTCCCTGCCCCTGACTCTACCTTTCCCCTTCCAACCTGGTTTTGCTGGGTGCCTTCTGACAAGGTAACCTTTCAATTTCTCTCTCTCCCCGCCCCCCTTTTTTTTTTTTTTTCTTTTTTGACATTTTGAACCACACCCAGGCAATGGATGTGCCCACATTTTTAGCATGAATGAATTTCAATAAAGGTAAGGCAGGAAGTTTTATTTCTTTAATGCATGCACAAACACTATATTTGGTTTTCAGGCAAGAGCCCGGTGTTCTGTACAAACACCACTAATGAGCCCCTGGAGGCTCACCACGCAGCTCGGGAAGGCGACAGCACCAGGCACCTTGTGTACCACACCGAGCGCGAGCAGCACAGAGCTCTAAGCGGGAGCACTGCCCCGACCAGGTGAATTCCTTCCACCTCAAACATCCCATCGTGTCCCCACACACACCAGAAAGGCCACAGCACACCTCAGTTACACGCATGACGGAATCATGCTGGCCAGAGAGCACTGGTGGCTTGCTTTCAGGGTGCTGCAGGTGTACTTCGCTGATCTGACCCTCCACCTGATTCTCCTTGGCTTGAAGCCCCGGATGGTGACTTCACTACACAGGAGGAGATTTGCCTTAATAGAAACAGCCCAGGCTCCAGGAACACCTACAGCCGCCTACGGCAACCTAGGAGAAACCTGACACTGCTCCCCATAATTAGGCTATGCTGGTCCCCTGGGGCTGATGGATGAATCTGTGAAAGCATCGCTTTCAGATACAGCAGGCAGAGGAAGGGCGGGTGCAGGCTGTCAGCAAGACCAGCAGAGCTGGGCAGCCCTGTCCCTCCAGCTCCTGGTGTGCACATACACAACATTAGCATCCTGGCAACTCTTCACCACCACCATCCTAAGCCTGGATTTACCTACCCTGAAGTGTTTCCAGCACCTCTGCTACAGCCTGTGGTGTCCCACAGCCCACCAGTGTGCCTCTTACAAACAAGGTCTTCCACTTCTGTGCTTGGCCAAGTCCCTTCACCTGGTACATTCACACATTCCTCTGGTCCACGATCGAGAACTTATTGCACTGTTCACGGCTGTTCACTATACCTGCAGCTTCTTTTGTTTCCATTAACCACCCAGGGAGGGAAGAGAAAACCTGTTAAAAAACTGTGATCTACACTTGAATGTTCCTAACAGGGACTTTATATTCCTCTAGATCACTTATTCCTATATCTTATTCACTCGCGCAGTCCCTAACAGCTGGCAGTCACCAACAGCTAATTTATAGAGGACGTTACAAAACATGCATCGCTATAAAACTTGCAGCAAGCACCGAGAAGAAAGGAGAGATTCTATGACTTTTGTTTCTTGCTTGTGTGAGAATCCTTTCCTCTTTTCTCTGCTCTATGAGCTAATATGATTTAGGAATATTTCAAAAATAATTATCCCACTGCATATCAAGCTTAAACAACATAACTCTGTAATTTCTGTTAGGATAAATTAAAGATAAAGAATATTTTGGAAATCTGTTACCAATTAAAAAAAAAAAAGAAAAAGAAAAAGAAAAAAAGGATGTGCTGGTGCTGTGCAAAGCAAGATAGCAACATAGATCACATCCAAATTGTATTGATAAATTGCAAATCTGCCAGCTGCATTAAGATGTGCCAATTCCTGAAGTTTCTGCGAACCTCAGTACAGCAAAGGAAACAGCAGATTTGCATGAATACTGAGAAAAGAAATTTTTCAGCGTTTGTGGGTCTATGAGAAGCTGCAAAACTACCCCCTAAAATCTACTGCTGAACCAAACCAGCCCGCACCCCAGGCCTCAGTCTTGCTCCCTGAGCCTCATCAGCTGATTTAGAAGCCCCCTGGGCTTCTAAATGCTCCTCTGCATTTAGTGACCCCCTCCCGGTGCCCCGTGTGGCCAGCCGCAGGGGCCAGCCGTAGGAACAAATGCCAGGTATTGCCGTAAAGTTACGCCAACTGACAAAAAGCCATTTAAGAGTCAGGGGGAAAGAAAGGTGAAGAAGGAGCAAGAGGCCGTACATCCTGGTGAGGGGAGATCCCTCAGAAAGACAGAAATCAGAGGGTTTGTTCCCGTTTCTCGTGCTGCTTTCCTTAAATTATTGAGTGGTTGCTTTAGATATTTCAGCTGGCAAATTAGTATTAAATTTCACAAAAAAAAAAAAAAAAAAAAAAGTTTCATGAGTATTCCTGGACTTCTAGGATTAACCGATCAAAGCAAGTCATGGAACACAGGGGAACAAAGAGATCGGGACTGCTGAATGAAATCTAGGCCAACTATTAAATTTGTCCAAGTAATAACTGGCACATACCTCCATCAGCAGCAACCTGGAAATGCCTGTGTAAAGTGCTTATGAGAACTATAAAACACATAATGGGAAGAATGAGGCTGGTGGCCAAAACCTGCAAAGGACACCTTTTTCTTTCCAACATAGCCCTAGCCCTGCTGACCCAGTCCCACCTTCCAGCAGGCTGTGAGCACACCACCTGGATGCATTTATCCAAATGCATCTGATTTATTAGTTATGATAAAAGGAAAGGGCTGACGTGATTTGTGAATAATGCAAATAATGGACAAAGAGGATTGCTGGACTGATCACAGACTTTTGAGATCCAAGCCATCCATCAAACTTGCTCCTCCTCCTATTCCTGTTATCCATCACCTTTTCCTTTAGGTAGGCTGTCAATAAATTTTGTGTCAGCAAGTCAGGAGCAATGACACACTTCCCATCTTCAAAGGACAAATAAGGCAAAAAAAATGAAGGCAGAGGACATCAGGAAAACTATAAAATACTTTCTTTGCTACATCCTCAACTACAATTGTCCACATCGAGCACATATAACACCAACTAGATCAAATAACTAGGAGACAGATAGATACGTATACTAAATTTATATATAGGACATATATACAGATAGATAGAGATATAAAAAAAAAAAAACTAGGATAACAACACAACTAGGTCAAACGTCATTTATTTGATAAAGTCATTTTGTTTTTTTCTTTCTAAGAATTCTTTGTTTTTGTGTGAACACATCACAGTTCTCCGAGAGCCTTTAAACGTCTAGAAATAGAAATATTGTATACCTTGGTAATGACTGACTGATCAAACTTAAGGGAAATGTGAAGAAGTATATTTGTAGAGGATCCTGGGTAGGAATATAGTCATAAGAGTCCAGTCTGATGCAAAATACAAGTAGAAGAGGCAGGCACGATGGGCCGGTTAGTGACCTGCAGGACTTACATATGTAAGAATCACTCAGCGAGGTGAAGTGTTCACAAGCTCAATGAAATAAGCAAATAGATTCACTGCAGTCTGACTCTATGAATTACAGTAAATAAACAGAGTAATTCCACAATTCCACAGACAGAAGTATATAAAACATATAAACCAAAGCAAAGTCAAATCAGAATCTGTCCCTGGACCTTTCCCTTTGACAATCCCATCTTCCACTCAAACTAACGGTGTGTACTGCAGAAAGCACCTTTAATAAAGAAAAAAAACCAAACAAAAACGTACTGTGCGTGGTTTCCGAGATTGAATAAGACGTTCTATCAAAATGCAAAATGAACCAATTCAGCCATTGCAAATGAAGAGATTCACAAAACAAAAGGTAAACTTTCCACATCTCATTTAATTTATGCTATTACGTTTCCACTCTTCACTGCACTGAGAAAACAGCTTTACCCATTCTCTGAAGTATTCAAACGTTATAAACTGTAATAATCAAACAAAAAACAAATAAACATTATTAACCGCTTGAGAGAATATTTTAAATGAGCATGAGAATAAAGAAAATATTCTTAATTCACAAGTGTTTGTAGTTTCTGCACTACAAGTCTCCCTAAGGGTGCATCTGAAAAAAAGTGCAAGAACTGGATGCAGTGGGGACCATAGACATACTGCTGAGGGCAAAATTTGGGTTTTCTCACGCAAACTTTATCCTTACAAAGATTATTAAGGGTAACTAAAACCTTTAAAAAATTAATATCTTATTTACTAGGGTTTGTTTTCCTTACTCCTGTTCGATGCAGGTTGAGATACAGATCTCTGAGGATGGTCCTATACAGCAAACCAGAGGTTTGAACAATTTATTGTATCCACGGCGTCTTTTTGAGTTTTGACAGCCTCTAGTGCTCTCACTTTCCAGTTTTGTTCGGCAGTTTCGGATTTATCCCTTGCCTGCATTCCTGAGTTAACGCTTAAAAAAATGCAATGTTTAATTTAGCAGAATGTTCCTTAGTTGAGCACAGAGCAAGCAGGCTGACGGAGCTCCCTTAGCTGCCTTTTAAGGAGGGAGGGGATTTTGAAACACAGATATTTCACTACAGATTGCCACCCTGCACTATAAGAACCATCCTAAAATCTTAAATAACCAAGGACTTCTATTCTATCTCTGGAAAAAAAACAAACCAACCAAACCCAATTTTCAATGATTTGTACAGATCTTGAGCTGGGGTGACATCTTCAGACAGCCTAATCTCAGCCACCAAACTGTCATTACATAGAAAACCAAAACCAAAACATGGTGATTTTCACTGCTTTTACAGCCAGGCCCTTTCCTGAAGAGGACAAAAGTCAAGAATTTTGTAATCATGCCTTGAATTTCTGCAAGAAGCCTTAGAATTCTCTCATGGCACAGACGAAGAAACTAGACCTGTTCTCCCATTGTTACATAAGACTTCTTAATGATTTTTTTTAAATGTCTTAATCCAAGGTTTATTTTTCATTTTTGATCCATTCAAGAAAATCCTTGATTTACTCTAACGTATCCAGTAGCAATAACACTACCTGGCATGGTTCTGTTTTACAGGCTACTTCATTTTCCTTCAAGTGCCTCTCATGAAATGCATTTTTCTCTTTCTTGACATTTATAAATATGTATCTAAAGGTAGTAATTTCACAGCATCTTGTCCCTTTTGTGCAGGCACTTTAAGTTACCCACTCACCTAATGACTGTTTCTGTACTCTAATGTAGGTTTCAGTCCTGCCTTGTCCTTCAGGACAAACCAGAAGGAGAACACATATCCAAGATGCATTTTCTCTAGGGCCTCAGCTTGTCATCTTCTTTAATTAAGCAACCATGGGGGTGTTTTAAGGAGGCTGGTTCTCTGTTGTGAAGTTCAGGCAGAGGACAACAGGCTGTGTATATTGTAAATGTAAGCGCATTTCCTATGTCTTAAAATCACAGAATGGTTTGAGTTGGAAAGGACCTTAAAGATCAGCTAGTTCCAACCCCCTGCCCTGGGCAGGGACACCTCCCACCAGACCAGGCTGCTCCAAGCCCCATCCAGCCTGGCCTTGAACCCCTCCAGGGATGGGGTGCCTACAACTTCTTGGAGGGTAGCGAGACACTGGAACAGGTTGCGCCGAGTAAAGAATTTCTTTCTAATATCTAACCTAAATCTCCCCTTTCAGTTTAAAACCATTACCCCTCGTCCTATCACTACACTCCCTGACAAAGAGTCCCTCTCCATCTTTCCTGTAGGCCCCCCTTTAGGTACTGAAAGGCCCCAACAAACCAATCTGACAGCTGAGATGTTAGTTTAGGCCTGCTGCTGCTGCAGAGAGCATCGTATGTACTGTTTGTCTCACAGTGGCAGCTCTAAACACACTGCAGAGTTGACCAAAGCACTCCCAGAGAAGACAAAAAGCACTTCACCAGAACCAGAATTAGCCCCACAGTCTTCTGCTGCCACAAGCCACTTCTGCTGTACACTACCTGCAATTCTGCTTGGGTCTAAAGCACCTGTGAATAATGAGATATACATGTATATTACTGAGCACCTTCTTTCATCATTATTTCATTTGGAGTGACTTTAGGAATGTTTCTTTTGTGGAACTGCCTTTACCTGGGCCAAAGCTGATCCCTTTTGAAAAAGTCTTTTAAATAAGTTTTTCCTGATCACTTTAGTCTTCAAAAAATGACCCAAACCAAAGACATGCTGTTACGCTTTATCTCTGAAGAAACATAGGGTGCAGGCAAAAAAAGAAATCTGGTTTCAAGAGCAAAACTTTTCAACAGGTAGTTCCTTTTAAGCCTATATAAAAATAAAGCTCATAAGTTTTATTTTTGTCTTTCATCTTCAGTAATTTTCCAACTTAGTTTCTTAGGATTCATGCATAGGGCAAACTGGGCACCTCTCCCTCATTTCGGCAGCAATAAGAAATAAATTATATTGTATAGTGCTTTCTACCAAAAATCTTTTAAAATTATATACATTTTCAACTGGACAGACACGTCCACTCACCTAAACAACTGTTTTCTTAATGAGAAACTGAATTCTCACCCATGTTGCGCTTCCAAGTCAACCCCATCTCTCAGCAAGTCGTGTCTCCGAGAGATACCACTAGACAAACAGACCATCAAACTCCCACACAAGAGATAAGCAGCAACTGGAACCACGGAAATACCTGTGGTGTCTAGAAAACTTTGGGTACCTCGTTACTTTTAGAGGTAAATAAGTCCTTTTAAGATATTTAAGATACTCTGATCCTAAACTGCAGAATGGAAATTACTGTCTTGTCATCAGGATTTGCTGAGCTGCTGAGGTTCTAAGCGCTGTACCCGAGATGCCTGGCTATAAGGTCTCCTGTTTTGAGACGTTCCCATCAGGAGTTTTAAGCAGCCCGGACTCCCTTAGAGGATGCTGAATAGCAATTCTTTCTTGCTTCTGTGTCAGCAGGGCTTCAGTTCAAGAGCCCTGGCAGATTAATGAGAATTCACATTTCTGGGTGTATATATTTTGTCCAAATGCCACATACCATGTCTGTTTTACTTGCCATATAAATGGACCTTTCTTTGTTCATTTGCAAAGTCGTTGCTTCTATATCTCATTTTCCTCATTTCATTCATTGTTCCATAACAGATAGGTGCCATTCGGTAAAGTACTTGAAAATTTACCACTTTATTCTAATAATGTATTAACACTGTGTAACAGCATGATGAAAAAGGCAGTTTCGAGCATGCTTTAGCATTTCTCCATTCTATTTTTATGGAATGGAAAACATTTTCAATTTTTTAATGTTGTATTAACTTCCAATTTGCCCCATCTAGCTGCGATTTGTCACGTGATTCCATGCCAGAACCGGGGACTTCTTATAAATTATTCCATGCAAATCAATAAAACAAAAATCAAACAAATCCTGGTATTAAACAATGTTTCATAACCTCGATTTTTATTGGCCTCCAAAAAACTTTAATTAAAGTTAACTTTAATTAATTTTAGTTTATCTGCCATTGCACAGCAAAATTACTAACTCTGACGTTTGCTTTGTATTCCTGTTTTGTTTTGATGTAAATCAGACTTTTGCACAGTAGAGTGCTAAAAGGTCTGGAAATTACATGAGAATATAAAGCACTGGGAACGTCCTCGGATGTCAGTGAAGTAGTTTGACATTTACTGTGCTGCTACACAAGGGATTAGTCCCTCTAACAATGACACTCCAGGGAGCAGTATCGTTGAATCACTTGGCATGTGCCTGACGTAGCAGGAGTTCAAAGACAGCATTTGTGGAAATAAACAGCAAGGAAAACAGTGCTAGGCCATTAGAAAGTAATGCGAAAATGCCACAATCTGTAGGGTACAACGTCTCTCAAACCAACTATTTCCTTTCATCCTTAACAAATTGTTAACTCTTCCTGTAATGCCAGCTGTGCCAGCTCTCTCCATCTATCTATCATGTATCGCCTCTCTCACAGCAGACCCTTCATGCCTGTTTGGTATAAAATTTTGGAAGAACATGCGCAAACTGATAAATGACTTTTGGCTAAAAAATGCATGAACTCTCTCTGGGACGATCAACCTCGTTAGACCAAATTTCTCCAAATTTCCACTTGTTTTAGTAACAGTCATAACAATTGACTATTATTTACTCACAGTGTTGGCCAGTTCTGACACATATACTTTCTGGGAAATATTTCTAACAAACCTTTATTGACTAAGGTCCCAAAATGTAGTTACTGAGAACATATATATTTACTTCCTTCATGCATCATCTTTATAAAGTATTCAAAATTTCTGACTACCAGTGTTTCTAGTTCTATCACATCTTTTCTGAGGGAGGATAACAATACACACAGCGTTCAAGATTTCTGGATGGCTTTCTAAAAACCCGATTTCTACATCTGCACAATAACATTTTCCTCCTTATGCTTTTTGCCTTCTCTATAACCCCCAGTGCTTTACTTGCCCTTCTTGCTGTTGAACTCCATGCAGCATCCAGAAAACAATCCGGAACAGCTTCATGATCTCTCCCTTGCATAATAATAGTGCAGTTAGAGCCTACCATGCACAAAAATAGAACAGTTTCCCCCCTTCTATGCATTAATTTGCATTACTGCCACTGAATTTCATCTGCAATTTTATTGCCTAGTCATCCAGGATTGCAGGATCTTTCTGTATGTGTTGGCAGCCACCTTTGGATTTGCCAGAACAAAGCAATTTTGTATCATCAGCCTAGCTGTTTTCTTGGCTTCATTTTTTGCCTCTTTTTCTGATCATTTAAGAATACCTTGAGCACAACAGATCCCACCAGAGTCTTTTGTGGGATAACAAAAACCTGATAATTCATCACCACCTTTTTTTCCCACCTTTTAACTAGTTTCATTGCTCTTCTATGACATAAAACTTCATGTCAGTAAGAAAATTTGACAAAGGCCCTTGCTAAAAATCCTTGCACGTGATGCTAGGAGTGGATGGAACAGTCCTGTGGACATACCTTGGCTCTTACTGCAGTAGGATTTTCTGCAAAATTCATGGCACCTCTTCCCCACCGTACCACCCGTATCCATGAGTCTTCCCATCCCTTTCTTTCCATTAGCTCATCTTTCTGTGTCGGATGCAGAAATCGGGTCACTGCAATGCAGCCACCACTCCTGATGGGCTTTTAAAGATTGGCACGTTTTGCCACTTTCCCCTCTGCTACTAAGATATATTTAAACATTACGTTCCCCTAGTAATAGTTCATCAGTTTTACACTTAAGTTCCTCAGAGAGCTTTAGGGCAAAAGCATCTGGGCCTGGCGATTTGTAACTGTAAATTTTATTGATTTGCTTTGGAAACATTTCTCCTGAGGTCGCGGCCCAGCGCGGGTCCCACCTCTGCCGGGAAGCCTCGTGCAGGGATCCATTGCACTGCCCCACGACGCTCCCGTGCAGCCCTTCCGCCACCTCCACCCCAGCGGCGTCCTGCGGGATCTCTGCCTCGCCAGGGTTTGTGAAGCTTCCCATCATCAGCTCTTAGGCCTTCAGGAAGCCATGCCTCAAAATCTTTTCCGATCCGTCTGCTGTGGTTGTACATTTCAGCTACCAGTATACTTAGGGGTTCTTTCTACTTTTCCCATTCCCATTTTCATGTTTTAAAGGGTGCCTGTATTACTCCTAATGACATCTTTTACACTGCTCTTTTACCTGGGCAGCTTTTTTTCCCCTTCTAAACAAACTTCTTTTTTAACAAGGTATTTAACATTGACTCCAGACACCTAGTAAAGCATCTTTAAACAAACTCCATGCCCCTGCAAGCTGCTCCTTTAATTGCTTTTCCTTCTTTCTATGTTGTTCCCCCTACAAAAACCAGAAAGCACCTCCTGATCCCTGCGAATCAAGAACAGTTCCCTTCCAGGAGCACATTCTCTAGACAATCTTATCTTTAAAATAACCCCAAGTTGTTTGGATTGAAGACCACTTATTTGGCAAGTGGATGTAAAATAAAGAATGAGAATAAAAAGAAGGCCAGATTAATGGTTCGTCCTACATTAAACTTTGAGAATCGACATTGCTTGCTGAAGTGTTATACCTGCCGCTGTGCTCTTGAAGGTGATTCAGCAAAGCAAAACCTCAGGGTACAATCAACTGCGTTGCATCTGGCCGCTGGAATGAAACGGGCGTACACGTTCAAAGTGCGCTCTTCTTTCCATTATTTCCACTGCTTTCCCAAATGGGGATTTGCATTTGCAAATTGGGTAACAAGGGAACTAAATGGAAAAATTCTACTAGGCAAACTAGTAACAGAATCAGTATGTTACACGTACGCATTAGAGTTCAGTGGCCTAAATTCACAAATCCACCCTAGAGCAGCAATTATGACATGGCATTGGAAAGAATTCTGCTTTTTGGGAACATCAGATTTCCTTTATACTCCATCTGAAAGCTCATTAAATTCCTGTAAATTGTAACACAACACCACTAACTGTTGTAGACATTTTGGGCGAAGCAGTTTCTGCTCTCAGGATTTTGCCTCCTGAAATACCTACAGCAGATGGTGGAAAGCAGAGGATCCAACTCAGAGCCATCGCATCCATGCTACTGACTGCAAGTAACGAGATTTGTGTCACTTCATCAATCAGCATAACGGTGCATAACGCATGGTTAGCCTTTTTACTTACCCGGTAATAACAGGCTATCTTCTCGAGACTCGTATCGTAATCAGACCTGCAGGTAGAAGTTGAGTAATTGCACCCTGCCCAGAAGGGACTGTTTCAGAGCAGAGGACAGCATGTGTAGAAGAAGCTGGACTGTGCACGTGACTTCCTCCTTTTGCTGGTTATGGAGCTAATTCACATCCATGCAAAACACTGAATGAGACTTTGGAAAGGGGGAACCCATAGGGCTGTTACCAGTTTTCATAGGAATGAGTCTGTTATTCTCCTTTCTGTCGAGCCCTCAGCAGGGAGACAGAAAAAAACTGCATATAAACTTGTACTATGCGTGGTAGATGTAGAATGAATGAGATACCAAAATCTGACAAATGGATTATTCAAATAAGAGTGGGTGGATTTGCCCCCAAGGGCCTCTGCCACTTTTTTTATTAAAAACAAAACAAAACAATGGACTTGCTGTTTTAGATTCTTTTTACTGCACCTTTTACCAAGCTGCATTTACACATCCCTGTTGTACAAAAGACCTCACTCACATAGGTACCTGTGGCCCTGGGAGTGCAAGCCTAAACCATTAAAACAGTAGGACGATTCTAGATTAACATGCAAACTAGAGTGTCTTCAAGGATCTCTACTAAAAGAACAAATCCTGTCACTGCCCTCCCTCCACCGCCTCCCTGAGGACATCTCTGCAAAGCAGCAGGACACAGAGCCCCGCGGGTGCTCCCAGCACAGCTGAAAATTAACACAGCCCCACAAGTATTCTGGTTATTTCGCTTTCCTTGATCGACCCCTGTCACGAGTAGAGAGGTGGCTTACCTTGAGCCCCTGTGGCTCTGGCAAATCAACGCAGTTGATCCACCAACGTTAAGCAGGATTTAGGACAAGATTACAGTAGCAGCACAGTACAAAGTGGCCATAACGCCCAGGGAATTTGGCTCGTGGTATCGATTGCTGGCGGAGACTGTAAATGAATACAGCAGGATGCTACAAGTTTTCAATGCCCATCAAATACAAATGAGGGAGCATTAGCATGTCTCAGTTTTCATCAGGATAAAGAGCTCAAAATATTATACGTTTCCTGAAAATAAATTTTTGGCAGGAAACAGAGCTGTCAAGAGCAGGCGAAAAAAATGTGTTCATCAAGAGATGTTTCCTAAAGAGACAGCAGGGATGTCACTGAGAGAAGCCTAAGGATGAACGGGTCTTGAAAACCATACTTCATTTTTTATACCACTGATTACTGGTGTCAGAGACCATCCATCTTTTGAAGAGACAGCATTTAAATCTCCTAATATGGTCAGAATTGTCCATATAAATACCAAGGAAAGGGGTTTTCTTAAGTCTGGAGATGAAACAGCAGTTTATCACAATGAATCCAGAGAACTTTTTTTCCTACTCATTCTGAAAAAGCATCCTTAGAAACACCAGCTAAAGCCTCCACCTGCACAGAACATAAAAAGCACTTCACATAACCAAGACCAAACAGATCAGCTCTCTGACAATTTCTCTGCCAGATCAGCAACAATCTTTCTTTTCCTAGACCAACTCAAGACCAGACTCAATGTCAATTTTTAAAGTTGGGATCTTGATGCAAAAGGCAGCCATGCTTCCAGTGCACGACAGAGAAGGAGACATCCCGCCCAGGGATGCTCACCTCTGCATCCCACACGCGCTTCACGGAATCTTTAGAGTTGGAAGGGACCTCTAGAGATCATCTAGTCCAACTCCCCTGCTAAAGCAGGACTGCCCAGAGCACATCACTCAGGACTGCATCCAGGCGAGTCTTGAAAGTCTCCAGAGAAGGGGACTCCACAACCTCCCCGAGCAGCCTGTTCCAGTGCTCTGTCACCCTCACCGTAAAGAAGTTCTTCCGTGTATTTGAACGGAACTTCCTATGTTCCAACTTGTGCCCATTGCCCCTCGTCCTGTCACTGGGAACCACTGAAAAGAGCCTGGCACCATCCTCCTTCAGCCCACCCTTTAGATACTCGTAAACATTAATCAGGTCTCCCCTCAACCTTCTCTTCTCCAGGCTAAAGAGTCCCAGCTCCTTCAGCCTTTCCTCATAAGGGAGATGCTCCAGTCCCTTAATCATCTTAGTTGCCCTTCGCTGGACTCACTCCAGCAGTTCCCTGTCCCTCTTGAACTGGGGAGCCCAAAACTGGACACAGTATTCCAGTTGTGGCCTCACCAGTGCAGAGCAGAGGGGGAGAATGACCTCCTTCGACCTGCTGGCCACACTCTTCCCTCTGCAGCCCAGGATTCCATTGGCCTTTTTGGCAACAAGGGCACATTGTTGGCTCATGGATAATTTGCTGTCTACCAGGACCCCCAGATCAGGTAGGTGCCACCACCCCTGACACTGCCACGGGGGAGGATATTTTGGTTCCATGGAGACTGTTATAAAATTAGTCACTGATTAGATAGAGCAAAAGGGAGACAAAATCTCCATTTACACTGCAGTGGTGCTGCCACAGTTAGCCTACAAAATGGATTCGTTTAAGCAGTGACTCAGCATCAGAAATACCAACTAGAAGTCATTTTCTATCCACGAGTAATGAGAGGAGAAGGTATTCCCACAGCATTTTAAGCATTTGCACTCCTGATTATTCTTCCTGGTCACCTCCCACCCACGAGAGCTGGCAAGTAGAGTCTCTTACAAAAAAAAAAAAAAAAAAAAAAAAAAAAAAAAAAAAAAAAAAAAAAAAAAGAGGTGTTAGGAAGGAAAAATCAAAGCAGTTAAACAGAAGCTAGCACTGTGAGTTAGCCGTGTCCTACCTACCCCATCAGGATGGCAAAGAAATATAAAGGACCTGACTCCTCAACTAGTGAAACAGGAGGGGTGGAAATGTGGAAAGCAGCAAGAGGGAGGAAAGTTATGCAGTTATTTTACTGTTCCAGTAAGCCTATGGTAAAATTTCAAAACAAGACGTTAAAACAAAAAGGAACGAAACAGGCAACAACCACAACAGAGACAGGATGAAATGTTGCAGCCACTGAAGGAAAAGGATGTTTTTTCTATTTTTCCCAATTTTTTCCTCTTTTCTCTGGGCCACTTAATTACCATGGTATCTCTCACCTCCTGCTGAACATTTACTATTCCACACAGCACTCAGCCTTGCCATCGGTGAGGACGGCCATCAATCAGGAGAAACCCACGCCAGTGTGTTTAACTTCCATCCCACAGCCCAGTCTCACCAGGCACCCAAGAAGGAGACGCTCAGCTGGGAGTTGCAAGGTAGCGATGAGTTTCTCCTGCTTTTTATTCCCACCGTCTGATAAACCAGATCGCAATCAGCATTGGTAATGCACTACAATTCTGTTCAACATAAATGCTCTAAGAATCAATACAAATAATTATTTGACCATATGTATAATGCAGACAGTTTATTTTGCTTAATCCTTTTGCCCTTGCCTCCACAAAAGCTCTGTTGGTACAGCATAAGCAGGTAATAGGCCAATACATTAGAGTTAAGTATTTAAGGTAAATAAATCATCCCTTTTTTGTGCTTTTTCACAGCACTGTGTGCCTATTCCTCTGCTTCACATATAGGCAAAGAGAAGTCCTGGTAGTTAGGTGCTCTTCTTACTGCGTTATAATATAAAATGTCAACAGTAGATCTGTGATACATTTGGAATTTATGATGTATACTCTGTTTTTCCAAGCTAAGTTATCTTGGCAGTTTCACTGGATACAGTACCTTGGTCTTCCAGGCTGGAAGAGCTGTGCTTCAATATGGATCCAGAAATGGATTAGGGAGACTGTTAACACAAGTCAGACAAACCTCCTAAATATTGGCTTGAACCCTACTAACCCTCATCATTTCTCTTTAGAGAGGGTATTCACAAAGGAGTAAGCAAGACTTGGATTCCCACGCTTTATATTTTTATTCTGGCAGAAAGAGGGTGCGCAGAGCATACAGCAATAGAGATCTCCCCACCTCCAGCAGAGAATAAGCCATATAAGAAGTTATTGTCTCACACGAAGTATCTGGAGTGAGAGAACAAAACAGTGTCCATCAATGCCCCAAATCCCCATCAGAGCTCACCCTGGCTTCACTTGAGTGCAGCCCAGTAAAATCCTGAACCTCTGGCCTCCTCTAGCACTTTCAGATGGTGGGAGAAGTACCTTTGTAAACATAATAGGTGATTTTTCTACTCTTAAAGGAAATGCAAAAACTCTGTAGTATTTGCTCTGTATTTTGTACTAAGACCAAAGTGGTTCCTTCTCTGTTGTCAGGTAGGATCTGTGCCAGACTAGGGCAGGGACATGAGGACAAGGGAGCGGGACAGGTCTGAACCAAACGCACTGAAAGAAACTGAGAGGCACCTGCTGACATTCTTTACAACATTCTTTCTTTACAACGAGGGTGGTGAGCCACTGGCACAGGTTGCCCAGAGAGGTGGTGGAGGCCCATGCCTGGAGACATTCGAGGCCAGGCTTGATGAGGCTCTGAGCAACCTGATCTAGTTGAAGATGTCCCTGCTTACTGCAGGGGGGTTGGACTAGATGGCCTTTAAAAGTCCCTTCCAACCCACCACATTCTATGATTCTACAACATCACGGGGCTTCCAACGCAGCCCTTTGAGAATCACCGACGCCATTACAAGGCTTCTTATAAAGCCACATACCTCAGGCATAGCAGGATTTACGCTCGCTAAAAACACCACCACAGCGCTCTCGCTGCCGAGCTGACGGTGGGGTGCAGCAGGGCCGACCACCCCGGCAGAAAGCACAAGCACGGCGCTAAGCAGGGTTAACAGAGCGGGAGTGAGAGGACAATTCCCACACTCCCCCCATTAGCTGCTCTAAATTTAAGTGTCATGAGGAAAGAGAGACTTGGAAAAGAAACCCAGCTATTATTAACGTGCAGAAATCCAACTGCAAAGATGTCAAGACAAGGAGTTAGGCAGGATAATCTTTTGCTTGGACGTTTTCAGTGAAATTATATTGAGAAAAATTTAGCCTTAATGTTTTTTGCCTTTTTTTTTTTTTTACTAATTGCTGTAGAAACAAATTAACTTGCCAGATTATCTCTTCCCTGAATTAGCCATCAAAAGCCTTTGTACTACGTATGTCTTGCATTGTAACAGGCTAAGGAGCTCATGTCGGAGCCGCCTCTGGTTTTGAAGGACAAAAGGAGTGTGTGTGTGCGCAGAGAGGGAGGAGGAACAGAACAGACCAATTCTCTGGATATTTTTCTTTGGCATTGTACTTTGTCATAAAAGTAGGGGGTTTACTGTTTATGATCTCCAGCAGAATTTTAGTTTCACGTTGTAGACATTTTGAGATGTGCAATAAAGTGTTATTGCAGCCACCTGGAGAGAGTTAGAAGTTTGTTTTAGGCATGTTCTTCTGAAAAACTTTGTGAAAATGCTTTCACCCATAAAGGCAACAGTTCAGCTTTTGTCTGCCTGAAAAGGAGTAGGATGCACGTTAAGGAAAAACACGGATGTCAAATAACGGGATAATTAAAATACAGAAGGAAAACTGAGAAAGGGGAATGACAGGGAGGTGAGTGGGATAAACAACTCCTAAGTATTTTTCCAGCTATTTAGCAAGAGGTAATCTTGTTCCAGAGCCGCAAAACAAAACCGCATGTGAGGAACAAGGAGATGACAAGACAGGAGTATGACGCACATTTTCACAGAGGAATCCAAGGAGCAGAGGAACGAGGGTGGGTTGGATAAACAGGACATTTGTGAAGAGCACAGGAAACTGTGGGATCTTGGGTCCTGACCACAAGGCTGTTTCCCCACAGGCTGAGGTAACATTTTCATCCTGGTATGGAGAAGACCGTCACAGAAGACCGTCACCGCCAAGTCCAATCAATGAATTTAAGGGGGCAAAGGGCAAGATGCAAGCTCTGAATGAGCCCCATGGTATCAACATTACTACAGAAATAAACCTCTGAGCTGCAAGTTTTAAGTGAAATAGGAACCAAGTCTCTCCGGTTCCCTGTGGAACCTTTTTTTGGGGGCAGGTAAATAATAAAAAAAATTAAGAGAAGGCTCTCTGGCTTGCAGACGTGATGCCCACTTACTTAGCTGAGGTTTTTGCTGCCTTCAGGTCCCCTGACTCAGGCCCCAGCTTTAAATCAAGAAAACGAGATATTTTGGGCACCCATGCTGCATTTTTTAATCCCTACAGCACTAAATACTGCCTTTGACTTCAGTTGAAACGCTGCTTTTCTTGCAGCCTTTCAACAGCTTGTCATTTGAAAGCTGGGCGATAGAAGCTGAAAACAGCTGGCATAGCTGGCTTATTTCTATATTAAGTCTGTTTTTTTCCTCCAGGTATGAACAAAGGATTTGGAATCCTTCTTTCTGATAGTAAAGGCATTGTCGCCCACCCAAAATTAGTTGCACCATTTACCTTTGGTCCTCAAATTCATTTTTAGTATCAGCACAGTAGTGTACTCAGTACAACCATAGAATTTCTCTTTTTCAGGCAGAAAATATCATGGCTGGAAGCCTAAAAGAGACCTATTCTACAATGGTGTCTTCTGGGGCTTGGTCCCTTGGAAGCAAGTACAGGGCAGGTCTTATCACTTCTCCTTCCTTTGCAAAGAGTGATCGGCGGCACGCAGAACTGAACACAAATGTGTCTCATGCTCCAAATGTTGTCAGTCACCCTCCAGAAGCTTCACTTTCCAGATTTTTGCCCTTTTCCATAAGAGGAGATGTATTACTTAAAAAAGAAAATGTATCTTTCCAGTTTCGCTACTGTTGTCTTATCCTCATGCCCCTGGTACCTGAGTATGTTATCACGGAATCACGGAATCTTCAGAGTTGGAAGGGACCTCTAGAGATCATCTAGTCCAACTCCCCTGCTAAAGCAGGATTGCCCAGAGCACATCACTCAGGACTGCATCCAGGCGGGTCTTGAAAATCTCCAGAGAAGGGGACTCCACCACTTCCCTGGGCAGCCTGTTCCAGTGCTCTGTCACCCTCACCGTAAAGAAGTTCTTCCGTGTATTTGAACGGAACTTCCTGTGTTCTAACTTGTGCCCATTGCCCCTCGTCCTGTCACTGGGAACCACTGAAAAGAGCCTGGCTCCATCCTCCTTCAGCCCACCCTTTAGATACTCGTAAACATTAATCAGGTCTCCCCTCAGCCTTCTCTTCTCCAGGCTAAAGAGTCCCAGCTCCTTCAGCCTTTCCTCATAAGGGAGATGCTCCAGTCCCTTAATCATCTTAGCTGCCCTTCGCTGGACTCACTCCAGCAGTTCCCTGTCCCTCTTGAACTGGGGAGCCCAAAACTGGACACAGTATTCCAGTTGTGGCCTCACCAGTGCAGAGCAGAGGGGGAGAATGACCTCCTTCGACCTGCTGGCCACACTCTTCCCTATGCAGCCCAGGATTCCATTGGCCTTTTTGGCAACAAGGGCACATTGTTGGCTCATGGATAATTTGCTGTCTACCAGGACCCCCAGATCCTTCTCCTCAGAACTACTTCCCAGCAGGTCCACCCCTAACCTATACTGGTGCTTAGCATTCTTCCTCCCCAGATGCAGGACCTTGCACTTGCCTCTACAGCACAGGGACATATTATGCCCATAAGTAACTGGAAAATAAAAATACAGCAGATACCATGGCGCGGGAGCTTCTCTGTATTTTTATCTAAAGACGCTACAACAGCGTAACAGAACTAGATCTCCATATCTCTGGCTTCTTGTCAATCAAACTTTGCTACAAGATCATCCAACCTTTTGGACTGCAAACTGATAGTTCTTACAAATACATCATTACATCAAGTATAACCTTCCTCTCTACGCATAAACCCCTTAGGTTTGGGTTTAGCTACTGCAGTAATCTGGGTCCAGCACAGATTTCCCACAGAGCAGCAACCATATAAAACCTAATTCCCCCTTTTTTTTTTCCTCATCCATGTTAATCTATTCTGCATCTGTGGTACCTGTATCTGCATCTGTGGTACCTGTATCACCTGTAGATACAGTTCTGCACCACCCAGTGGAGCTTATAATTCTCGGCATCTCTTAAAACAGTCATACGTGCCAGTTCATATGTTACATTACAGCTAGAGATACTTAAATGAGACATTGATAATCTGAATAATCAATTTACTTGGACAATCCAAGATCCCCCTCAAGGTGGATGCGTTCTTTTACTTTCATGACATTATTGTAATTGCCTAAACCACTTTTGTTGGTATTTTTTTTCCAAAATAATTACCTTCTCATTTACTACTAGGGATGTTAATACGGTCATTAAATGTCACAAATCGCTTTCAGTTTTTGCTCTGTCTCGTTCACGATCCTGCAATTCAGAAATGTCCAGCCATGTGCATATTTTTATACTTTGACATGTCTTCAACTATGCTCAATATTAAGTTCATTACAGCACTAAATTGATGACCTTGCTCTAATAATCAATGTATAAATAATCAATTTAATGCTATAATAAAGAAAACATAAACCAGCCCACTCTCTGTTAAGCGTGGTGAGCTGCAGTGACATTTGGTGGTCATGCGTGGCAACATTTGTACAAGCTTCATTTAGAGAAGGTGACAGGTTAATTGGGACAACACACAAATGCAGTACAGCATCCATAATAAGCAGCCTGTACCATGATACAAAGAAGGGAAAAAGAACTGAAAACCTGTTTCCACTCCTTCTGGACAACCCCTCTCAAACTATTATTCAGAATAAGCAGATACCTTGAATTAGTAACCAGGATGTTTTTATACCTTTATATGGAAATATACCAAGATACCCCAGCAGGCATCAAGTTGTTTTTCTTCCTCTACAAACAAAATGTTTATTGCTCCAGACTCCTACTGCAGTAGCTGGATGAAGTGCAAGTTAGTGATATAGCTTGCTTGGGTTCAACAGTTGGTTCAAGGCAGATTTTAACTAATGGAAGCTGGAACCAGTACTGGCGGGGTGAAACACCTTAAGTGCGTGTTACACAGTGCTCCCTGGCTCTCAGTTAACATAAACTCATGTATTTCCCCCACAACTCAGTTTGCCACTGAGCAAAACCCAAAACAGGAGTGGATGAAGAACTGAAGGCTTCTATGGCAACAACATCAATATTTATCTGTAGAAATTGCAAGCTTCAGCTAGGACTCGAGAAGAGAGCTCTTAAATCTTTCAAATTGCTAGCCGTATTTTGAAATACAATTTGCATATCAGTATTTCTGAGATATGCTCCCTTACCTTCCCAGGGTGCTGTACTCACACTATGAGAGTTACACAGGAACCAAGACTGATACGCTGAAAAATGCTAATTGACAGTCACAGTTAGCTTTCCAGATGGATTAAAGTATAAAAGACATCGTTTTGTCAACAAGCTTATCACTCAATTTATTTTTACTATATTTTTACTTCCACCCCCATCAAAAGCATAATCCTAAATTGAGTTACCGGAAGAGGTTGGATTTGCTTTTTGTTTTCCATCTTTCATGGACTAAAGGGGCTAGATACGGCAGGTACTCTTAATCCGTCACCTCGGTAGAGGCAAAGCACGTGAGGAGTGGCTCATCCTCTCCAGCATCAAGCCGCTGACAGACAGGTCCTTACCAGCAGGACCTGAGGACTCTTTACTCAGCACCACTTCAGCTGGAAAGACCTCCTCATGCAGGACACATGCAGCAATGCTGTTTGCAGGGCAACTGCCTAGCTCATGGGGGATGTGCAGTTTTACCATCCTTCACTAATAAATTTGCAATTCGCATTCTCTGAAGGCACCAAAAATAAAACCATGAGTAAGGGCTATGGGATTTGTATCATGTCCAACAGTGGATAACTAGAACACGCGCAGTAGTATTTGCCACCCTTTGCACAAACACACCGGGCATCGTTACCCCATAGGGCTACTGCAGATTTACATTCATTATTAATATGCACCCAAGCAGCACACTCGGCCCAGTTCTAAGTGAGATGCAGCAACACCTGGTGTTTGTGTGCAAACCACCCCAGAAGGTTTATAAATTCAATTAAGGAAAAACGCAATGAGCTGTGGCAGCAAAGATAAGTGGTATATAGGCAGGAAGGCATTACTTACCGTGACTAATCCAGAGGCACAGCTCAAGTGTCTGTGCCTACAGAAGTAGAGAGTGCAGCAGATTCATCCCATGTGTAGCGCAGGCATCTCACAAGCTCGCGCACATGGCATAAATCCCGGGTGTTACACAGCCCGGGGCTTTGCTGAGCCTTTAAAGTCCCGGCAGAGGCTCTGCCCTGGGAGCAGACCCATCAAAGCTGCACAAGAGGCAGGCCCTGCACACCAGTCTCTGGAGAGAAAAAAAAGTGTGTTTGGAGCGGGTGGGGAATGGGGAAAGGTGCTTAGTTTGCAGCACCCAGGACACTGGAGGGTGCACGGCAGCAGCCCGAGGAAGCGAAGGGGCAGAGACAGGCAAAGCGAGAGCCTGACCTCCCCTCGGCTCCGTGTGCCTGGCACCACTAGCCAGCCCAGCCCCAGCCCCCTCCACCATCACACCCCTCTTCCCCCAGACAATGCCCCTACAGACAAGATTTGCTCCAGCTCTGGTCATACCTGGGTGAAGATACCACACTGCTGAATACGTGCTGCGATCGGGAGGAGGTACCTATTACTGACACACTAACAATTCAGTTCTTGGTCTTTGTATACGAGGCGTTTCCTCCTTGCACATAAACAATACTTTGAGCACAGCAGCAGTAAGGCTTCTTTGGGAAGATGGAGAGTCCGGCTCTAACAGTACGTACACAGACTTTCAATGTGATAGGAAACCAATCCATAACAGAAGAGTTAACATTTATAAACCTGAAATATTTCTGAAATATACTATACTTATGGGAGTTATCCACAGCAACGTTTCCAGTCAAAGCACCGTATGCCATTTAAGCATGGAAGCTGTTTTTCCAAAACACACGTTTAGCTCTGACAGTTCTGCTGCCATAAGGATCACGTGTAAAAGACACACAGCACATTTCTCTGCCTTGCCATCACTGTATTTCAAAACGTGCTTATATAAATTATTGAACTGCCTATTGCAGCACATCCTTGTGAGCCTGGTAGCAGCTTTTCCGGAGGAGGAAGGAGGGGCTTCAGCCAGCATTTAAGTGATCTGCTCACCTCAACAGAAGACCACAGCACTGACCTTCCCTGCCATACCCCCTCTCACACCACCAGACCCAGAATGCTTTTAAATAATGGTTACACAGAGGGAAAAATCTCAGAACTGGCAAATCTTCAGCACTGCACGTGTTATCAGTTGTGGGTACAACCAGTAACAGGCAGGGTAACAACCAGTGGCGCTTGAGGCTGCAACGCATCCACCTTAGATAGCAAGAGTGAAAGTATCTGCTGCCTCTGCCCATTACCCACTTTTGGTGGGCATAATAATATTAACAGCTAATCGTGGAATAGTGATGGACTGGAAATATCTTCCTTGAGCAATCCTGACTCGCAGTTTAAGTCCTTACGTTTGAACAGAGGTTTAGTCGTCAAATACCCCAATCAAAGCTTTGTTTTGTTTTTAAAAGGGAGGAGTGGGAAGCTGCCTGTTCAGGGATGGCTCAGTCCAGCTGTAGTTCTCTTTTACCACCCTCCAACTAGCGTTTTTGAGGTTTTAAACTTTTCAGATACCCCACACAAAGGTCCCTTACTGAGAATTCACTATGGCTTCGTCCATCCATGACAGCTGGCATTTAAGGACTGTGCTCGTCTCCTCGTCGAAGCATTCCTTTGATACTCTGCCAAAGAATAGCAGGTTGGATTTGTCACAGACCAGCCCGACAGCAGATTGCTGGTCTCGTCCTGTTTTAAAACAAGTGCTGGGGGGGTGGAAACAACTCATAACCGCCCCTTTTTCTTTCAGGAGCATTTTAATTTTAACTCCATTTTTTGATATTTAAAATCTTATTTAAATCAGACTTGAAGGTTTCCTGAGTTTGTCTATTTATTCTCTCCTTCAGTTTTGCCCTGTTTGGAATAAAAGGAAAATTCAAACTTTTCTTTGTTGGAAATTTCTAAGCTTCCTCCTTCCAATCAGCCCGATTTGTTCCTATACTGGGTAGCAGACAGCCTATTCTTCTGCTTCACACAGATTCCTGTGCGGTATATTTGCAGAGTTTCACAACCCCACCTATTGCATTTTAAATTGCTACTACTTGCTTTCACACACACTGAGCCAGTTAAAATGTAAAACTAGTTTGATATATGTAAAGCTGCGATGTGTCTTAAGGCTCAGAGAAAAAACATAACTATTGAAAACAAAAAACAGTATTAAGAACGAGGAAAAAAAAGGTAACTGATCCACGGTTAGGTAAGAATTAGCTCCCTCACAGCGCTCTGCCTCTGGCTGGTTCACAACACAGGGCACAGAAGCAATGGTCCTCTGATTTCCACCAAGGTTTCTTTCCCTGCCGAGCACACGGTGAGTGAAGGACTGGAGGGGTCGCCCTCTTCCACAGTCAAGCACCACCACTTACTGCCCAAACACTTCAGGGCCACGAGCACATCCCCAGGCCCACTTCAGGAAACTCCACTCTCTCCTTTCTCCATTTGAAGGGCAGGACTGCACCACCCACCCTCTCCAGAACAGCCCCGTAGGGGCACACAAAGAGATCGGAGAACCCGTTTCCTCCAACCTCAAACACCGCCCCAAACCCTTCCCTTGAAAGATTCCCTGTTCCCCAAGGAGGGCAAGCAGAGGAGGAGGCTCCTTTCAACCACGCAGCTCCCTGTCTCTACCCCCTTTCCCAAGGAGGCCTTTGGGCTGCTGCTCTCCCGCCACAGGCGCTCTTTAACTCCTTCTTCTCTAATGGCACAGGAAAGCAAGTCAACTCTTAAGAGAAGACTCTGACACAGTCTTCTTGTCAATGTTACGATGTGCATGTACATAGCATGGGACATGTCTGGCGCTCAGCCTCACAAGTTTGGTCTCAGGTGTAACTATTGAATACTCATTAGCATACCAAAGAAATTAAGTCTTCCCATCCTATCCTCGTTACCTCATATTAACAAGAGAAGAGTCTCGTCCTAATGCTGTTTAAGAACCACATTTCAATTTCTACAGTCAGGGTAAATAGCACCTTGCTCTGTTTTCCCACCGTGGTGAGGTCTCTTCAAGAAGCACTGTGCCACTCATCACAACTAGCTGCATCTCCTGCTCTTCCAATCTGTTATTGCTAAGCTCTTATCTTACACTCTGGGCTTCAATTTTATTTTTTTTTTTTAGTAAAGAAAATGTATTGATAGTCACTCAGGTCCTTGTGTTGGAAAAATCTGACCACCAACTTGCTTCCAGACCCATCTCAGAAACAAGTTATTAAGCCCAAAAACATAGGATAAAGCAAAGCTGCAAAATGTGATACGCTCTCTCACAACGCACCTTTTAAGCCCGAAAGTTGTGCCTAAATCAATTTTCCACACTGCCCTTTCTTTTACCTTGCTTAGTTCTGATTACGCTGCCAAATGATCATACTGGTTCCTTCATCTGTGGTCCTCAGCTTCCCAGGGTAACGTATATTTTTCATATGACGTTCTATAAAACCTCCCTCAAATATTTCACTGGAATTCAGATTCACTGTATTTCACAAGCTATTACAAAAACAGATAAGCCCTTCTGTCCAAGTTCTGTACCGTTTCCATTCCAATTAAAAAAAAGTCAACCTATCAGCCCAACAAACGTAGTGCCTACTGTAATCCAAAAGGAAGAACAGTTAACTTGACATTGTAAATAAGTTTTAAATGTACAATTTGCACTGTTTTGCAAAACAAAAGATTTCACTGTAACTGCTTATTTCAAATGTGGAATTATATTTAATGTTTCCCATCTTATAATGGCTATGGGAAATGCAGGATATAAATTAAACTTCAATACAGGACTAAAAATCCATAAGAAAACATCATTTTTTTGTGAAAATAACTGAATGTTCTCGCTCTCCTGGATGCTCTGGCTCTCCTGCTTTAGTTGAAAGTTTATTGAATCGAACATTGGCTACATTTGTCTCTAAGGTTACCATTTTTTGTGGTACATGCTACAACGCTTTATTTTAGAGAAAAGCTCTGAATAGAGCAAGATATTCGAATAAAATGTCTCTTTGCTTGTCTCCTCACAACACTCTTCTTTCTTACCTCTCTCCTAATGGTGGTGAAAACCTCCTCAAGAACGGATCCTGCATACTGTTGTATTTGTGGGAAAAGGCTGACAGGTGCTGCTGTGGAACACTCCAAAGCATTTCTTCAGGCTTGTTCTGCTCTTTGTCAAGACTTTGGAAGGATCTGCTCATTTTATTAAAGCAACTCTTCTGCAATATCGAAACAAAAGTATTCTATCCCCACATATGTTATTCCCTTTCCTTTTCTTCATGCTGCTGTTGGAGTATTTAGACACTGCTGGAGCTGTAATTCCATCCAGCTGGTCTCTCAGCTGGAGGGCGTTTGAGTCAATCACAGAGTGCCCTGCCCAAGCTCCCCACCCTCACCTTTGACTAAGGGGAGAATAGCAAGATGACCTAACTGCTTAGTCATTTTAAAAGAAGTATTTTTCTCACTCCTGATGTAACGATTTCATGTCTTTGCCTATCAACTGCATTCCTGTTCCAGTGTTCCTTCACCGTCAGAGAAGCCCAAGACCAGAGCTGTATGCAGAGGGGACCGTGGTGGACTAAACTCACAGCTTATGACCCTCCTTCAGAGAGCGCTGCAAAGGCTCTGCCCTGGCTGGAGGGCAGGACCATCTGCCTCTCCAGGGACCCGCTTCCCACCTGAGCCCTCTGGACATCAGCTGTATGTCAATGTCTAAATTACCTTAAAAGCACCCTGACAGCTGTACTCTGAGTTTACTTGTGACACAAAATGCATTTTAGCACAAAATATTTTTCTAATCAGTTTCCTTAGACAAATAGTTCCTGAGTATCTTCCTACCCATCAAACTGCCTCTCCTGGTTTTATCAATCAAAAGCCTTTCTTTTTTCTTTGGTCGTGAAATCTAAAAATGGGCTGTTAGCACTCTATGGGATATTTTAATTAAAAAGAACTGTACGTATCTGTATGTCCTCATGGGGTAAAGCTCTTATTAAATCAATTTTGTTGTTGTTGAGTTAGACTTATATAAAGGTAGGATATTAGATTTCTAAACTAATTATACAGGCAAGAAGTCTAGTCCTAAGTTTAATGGAAACTTTGGACCGCATACACTCAGGTGGTTTAATTTCCTTAATTCCATCCAAATACCTGATCAGCTTTATCTAACAGCCTTAGGTCATTTTCAGGCAACAAAAAATAGGCATTTATTTTACTTACCACTGTAAAATTTTGGTATTAGGTTTGTGGCAAGCATGTTGTGTTACCCCCTGGTGAGTGAATCACCAACACTTGTCATCCACCTACCTCCTTGAAGCCAGGCTCCTTCTTGACTGTCATGTATGAAATGCAACAGATAGATAGAAGTTTAACTACATCCTTTCTTTTCTTTTCAAAGCTCCAGGCACCTTGGTAGTTGTGACTCTTCTTAGCCACATCCCACGAGCTCCCCATTCTCTCAAGCATTCTTGAAATCCTTCAAAGGAAAAAGAGGAGTGATCTTAACGGCACTGAAAGATGTTTTGAAGAAGATGCACCAGTAATCAATACCAGTGAGGTTCTTCCTTCCCCAGAGGCAACCGACTTGACAGCAGGAGTTACTTGAAGTAAATACAAAATGCTAGGACCACTGCGCCTTGCCTATGTGTTTTTAGGCTGTGCAAAAGAAACTTGTATTCAGTCTCTTCGGGCCAGTCTTTCTCTTGCTTCAGTTTCTTCAATAACATCTAATGAGCCTGCAAGGAGGGATACTAGGTCACGCCTTGTATCCTCTGCATTTTATTAAAGGAGCCAACACTGAACACTCCTAAGTTTCCACGGAGAATCTTTGGCTTCAGATCAAACACAAGCTCTTCTGTCTTAAAAGGCACAGTTTCTCAACTAAATGAACCTAACTGACGCCATACACCTAAGAAGTGCCAGAGCTGAGACAACAGAGGCAATCATCTGCATTTTCAGACATGGGTAGACCTACAGATGCCAAAAACATAGGAACAACGAGCAGTTGGTTATAGCAAATCATAGCAGACTCGCTCAAACCAGATGATAAATAATTCTCCCCTTGCTGCAAAAAGATTAAAAAAAAATAATTAAAAAATAATCAGCCTTTCTTTGTACTCAACAATCTGGAAAAAATATTCCAATTGACACGCGGTTACTCTTGATTTTGTAATACAATTGAAATTTCAATATGACCTACAGGTTTCATAGATTTTGCAACTCCTAATAGCAGAATAAGGAGAGAGGAAATCAAGAAGGTCAAGATAAGCTCTAGCAAGCAGTAAATGGATATGCTGATTCCCTAGCTTTCCACAAATTAATAGCTCTTGTCTATTAAGTGTCATATTTTAAGGACAGCTGAACCAAACAGTCATTTTACAGACCTAAAATGTCATCACAGTGTTTAACAATAATAAGCTAGGAAAAAAATCTACGCTTTTCATGCCGTTTCTCTGCAATGTGTACTAATTCTTGATCAATACTACAGATCACAGACTAATTAATGAGTGATTGCCATTAGTATGTATGTAGATTCTAACAGATAACAATATTCTGTTGTGCTGGAAATGGAAGAAATAGTTGAACTGGTCAGCAAGAGTAGAGGTAGCTCTGGATGTCCCCTTGTACCAAATTCTTTAGTCTAACTAGAATCAGAGGCTGCACATAAAAATCTCAGTAAAACCAATTAATCTGGGACTGATGCTTAACCTCATATACATGTTTATAGAAAAATACCTGTATTTGTAGGACAGTGTGAGAAACATTAGAACATTAAAAGCATATCCCATTTCCACACAGATATCCCACAGTTCAGATAACACACTTTTTAAACATATCAGTCCTGGCAAAAGCATTCTTACAGAAGCCATGTCCTCATGCCACCTTCATATTCAGGTAAATTGATCAAAATTGGAGGTGAGATGCTGGGGCAGAATGAGTAGGGAATGGGGGCATGAAACAGAGAGCTATGGGGAAAGGAGGGGACAGGGTGTGGGTTCCACAGGTCTGAGATAACATATTTCCTGAGCACGTGCATAATCCTCTTGCTGAGATACGAGCCTTGTTTGTTTTCTTGTGCAGGTTCCTAAAGGCTATAGATGTGAAATGCAGTAAGTATGAACGCAAAGCAGCTGTCTCCCAGAGAAACAGACAATGCATCTGAGAATTCACCCTTTCACGGAGCCTCTGCACGCCGAGTCCGTGCGGTATGCTCAACGTGCACACACAGCTTGTCGTTTCTTCACGTGCTTTTGGCTCAAATCAGGAAAACTATCTCATTGAGTTACACCGGATTAGAACCTCATTTACCGTGTTTGGTTAGGAGAAGCATCGGTATTGTCAGGTGAGCTTTTATTAAGTAATGGGTGTAATTTATAAAATCATAATCTAGAAGTCCCAGCCAATAGAAGACTAAAACGTTGCTCCTCTATAGAAAACAGGATTTGCAAAACCTTGGGTGAATTCTTCTTGCTTTTTTTCCCTGTATGGTCTTATCATAGTGCACATAGTAGCCTCCAAACATATATACTGTACCTACACTATACATATGTACTCCATACTTTGTGGTGACACTGGGACCCAGACAAGATATCATTGCACATTAAAATTGTATTAAACTAATTGAAAAATAGTTAAACATTGCTAATAAAACAAGATAAATACTAAACATTAAAAGACAGAGACTTTCCAGTGTTCCATAGAACTGCACCTTTCAGACAAATTAATTATTTGCATCATAAAAAAAATGTTAACCATGAAAGAAAATATTCCAGAAGAAAGTAATGAAAAAAAAGCTTCAGGTGATTTTTGATTACATTAAAAACAATTCCCATTCTTCATAAAATATGCAGAACTTTGCATCTTAAATAGTATAAGTTACCTTCAAAAAATTGCTTTCTTTTTAATCTTGCATGAAATGAAACCTTAATTGGGTAGGAAAGTATTTGGAATAGATCCAGAAAGAAAAAAACTACAGCTATTCTCATGTAAGTGGCACAGCATCTGTCAAGAGTTTTCACATACCTTCAGGAAGATACCTTAAATTAAGTCAACATTGTACTTGATTTCAGTGATCAGAGTTAATATTCTGCAAACCCAAACTGGCTGCCTTGTTTATTTCATAGTTTCAATTTCTATTGCTGTAAATCACCTTGGCAAATAAATGGATGTATGAGGGGCGCGCCCTCTGAATAAATAATAAAATTTAACTTGTCAGGAGCCTCCTTTGCCTTGAATGAAAAACATTTCATTTCTTTGTGATGCTCTTGAATCTAAATCCTGTTGCAAGACACTTAATGAGCATCCCTGGAATAAAAACTAATGGAGTGTTCCAGCTACGCGGCCACCTTGACGAACATTAGAATTACATCTGAGATCAGATGGAAGAAAAGGAAGATGCACTATACAAAATATGTCTTCATTTGAGGAGTAAAGTATTACTCAGTGGCATTATACATTGTTAATAAATTTTCTTTATCTGAAACTATAATTTAATATTTATGTATCTAATTTACATGTGACAAAGTAGCATATTCTAAAATTAGAGTGTAACCAGCAAACTATTAACTACTATAAACAATACCAAAACACAACCCAAACATATTTTAAGGAAACAATAGATACATTTTGGACTGGGGAAAGATTTCAATTGCAGATATTGTTTTAAATACAGCTGTTAGTTACGTCTTGAAAAAAAATTCTTCAAGCTCAGAAAGATTTTCTGCTTAGGGAGTCCTGGGTATATACATAAAGAGCAAGAGTACGCTACCAAAAATTCCCTTATTGGTTCCTAGTAGGTACAGCAACAGTAAATGCTGAAATTGGGAAAAAAATCATTTTCAATATCAATGTTATATGATGCACTAGACAATATATCCCCTTTGAGCAGAAACTAGAGAAAATATCGTGCCCTTTATTATCTCTGTGGTTTCTTATGTGTAATAGACAGCGAAAGAATTGCACTTATTGTAACATTACAGTAAAGTGTTAGGTTGCAGCTCACCTTTTAAAATATTAGTGGCCATAATACGTATGATAGGTTGTGCATTACGCAAAGATGAATAAAGATGTGCATTTAAATTAAAAAACGAGCAACCACTTACAGAACCAACAGTGAGGCTTAACATAACAAACATGCACTAACCCTACACTTATGCAAAACTAAGTTCTTCCAGGAAACTGTAACCAACTGCTGACCTTCCACAAAGGTAAAGGTTTTGTCCCTTGGTAATATGTTTGGACTTTGTAGTCGAATTCCAGTTTATTAGCTCATTGTCTGTAAATGTGCTGTTCCACTGTGATATCCTTTAGCTGCCCTTGAGCTTCTGCAGAATCTGCAATCTTACAGTCACTTTTATTTAAGGTTTTATCGAGCCGCAAAGTAAGTCCCCTTCAGTACCACACAAATAGGCTTCCTTATTCATCCTCTTCAGGTTCCTGTGGTAAAATTGGTGTCTCCTCCTTTAAACAAGCACTAAAAAACCCAAGGATTGTGCTGTAAAGGTGATATTTGCTTTTCTCAGAAGCGATGTTATGACCTTCATCCGGGTAGATCTAGCGGAGGAGAAAGGAAAAAAGTAAATAGTTTTTAGAAGGCTTTTCATATATTTAGGGCTCTAATTTTCTTTCTCTGGTCTTCAAAATGTTTTAGATGACGACAGGATGATAACATTAGTTTTATGGCATTCAAGGAAAGCTAATAAAACTCAAAGTAAAACTCATTCTCTTGGAATTTGAACTTACATAAAACAACCCCTGCAGTGGGATCTGCAGAAGTGAAAAAAATTTATATTCTCACTCATTGTGCTTACAACAGTTTACTTAGCTGGCATTTTCAATAGTGCCTAGGCATCCAAATCCCATTAACGTCAACGAGGATTAATGACTGCATGCTTTTAGGGACATCTCAATATCCCAGCTTCTAAGTGTTCAGTGAAAATCCTTTTTATTCATATTTTTCACTATCTTCCTATCTTATCTAAACCCCGCCATCTCTCTCTCCTGGGGTGGATGTGGGCAATTTTCTCTCTTAATTCATATTCCAATGGAAATTTCTCCCAAGTAAGGCTCAACAAAAATTTGCAGGCTGAATGAAGAAATCCAGGCCACAGGATTAAGGACAAGAGACTTGCGATGGCCTGAGGCAAAAAGCTTCAGCTGCTTCCTCAAACTCAGGTTATCACAAGGTTGCATGAGACTGGTTCAACGGGGCTCTTCTGAGAGACCTCTGTCATTTCTGCTTCTTCCTCTCAGAATCACAGAATCTTCAGAGTTGGAAGGGACCTCTAGAGATCATCTAGTCCAACTCCCCTGCTAAAGCAGGATTGCCCAGAGCACATCACTCAGGACTGCATCCAGGCGAGTCTTGAAAATCTCCAGAGAAGGGGACTCCACAACCTCCCTGGGCAGCCTGTTCCAGTGCTCTGTCACCCTCACCGTAAAGAAGTTCTTCCGTGTATTTGGACGGAACTTCCTGTGTTCCAACTTGTGCCCGTTGCCCCTCGTCCTGTCACTGGGAACCACTGAAAAGAGCCTGGCACCATCCTCCTTCAGCCCACCCTTTAGATACTTGAATGCCATGATAAGGTATCCTCCTTCAGCCCACCCTTTAGATACTTGAATGCCATGATAAGGTCTCCCCTCAGCCTTCTCTTCTCCAGGCTAAAGAGTCCCAGCTCCTTCAGCCTTTCCTCATAAGGGAGATGCTCCAGTCCCTCAACCATCTTCTCGCCATAGGCCTTCACGTCACCTCAGCTGAAATCACAGGGACAGCAGGAACCCACCCTGCCCCGCTCAGATTTCACACATAAAGTCCTTTTCCATTCATAAGTGATGCCAACCCCCTTGTTACCACCTCCTCCCTGATGTGACCTCACACGTTTCAGTGGAAACTCCAGGTTCACCTAAAGTTCAGGAAGGTCGAGGTTTGCAATGTGTAACATGAGAGATATTTGGAGGAGTGACCCAAAACCACATCATCTAAGATATTCAAGAAGGTTTAATGCAATCAGAACTCTTGGCCAGCAAAATCCACATAGTGGTGTCTCACAGGCAAGTCCGTATATCAACAGCACGCCCTGTCCTGCTCTCCCCAGCCTGTACCCCCAGCAGGCTCACCCTCCGTACCGTTATAGGGAGAGGAACAGGGCTCTTGCCTTTTAGCTGCCTTTGAATAAACGTAAACATTGACAACAAGGGGAAATGAATTTCATGTGGCCCAATACCTTTTTAGGTAAAAAGGGACTAAAACAGTGATATCTCCACGTTACAAAGAGTGCATATGGACTCTAAAGCACTTTATAGCGTTGTAAGATAAATGGGTGGAAAAAACAAAGATGCGAGAGAGGAGAAAGAGCCCAGAAGAAGATATGGTTCTTGACATCCACACTAACACTAAGGAAAATGGTATTAAATGGAGTTCCAACTGCCAACTGAGGTAATAGCGATGCATTGGGATAGGGAGGGTCCTTCTCAGGGAAGAAATAGCAATATGAGGTTAAATGTTGATCTGTGTTTATAGGAAATGTCACAGCTGCACATACCTGCATAGTGTAATTAACTCCAGCTTTAATTAGATGTTTAATTAATTCCGCTGAATGCTGGAAGTGGACTTTAGCTGCAAGACAATGACATTTGGATATTATTAGAAAAGGCTAAGCTAATATGAAATGCTTATCTGTTGAACAGCTTGGACTGAAAATGTTTCAAATCTCTGCAATTACCGGATCTGAAGATGACTATCTCTCTGGCCAGAAGCGCACAGCCCCACCAGTAAAAGCGATGCAGGGTGTAACAGCAGAGGTTTTGGAGAAGGCGCTGGAAGCCCCACAGGAAGCTATGCTTTCCAGGCACTCTGTGAGGACTCCTCTCTCCACCCTTGATTTACACACACTGCGACAGTTTAGATGTGTGTAAAACCATTCTGTTTGAACATCGTGACAGTTTATAATTGTGTTAAAGGAAAGCCCATTGGTTTTTCTACTGCTTGCACAGGGTTATTACAGCCCGTACTTCTTTAGTTAATGGACTTTCTGCAACATATCAGTAACTTAATCTCTGTGTGGTAAAAACAGGCAACTTTATTACCATGTCCTAACCTAACTCTGCAGAGCTTACACTGCAAAGTGGGCTGGGCGGTGTCACTAGATGTGATACTAAGGAAGGGCAGCAGGCAATCAGAGTCCTAGTCCTGAACACACTCTATTGCTCAGACATCTCTCAGAATCCCAATTCCCTCCAGTGCCAAGTTCAGAGGGGCAGAAATTGCTGCTGCCTTTTGCAATCAGCAAAGTCTGAGACCCTCATCCCTGCTCAGTCACCCAGTATATCTCCTCTGTCCTTCTACTCCTGCTCTGGGAAGAAACACTGGACAGTGTTTGCACCCCTCTGATTGCACTTGGGACCCATAACAGGGGTTTGATAAGTTATGCCAGGGTGACAGGCTGGTGGGTGCCATCCTCACTGTGCCAACTGTGCTTGTGGGCACTCTCACCTCAGCCCTTGAAAGGGTGAGGTACTTATCCCTCCAGAACGAGGAGTAAGAAAACTTGTATTATCCCACCTTCAGCAGGAAAATGCCAGGGAAAAAAGTACGTGTGTGAATCTGTACAGAGGAGCTTGTTGCAGCACTATAATTTGTGCCTGCATCACAGCTCGTTCTTCAGACCTACATCGGTTAAGAAAGTTCAGAAAATATACCGCAGTTAAATTTAAATCTGTAATTGCAAATTACCTCTTGATTGACCCATCTTATGATTTCATTAAAAGTGCTAGAACTTACTCTGTTTTACTTGTTCTCTGCCTTAAAGTCCTGCTAAAAGTACTGGTGCTATTAAAAGGTGCCCTATAGCTTCAGCTTCAGATGCTTTGGCACTACCTTGTAATTAATTAGCTGAAAAGTTTAGCTTCCCGTTTGGTGCTGTACTGGTAATTCTTTCTTCAATTGGAGAATCTCTACGAATTTAAAATGCAATTAAAAATGTATGTCGTTCTATGAATAATGCATATAATACCTTTCACTAGCAAGACGGTAGTCCACAAGATTTAAGCAAATTAGAACATACAGCACCTAAAAGGTACAAATATTCAGCAAAGAAAAGCGTCATCAGTTTCGAGTTAGAAGTGACAATTGACATAAAATAAAAAATCCTGTCGGAGGGATAACGAAACTACACACGTACATGCCAGGCGCGTGCCTAATCTGTCTCTGAGCGCCCGCTTATTAACAACTCTGACTCCAAATGTAATTGCATCTGTAAATACTTACTATCAGCTGTCCCATGAACTATTAGCAAATTCGCTTCTTTTAAACCATGAAGGTTGTGTAATACGCTGGATGCCTAGCAAACAAACACACACAAAGGTGTAACTGAATTGCATTTTAGGAGTAAAACTGTCATTTTAAGCTACTTGCTTAGGCTAACTTACCTGATACATATTTTCCTCTTTTGATGGAGTACCAAGGTATCTTTCTGAAAAAGCTGATGCTGTCAAAGTGAAAACAGAAACTTGTGAATTCATCAAAATTACTTCTATTTTAAAATTCATCAGTTCTGACCTAGAGTCAGGAGAAGCTATTCAACCTGTCAAGTCAACAAAGAGATGTTCCTTTAAAACCAGACCGTACCATTTAAAATAATTTTAAATGGTTGAAAAAACCCTCCATGACCACCCCCACCCCCCCCAAGATCATTAAAATAACCCGGTCTGATTTCCTGTGCATCACAGTCCATAGCCTGTGCCCAACACTTCACATACAGAACCAAATACCCCGTGATTGAATGACAGCATGGTTGACACAGCAAGGCATTCACTACTAACCTTAACAAAATCATTCCTATTAGAAGTCTTGATTCAGGCTGATATACCTACAGGATTCTTAGGAAATAGGGTAGCCGACTGAATATCAGGGGGAAATGGGAAATAGGACCCTTTTGCAAAATCAATGGTGTTAATAATAATGTGTCTGTTGAATGTTTTGGTGAACTGTCCCTGTGTTAGCTGCCCTTTCATTTAAAGGAGAGAACGAGACAGTGAGGTGAAACCTAGTTGATATTGCTACGTCATCTGCCCTTAGTTAAAATGAATAGTAGCTCCATGAATAAAAGATGTTTTGAACAGAACAGACTACCAGGTGTAGGGCAGGGAATACTCACCATACAACTTCATATCTGTAATTGGCGCCACCACTGCTCCACACTTGAAGAGCCGTTCACTGGATTTCAGGATCATTGATGTAATGTAGCCACCGTATCCCTAACAATGGAAATGACACTGAGATTTTTGTTTATTCATTTCTTTTTAGCAACAATAAAGTTAAAGGCCATTGTGCTAATCTGATGGTATCATTTTACAGTACATATCTGTATCTGCAAGAATTGCTTTTAAAGGAAATGCACACCTACAGTCAAGAGTGAATAAAGACCTCACATGGCCTGGTCGTGATCTTTAAACCAACACAATTAACAATTATGAGTATATTTCAGTTTAGGCTCCATAAATCCATCACAGCAGACTGGCCCACAGTTAGTAAAAGTTTTGAAAATTACAAAGAAAAAAACCAACAACAAAACAAAAACCCAAAGGTACGGCTTTAGGGAACACAGCCTAGATGGGAAGATTTCTACTGAGCTTTTAATATATTTAATGTAGATATTTGCTAATTACCAGGATACACTGAGCATTTTGCTGACAGAACAGAGAGTATGAGAATGAAGGAAACCTGTGAAGTCATTGCAGCGTGTCCTCCTCCTGACACTCGAACCTTCACAGATTGAATCCAATTGCTGTTGAAGAGGTTTCTGCTACAGCATTGTCAAACATGCCACAGAGGGGTACAGACTCTGCACTGCTTTGCAGAAATAAAAGCCGTATGCAACCGCACTGCTCAATATTATGCTAAACTCTGGATGGACTTTCTGGCCACAAGAGCACCCACCAGGCGTCTGTGTTAAAAAGAAGGGAGCACAGACAGCATGAAGAAGCTGGGAGAGATGGGGCAGCAGGGGGGAAGCTCTCTCCTTGCCTCACCACATTTACCTCTCCTTACGGGACACTTCTTCATCATCTCCTCTGCAAAGTCTAAAATACATCTTCTCAGCAAATGTTGTGACACAAAAGAGCTTTGCTTTGCATGAAAACACGAAAGCTTTAACTGGAGACCACAGATTTCTTTGGAACGACACTGCCAATCCATGTCTGTACACCTACAATTACTCTAGACCCACAGAAAATGAAATTCTGAATTGTGCAGTCCGGGATCAATGATTTTGTCATCTCTTATGAGCTCCTCAAATTTCTCTATTTGCCATCTTTGCTTTCCCTTCATCAGTGCTGGAAAATTGATTTCTACAGGTATTTTGTTGTTGTTTTGTGTTTGGCAAAACACACCGCAGGAAGAAGAAATTGTCCCATGACAGGGCAAAGAAAAATGTAAAACACCAGCCAACCCCAAAAAAAGAATATTGTGCATAAAATGCTCGCAGAGCTTTCTCATCCTGCCTGCTCCTGTTCTTCATGTCTAAATAGTTACGGAATAGATGACGTCTGTGGACAAACAGGAATATTTGAAAACCCTTTTAAATTAGTTCAGAAAAATAAGCAAGGAGGAGTGTTCTTTGGAATCAGCCTACACAAAATGCAAACGGACGCACTAACGGAAATACAGAACAAGAGCTGGATTTTCAAGGGAGGAACTGAGTTATCCCTTTCTCATAGAAATTCCAGCCCAGGAGGCCAAGAGCTGCCCAGAATTGTCCATGCGCAGGAGTACCTTTCGCCTAAGAAAAAAATTTCTGAGTTGGCACGACAACTTGTATAATTCAAAGAGTTTAAGAGAATAGCAGCTTTCCTCTGCCTCTGGGTTCTCTACTTTTGCTTTTGTTTAATATTCTGTTTGTGTCTCTCCCACTAGCTACACAGCGCGATTTTAATCCTAGGATAGCTATTGCCAGGTTATTTATTATTTATGCCTTGTATTCATTAAGAGCTTGCTTTAGTTCTCCTGGGAATTTCTTTCCTTTGTGCTTATGCCCTTGCTTCCAGCCAGGCTTTCCAGGACAGAAACATTACAGAGTCAGATCGCATGTTTAGAAGCACTTTGCAATGACAATGCAGAAAATAGTTCACGTGTTCGGATGCAAGGATACACGGTGCCTCACGCATCGGTTGGATTTCTGTGGTTACAACCGAATTGCTGTACTTTCAAGAAGCTGTTTGGCTGTGAAGCTGCCAGTTATTTTCAAGCTCTCTTTCTACTTCCAGGAGAAAAATTCAAACTACAGGGAAACAGAATTCGCTGTGTGACAGTTCAGAAAGGCCCCTGGATCATGCATCACTTGGGCTCATACCCATCACGGAGATAAGCAAAGTGGCACTGGCAGATTGCCTGGCAGTCAGAAGTAGGTACTTTCCACACTGTGCCCTTCTGGGCAGTCTTGTTACTCTTGGTCCTCGTTCACATTCCTGATTGCGGCAAGAATTTTATTTCTGTGTAGTTCTAAAACCTCTTAAAGAGCTCCACAACAGTGTGCCCAAGCCCAGCTTATGGGATCAGCATTAAGCAATTACAAAGCCTTCTTATTTTCTAGTTCCATCAGTAAGCTCAATTTAATGCATAGAAATTAAAAAAAAAAAAAGTAATTTTTCTGTCACATTGTCCACAGTAGAAAGAAAATGAGTTTTAAAGATTTGTAATTGACTCTAAAATAAGCAGAGGGGAGGGAAATACAATTAACCCTAAGAAGCCGTTAAATAGACTTTTTTTTTCTAATTCTAAAACCGACTTTTAAACTCTATGAATTTCTGTGTGACAGCAGAAAACAACTCTGAGAGGTCAACTTGGAAAGGGTAAATTTCCCTGTATTCAAAGCAGCATTGAAGCTTATCGAATTTCCCCGTTTTTGCTCTTTGCTTTCTCACTTGCCACTTTTCATTCCTCAATCTGTCCTTCAGAAAATAAATGCAGGAACACCATCATAATTAATATTTTGTGAAAGAAAAAAAAAAATGTAGCCTTTGGCAGATATGTAAAACCATGTTTATACATACGGTCTATGGTAACTGTCTCATCATGTCACTGTTAAGAAACAAGATGGTGCTGAACTTCCTACAGAAAACAAGTGGAAATTTTCAAGTAGCAATGAAAAGAATTTCTGAAGTCAGAAACAAGTGTGCAATTCAGGGGGCTTAGTGATTTCAATTCAGAAATAACATTTTCCGTCATTTCTGGGAAGAGGATATAGAGAAGTGTAGATGCTTACACGCATCTATACTTTCATATACATTGGTAATGGGCACTAAAACCTGAACAGAAATGTGTGAGATGATCATCTGGTGGATGGATCAGCCTTACTTATATATCCTCCCTGAAAAATCTCTGGCTGCTGCTCTATGAGCCAAATACCGGTTTCGATGCTACTGATATTCTTGCTATGGCAGTTTCTTTAGCTCAAGGAGCTAAAGTGGCAGGATCTCAGATCTTTGAGGATGACCACTTTCATGTGGAATGCTAATAATAATACTTCATTTTCGCTACACTTGACAAACATCAATTAGTGCTCAAAACTCTGCCATACGGGAAGTAAATATCCATATTCTCATCTCGCATTCAGACAGAGACGCGCAGGTTAAACGCCTTGGCCACGCCATGCAGCCAGTCAATAGCAGAGTGGGGATGGGAACGAAGGGGTTTCATAGTAGAACGCACGCTGCTCTTATAACTGATGACTGGGGGGGTTGTCTGGGTACTCGATCATGGTTTGTCATTGCTTTGAGGTCAAAGGCACAAAACATCTCAATTTTTAAGAAATCACTTTAAAAAAAAAAAAAAAGGTCGCACATGCTAGTTCATAGAAGAAGCAGCAATTATGTGGCATTTCTAATTGCTGTTTTTTAAGAGACATCAGTAAAATGCTATTCAGTTCGTTACTAAAGGTTAAGCCTTTGCTTTGTTCTATCTCGTGCTAGAGGCAACGACATGCCACACGGTGAAGCCAGTTGACAAAACAGCAATGGCAAGACTTGTAGCAGATGGCACACAAAGGAAGTTGTTGACAGTACCACAGGGCTGCAACTCGGCTAACTTCAAGGGTCAGTAAAACATTCAGATATAAAAGTTGTATTAGAAGGATGTTGTCAATTTAACTGCAGCACAAATGTAAAAGTTGAAGAAACAAACTTTCTCAAAATCTATGTCCGTATTAAAGTTCCTAATGAAAGCAGATAAATAGTTTCTCCTGCGGATTCTGAAACACAAATACTGCAGTACCATAAAACCGATCTGATTGATCTCAAATACCCATTCAGAATATACAGAACATACAGTAAGTTAAGGCAGGTTTTTCCCCCTCTTTTAATAACTGAAATTGTCTTTGGAAAATAAATAAACAAATAAATACATTTGTTAATGAACTGATAGCATGTTCTTAAACAATCATGATGACACATCCTGCTATTTTGCACATTACCTTTCCAAATATACTCAGCCTCTTAGGATCAATGAAGGGTTGTTTCAACAGTGATCTGCAAGAAAAAAAGTGGTTTTTTTTTATCTTGGTAAAGGAAAATGGTGAATTTTACTTCTTGGATCTAGTATGTAGAAAAAATTATCTGTACAGTAAGGAATTGTCATACACGCAGATCAAGCAGAAGAACAAATTATGCCAATAGAAGAATTATTGTACTGGGAAATGTGATCTGCTTTCTAATTCCTTCTCTATGTGGCAAACAGCGTTGGACTCATCTCACCTAACTTTAGGTACCTGAATTGGAGCATCGTGTGTAAATTGCCAATTTACATCTGCTCTTCAGTTAGAGGAGAGAAGAGGGACACCCTCAAAGAGCCATTCTTCCCCTACTGGAAACTTCTCTTAGTCTGGGGAGAATCACCCTCCAGAAGTGCCACGATTTTCCACTGACCAGAGCTTAAATGACTGGTTTTGACCAGGTGCCTAGTTTTTTTGACAGCTAAAGGAAGGTAACATAAATGCAACTTCTTGAACCTAGATAATTATCCCAACAATTAATTCTCTCGTCAAGGCTATTAATCAGCAACAGTGAATTTCATAAAGAAAAGACAGAATAACCTGAGGGCAAAATCCAACTGCTTTGGAGGAGACAAAACCAGCTGCTGTACCTCCTCTCGGCCAAGGGCACACTCCCTTTTTCCCATGCAGTGCATCCAAAAAGATGCCAGATGTAACTTAGACTAAAACATCTTAGTGTTTGAGCAGAGAGCTCAGTTCTCACCACACAGCCTATGGCCTGCTTCTGAGGGCCCTTTCACAAGGGTCACCTTGAATTGCTCTGCTCAAAGCAGCCCATTCCTGACCAACACGAACTCTAGGAGCCCTATTGCCCAGGTATGACATGCAAAAGACAGCAACCATGCAATGGTTGAAGCATCATCCCTTTTCAAAACGTGAAAAAAACATTATAAAGTATCTGGCTTAAGGTCTGTCTTTTCTTGAGAATCCCTAGGAAAAGTCCATCTAGACCTCGATAATAGCCATTTTGACATGTGCACCCTGAGTAAAGCGTGCCGTCAAACACATGTGTGATTACTCCACAGATGGAAATTACTTTTTTCTGCAGCCAGTGGATTTATATCAGTCTAAGAATGATAATGCAAATGAGAAATAACAGGCATTTGCCCAGATTTTGCTCTCATTTACACCATTATAACTCCATTTGCTTTGTCTGATTACTCCAGAACACTGTGGTGGAAGTGAGAACAGTGTCCTATAGCATAGGCCATTTGTGCTACAAATGCAGTTAAACATTAACATGGGCACTACAAGGAATGTTCCTAAGGAATACAGACAAATACGAATTAGCTCAGATGCCATATTTAGATTGCACACAGAAGGACAGCTTTATCAAAGGGAAGCACCAACACAAAAAGCAAACACCTCTTTGATCTTTTATTTGCTGTTTGAAGTGAAAAGATTATTGTTTCCAAATTTGCAACTACATTAAAAATAAACATTAACGGTATTCACTATGCAAAGAAAACATTCTGGGCAGTTTCAGTTAAAAATGCTTATTCATCAAGGTGGAAGCGGGGTAAAAGAGAAGAAAAGTTTGCACATACGTACTCTACGGCTGCTATTTGGTCCTTCACTTCCACTGATCCTAAGCATCGGTGGACCTCCTGTAGAATCTTAAGGCCTTGAAATCCACTCCCTCTGCCATCAAATCGAGCTACGATGACATTATCAGAGTTGACAAGCACTGAGTCCCAGTCAATGTGAAACTTATCTGTAACCAACTGGCTGCCTGGAGCTTCATCACTGCAAATACCAACACACCAGACACAAACGAAGACTATTGACAATGTGATGCACTTTGCCGTTCCCCGATATTTTATTTAACCTAGCTGGAGAGTTCAGTCGGTTATGCAATCCTGTTGAATTATTGTCACTTCCACCGATACCATCACGTTAGCTAGCGCTGGTATCCCTGCAGCAGTAGTAAGCAAAATAAGCTCTTTAACTTTATAACCACTATGTTGCAGTGTTTCCAATACCTGAAAATAATTTATAGAAAGAAAGAGAAAACTAAAAAACATAGTGCTGCTTATAGGTTAATAAAGTGAAGCAAAAAAATAACATAATCACTAACGGTTAGCTCAGTTCTGAGAAGGCTCATGTAGCATTTGTTAAGTCACACTAAACAGACAAAAAGGAAAATTCTTTCAGTACCCTGATTACGATTTTGTAGGAGATATAATTCTATTAAGAAAGATGTCATCTTAGAAAACAAAATAATTGCATTATTGTATCCTTGAATGGATTTTTTGAAATAGGGTACAAAGAAGAATAGGTACGAAGTACGCATTGGAGAAAATCATATTTTCTCCATCCAAATTCATAGCAAGGAATGGATGCAGGCAGGAGTGATAAATTTATTTTCTGACTAAAAATAATAAAGGTGTTTTACAGCAGAAAAGGTGGAATAGAATGGGAGACTGCAGTTTATAGAGGAACAATAATAAGCATTTTCTATCGAAGCCAAATATACTATTTTCCTTCCAAAGAAAATAAAATGTCAGTTTTAAAACGGAAGCTTGTCATTATTTTTCCCCCAAAACAAACACAGAATAAGAGAGCAGGCTACCATGAAGTTGTACTAAATGCAAAATACTTCTATGCAGGCTGCATCTGCCTGCGGAATGCAAATTAAAATATAAAAGTGTCTGTGCTGGCTGTATGGAAATTAGATTGGACAGTGACTGTGGGAATATCCTGTCTAAGGTGAAAGAAAGATGAAGGCAGAAATTATTATTTTGCCAAAGAGACTTATATAAAGGAGGGGGGAAAGAGAGGTAAAAATCTCCTACAGTTACTACTGCCTTATACGTACAATAAGGTGCTGATTCAATATCTGGTTTCAGCTGTGGATAACACAGACTATCTTCAAGGTAATTGCCCTATTAATTAGCTAGCATATGATGAATATCTGTGTTCTCAAATTCAGTCAGACCTACCCACGTAGTTGCTGTATCACGTACTGAAATCAGGGTTACTCGGTTATAGACTCAGTCACAACATGTTACGCTTCATTCACTCTTATCTTGTGCATCAAGTTTATACTTGGCTTTATAAAAAGAAAGGAAGGGAGCTTTTTTTGTTCGCTTAACCAATTCAGTTGTGATTACACTAACTGCTAACAAGGCAGAGCAGTGAATTTGGAAATACTGATTATCAAGTGAGCTCTGCAGCCAACACAAAATTCAGAAGTATATTATCATTATTATTTACAGTAAGAGCAGGAGCAGAACAATTCTTTCAATTTATGCTGATTGAACAGAGCAAGGTTTTCAGAACCACCCTACATTGACATAGGTGTTTTCACAGAGCTTTTACCACTACTTCCAGTAGTCACAGCCTGAGACCAGCCACAATTTTTTTTTTTTTTAAAGTTCTTCTAACTTTCCACAACAGTATGTCAGAAGTATCCTTGTCTGTCTAGGTACCTTTCCAACAGTTTAATGTACCCCTCACAAGTGAAAATACCGTGAGTCAGCCTGCTTTCCTCCCTACCTAACATAAAAACAAAACAAATACAGTGTTTGCATTTGTTTTATACATATCTAGGTTATATGTACATGTGTGTATATATACATACATGTTACCTATCTAGGCACTTGGGAATGGAGGAAGAACCATTACATTTGTAAGCCTTTCTCTATACCAGAAGGTGCTTAAAACCAAAAAGGGTTTTAAATGAAAGATAATACCTTCAGATAATTTCTTTTATTAAGAAAGGAACAACAGACAGAACCTCAGGAGGATTCCCAGTGGTCGAGAACTGAGAGTGACGTTTTCCCAAGCTCCTTCTCTGGAGGGCATAGCTGGGATACTTTTAGGCTCAGACTTTAAACACTACATATCTTCCACTCCTGCATGATAGGTTGTTTGACGTATTGCTTTCAGAAGCAATTTTCCAGTGGCTAATTTATTTCAAGAATGTCCACATAAGTAGTCTGTGACGGGCATTTAAAGCCATTTCCATTGAGGTACGTGTCAAAATTCCTATTAGCATCAGAAGGTCTCTTTACTCTTTCAGCTGCTACTATAAAATGATACTGATTATCTGAGGTGTGCTTCTGTCCTCCACAGAGACACAGCATATATTCTATGCACCATTTAGGACCCACTTTTAACCTTTTAAATGGGGCTTCTGCAAGGTATTCATCCTTTACGCAAGCTTGAACATCACCCTGAGGGCTCTGTAACAAAGCAAGTTTGTTACTGCAGTGCAATACTAGATACACAGCCTGATTTGGGGAGTTTGTCCTGGGATTACAGCTATCTCAAAGGTCAGGTTTTGTTTTATGCTCATCGCTACTTACAGCCTAATTATAATTAACTACTGTTCAGTGGTATTCTCTTCATAGAATTATTTCTTAACCCCACTAGTAAGCCTGGAAGAAAGTCTGTGCCATTTATGCCTCGGTGTAATACAAACACAGAAGTCTTCTTCCCACCTGACTATGGATGGCCATAAGGGAGCCATGGACTAGCCAAAGCACTACAGCAAAATCAAAGCCAGCACCAAAGGGGCCATCTGAAGCTACAGACTCTTCACATCCCTCAAGGGTTCCTTAAGGAGCATCATCTCCGGAGTCAAACAACAAGAGCAGAATGATTCAAATGAGGACTTTGACTAATTCTCCATGATAATTTTTTTTCCCTTTTAAGTGACAGCACTTGCACTGCCCCTTTTTTATTTTTGTTTCAGAGCTGCCCAGTGTGTGTCTTCGACAGCAACTACACTCGGATTATGATTCCACCGAGGCAGCGCAACTGCTGACGACTCAGGCATACTGCTGAAGTTCACCATTGAGGTACCATTTAAGCAGACAGAAGCCATCAATAATGCACGGATATCATTGACCTTAGTGAGTAATTTCTATGCTTCTTGCAAGGCAGTCACATACATCTCAGACTGTCTGGGAAAAGGGGCAGCTCATTCTAAGTTCATATATTGCTGAAAAGAGAAGAATCTGTTCTTTCAGATTCTATATCCAAAAGCTTAAACTAAAGTCTCTGTTCATGACTTGAGTTACAGCCTACGGGGAATAATAGAGTGCTACCAGCGAGGCTGTTGCTGCTGTACTCTGAGCAATACCCCGCTGCCGCTCCGCTGTTGTGACTGCAGCAAAATTTGTTCCAGGTTTTGCACCATTTAAAAACTAAGTGGCAAGATTTTAAATAGGAATTTTAGAAGTTATAGGGCTGATCAAGGAGGGGAGGGAAACAATTTTAAAAGACACATGGCAAATAACTGCTATCATCGTTCCTTACTTTCCAGTACATCTCTTTCCGTTTCTGCAAAATAGTGGATTTGATCCAGCATATGGAAAAGGTATCTTGATAGCAAATATGTGAGAAGACTACAACTCAGAGGATAAAACCTATGCAAAGAAATATCACTGATAAAAGTCATCTTTTGCTTACGGTGAAACTGAGCGGGGAACGAAGACCATTTTGCAAAACTGGTGTAACAGAAAAATCCACTTCATTTTCAGATTTCATGAGCATCTCTTTCACAAGCACCAGCTTTCATGCACACCCACCACTACTGGCCAAAAATTAGGGAATCTGAATAGCCTCAAACACTGAGGAGAAGAAAAATCCCAAATGTTTTCTCTCTGTTCATATACCCTGTTTAGATATAGCAGACTCCAACTAAGAACGGATAGTTTTGTTTACAACTCCTCCCTGCAGATACGGCCAAGCAAATTAAAACACATCACCAGAAGTGATTCCATTACTAGGGTAGAATCGTGTGACAGACAGGAATGAAGTAGACAGTAGTACAAAAATTAAAATTGTTATTCTTAAAATAACTTTCCGAAACCCTTGAGGCAGAAGACTTTGAAAATGCAATTTTGAGAACAAGAGATGAAACAGTGTCCTGTGTCAGGACCTCAGAAAAGGAGGTGGAATTCCGACTCTCCTTTTGTCTTTTTCTAAGGAAGATTAAACGAGCATTTAATTCGCATAGTAAGATGTGTACTGCTGTGGGGGAAACGGGAGGCAGGGTAGGCTGAAAGAGGACGGATCTTAGCTCAACTATTTCCCCAGCCTTTTCTGGGGACAAGACTGAAGAGAAAGGGAGTGAGCAGGTTTATCACTGCTCATAGCATCAGGACTGCTACTGCCAATTAAAAAGCTGGAATAACCCTCCAATCTATCCCTGTTTTAGCCTAAGCTAAATGAATTTTCCCTCTGGGCCTTGCAATGGACTACAAAATTCAAAGAATGGGGAAGAAAACATAAGAGTGAAAAGAAAAGCCTCTCCAGCAGAAACTTGGACATAACGTAAACACAACAGGGCAGTAAAATACTGCCACACTCGGCAGAGGCAGGATGAACACAGGCATTACGCAGGTGGCTTGCAAAGCAATTAGTGAATACTTCACATGACTTAGGGATCCCCAGAAAAGTAAATTTTGCAGCTATTTTACAGAGGAAGAACTGGCCTAACAAAAAGGCCTTCAGGGATGTCCTCCTTGCAAACATACTGCAAAGCACTGGAATGCGCCACGTATTTTTACACTTCACCATGTTGCCAAGCATTGTTCCTTCACTTGCAAGAGCTGCCAGTCAGAACAAGTGAAATCCTTTACAACAAATGCAAGGTACACAAGACAGCTATTAATACGCAATGTGTTACCATACATCAGATCTTGAGTATTTCCCAATACTTGCATTATGCCTCTCTACATTTCTTCTAGTCTCTTAATCAGTTAGTCCCGAAGCTGTTAAAAAAAAACTTCACTTCCAATCCTACTGTCTTATCTTGCTATCAGTCCCAAGAGTGTATTAACTGGAGGCATAAACGGGTTTGATTGCCTGTGCCAGGCCTAAAACTTTCAGCGTTTCAATAACAGGTGAAATGATTCCTTTTATTACCAAAGTATAAGAAAACAAGTAAACAAACAAACAAACAAAAAACCTCTCGGAGACAGTTCACTGTTACTTTGGAGAATACCTGTTGGTTTCTTCCCCCTCAAAGATCAGAACAATCTCTCCACTGATTCAGTTTTACAATATCCACTTACATATTGGACAATTTTAAATGGCGTTAAATAATAAATGCTGACATTTAAGATACATTATCTACAGATTTTGAAGGAATGAGGTTAATTATGTTCAGGAAAAAATAAAGAATGATTATCACCTCTCATTTTATTATCCAGATTAAATGCCAGAGTCTTTACTTAATCATTTCCTGTGCGTTACCAAGGAGCGTATCTTCCAACTTTTTTAATGAGTAAGGTGAACCATAATGAGAAAATCAAGGATCTGAAATTTAAACTTTGATCTTAATTATATAGAAAAGAGATGATAATCACTCTTTCAGGCAATTACTGTACACCTCTAATCTATAGCTACACTGTATGTATTATATCAGAAGGAAACTGAGTGTGAAATGTATTAGTGGTTTAGGAGAAGAAATGGAAGAAAGGAGAATATTATAATCTATTTAGCATTTTATGGCCTATGCAACACAATTCTGGAAAGAAAAATAGTGCTAGCTGACATAACTGGATTCTACATGAGACAGTCCAGCCATACAGAAGGACATAAAATTTAACCTAGTAATACAATGATTTAAGCTTTGCAACTGCTAAGGGGTGAATCTTCACCTTATGGTGAAGGTTACAGGATATTCAGGGCCTGGTCCTTAAGTTGAGCTTATGACTACATGGAGCTGTGCTGAGTTCACACCCAGGTTTCACACTAGGACCAGAATCCACTGGAACAGGTTCCCTTCCAGGATTCAGCCTTACCACTCAGACACCTGGGTGCCATGTGCTGGGAGTTCAAATTTATCTGTAGGCATCCTTGCATGAATACAGGAGCCTTATTACAGTCATGGAACCTTTGACACGGCTACTAGATTTGGTGATCTGAAAAAAAAAAATGATCAAACTTCCTTCTCTTTATCCATTTCCAACTTCTGTTATTGCAGTTGTAACCCTATTGATCCAGAGAGCACATTAACACCACACAAAAGCTGCTGCTGAAAATTTACAGTAAAATTATGAATGAAAAACCCGCTTTATTCTGAGCCAGTGAAACTAGTCACCAGTGCAGTCTGGTCTGCAGACAGAGCCAAGACCACACAGGCAAACCAAAGCTTGGCAAAATGTACGACACTGGGAAGATCAGTCTTCACCAGAGGCTTGTTGTGACTCTGAACCAACCACTGCAGCCAAACAGTCAGAACCTGTTAGATCTTATAACGCCATCTTTACCCTCCAGCTTAAGGGACAAAGCCTATATGCATTTAGAAGCTTATATGCACTTAACTAGCATTTAATTTGCGCTGCAGAAACTGCATATTAGGTGAATTTCAAGTTTAAACTCATGTTATTTTTTCCTCACCTACCTTCCTTCTTCCTTCCCTCTCTCTCTTTTTCTTAAGTCCTTGTCAAATTGCAGTGTTACTGAGATGCAAAGCAAAAGCCGCTTCATATCTGCTAATACTTCACATTTCCAGATATATATCTTCTTTTTACATACATCTAAGTGTATGTTGCCTGGATCAAGAGGTTATATAGAATCTCCTTTCCAAAAACTGGATATACAATTAAAGCAATATTCTGATTAAGGACATTGGTACGCATTCTCTTCCAAACTTTCAGTAGCTGGAATACAATAATTGTATCATGGCTGAGAACGTAAGCAAGAAAGCAGGTGCAGCTGAATAGCACGAAAGGCAGCGCACGTTATTAGCCACTAATACAATTCCTGTCTAACACTTCTAGCAGTAGGAACAGAGTGTTTCTCAATCAGTCCCGACAGTACCACCATGGCACTCAGGAAAGTCAAATATCTGGGACACGTTACCATATATACAACTAATCAGTGTTTCCTGTAAGAGCTGCATGTTCTTCTTGGACCTGAATACTTCATTTTGAAAGTAGTACTTCTGATAATGGAATAAACTTTAAGATGTCCATTTGGAGTTGTGTAGGTCAACAAATTACCCTCTGCACGTACACAGATTTCCAATCATTCTCTCTCAAGAGCTAGGCAGAATTTATTAGGCTCAAATAACCATCCTACAAGAGAACCGCCCATAACTTCAGTGACAGTTTTCAGTTTTATATCTTATTTGCGGACATCTTTAACGCAAAAAAGGATTGCTGGCAACCTTGGTTTAAAGTCTGTAAAAAGCTGCCCAAGAAATATAACTTCTTTTTTTCTCTTCTAAGGAAGAGGACATGCAACTTTACATAAGCCAGGATAGATTTCGTATTTTCAGTTTCATGCTTTCATTAGTGTATAGGGTTTTCTAAAAATAACTCCTGTTAAAGCTAACATTGAGAATTCAGTATTGCAAAGACGAGGACTGGACTAAAAAGAAGCAAGGTCTCTCACTATAAATGTAGATACACAGTCTGTATTCATAAGTGGATGAGTTTCCTTTTTATCCCACATGTACATCATAAAAAAAAAAAAAAACTATTATAAAATATACCCATACATTATGACTTGGCCACATTATTTGCTCACTGGGTACTGACAACTTTGGTAAGTTTAAATTCAGACCTTGCCTCAATACTGTTCTCAGTTATTTGAACTCTTGGTATCTAAAAACCTCTCATAGCAATACTTCCTTAGCTTTTTTCCCCTTTTCCTGTCATTTTTGCCCTTGCCTTTCTTTCTCCATGTTTCTGATCCTTCCCTCCTGTTTTCTCTAGATTCTACATGAGCATATAACCGCATACTCTACCATAACTGTATATAGCAGATTATGTATTTACTAGGATACTTAAAACCGAAAGCGTTACACTGCTCACACCTTAGTGTTTCCCTGCTCTCAGAAAACAGAATAAGTGCAAATGTTTGCAACTCCCTGGAATGCTGCTGGCGTCAATTCACAGAGTCGGTTTGCCTTTGGCACACTTAAAAGAGCTACTTAAAATACAATCAAGATCATGCTAGCAAACACGGCAAAGATAAAATAATTCGCATGTCCTGTTGTTCCACGAGAAAAGACAAACATGTTCCTGAGCCACTCAAAAAGCAGAGAGCCTACACAGAGCAGATAAATACAACTGAAAAATCTGAGTTTTAAACACAAACCGGACTTAGAAATAAGCAGTTGTATGGCCCTTTGTCCTCTTATCTAAGATCTGATCTCAGCAGAGGAATTTGGGGTCACTCAGCAGCTCAAGCTTGTAAATTTGACCTCATGTGCAACAACGTCTCCTGTCACTAAGGAGAGGGCTACTCCAGGTGATACAGCTCCACTGATGTGGCATTTGCATGAATTTCACAGTGCACTCCTACATCTGTGCTAGTGAAATTCACATCAATTCCTTCCAAATGGGACTGGAAGAAGATCTGTAGGTACAGGAAAGCCCTCTACACCCATGGCAGACCCACGCTGAGCTCAGGTGGAGAGCAGCAGATGATGCCCTGAGCTGGCTGCCATGGGTTTGCCTAGGTACGGTGAAGGTATGCTGAAGACTGCTCTCTTCCTCTGCTATACATTCTGTAGATGTGCAATGTAAAAGCTGGCTGCCTCTGAAAGAAATACACACACTATTTCTTATCTAAAGAACAGCACAGGTTGATAGAGGTTTTCTACAAACATCAACAGACTTTGGATCATGCTTATAATGCCTTCAGCCACTGATGCTCAAAAATAATTTTTTCTTCTTTCCAGTACTCCAAAAAGCAGTTTTGCTTTATGCATCTTAGCTGAGTCCCTCTTCCAAGCTCTATCCATTTCTATCAGGGACAAAACATGAAAAAAAAAAAGGAAGCACATGCTCTGCATGAGATCCTTTGCGGGTAGGGATCAGTATGGGTCCAGGAAAGACTGCAGAACTCCTCACAGCTACACCATCAGAAGGGCCAGTGCCTCACGTACACAAAAGTACTACAAAGCAGAGCTAGGTTTCCCAAGCTCAAAAAACCCCAGGCACCTCTACCGCTTAGCACCTATAACAAAATTTTCCCCAAACCAAGCCTTTTGATTTATCAACTCAAATCCATAACGTAATTTTCCTACACAAGGTAAAAAACCATTTTCCTAATACAGAGTTAAATGTTTTCTGTGAAGTACTTTTTTATTATTTGGAGTGATTCTACACAGATACTTACATTATTAATAGAAGGGCATACTGGTTTCGATCCGTGAAATCTTTTGGTAGTGACAACTGTAAAGGGAGTTCTTTCAAGAAAAGAGCAAAACATTAAAGGCTGGTAGTCACACAGATGAAAAACAGCAACATTGTAAGAAAGCTTTTGGTTTGTCAAAATAACGTTTTGCCAAATTTACCGTAATCCTCAATGTGAAGCATTTTAATTTCAGTCCTGGAATTCTTTTTCTTAAAAACAGCTTCTTTCAACACAGCATTATTTTCCAAAACATAAAACTCTGTAGAAAACAGGAAGAAAAGGCAAGTTGAAAGGTACAGGGAATCATCACATCAGAGAGAAATCAAGATTCAAAAAAATTAAAGAAAAAGAGACAAATGTGCAACGATACATCTTGTAAATGAATTCCTTCTGCAAATACTTTTTTATAACGCAACTGCTTTGCAATTCAGGAACTGAGTAATCAGCTTAATTCAAAACATACACATCTATTCCATTTTCTGGCTTCAGTAGGCTTTGTTTTCTCTAAGCACTAACAACAAAATTGCTGATGAACACCATGAATACTAGTATCCGTGGCAAATACTAAGAGCAGCTGTTACAGGGAAAGGCTGGTCTGCTGGGTGATATCCGAAGCCTCAAGCAGGCATCCTCATCAAGCTACATATTCCAAGTCAGTATTTAGCCAGCACAGCTCTACTTGATCATCGCATGTCCTTCTCTGTCTTCTACACTTCAACCAAGAGCAAGACTTCAGTTTGGTTTAAAGCTGCAGATGGATTTTAAGCAATCCCTTTGCACATGAAAGAATGATTAATTAGTTCTTTTTTTTTTTTCCCCTTTTCTTTTTCACTCAAATTACTGATCTGGCTTCCAAAATGTAATTTTTTTTATTAAACAATAAGCCCTCCACGTAGGGCCAAAACGGGTAATCTAAAAAGAACATTTGTTCTGGGCAGTCAACCAAAATGGTATAATTACAGTCTGAGGATGGAATAATTGAAGTAATCCTTAATCATTCGTTTATGAATTGAAGAGGATAATCTAATCTTGCACTGAAACATTAATGGTAAATTATCTCTTTTATTATTTGGTTTCTTGTTGTTACAACAAACCATATCCCTCTAGCCTGACTTGCTTTGTTTTGCTCTAAGATACTGTATGTAAATCTCTTATAACAATTCACTACCAACAGTATTTTAGATGCAAGTAAAAAAGAGCGAAAGTCTACCTTCAGAGAACTGAGTAGCTCTACAGAAGTAAATGCATTTACTTTGAGCAGTAATAGCCAGCCCTTATTGAGTTGGATAAAACTCCCCCCCCCACCCTTGGTGTGCTATAGCACTCAGCTTTGCGAAGACTATCAACAGCAACATTAAAAAGAAACCAAAAAACACCAAGCAGGGAACCAAAGTGCAGGTATCAATTAACATTTGATAGCATGATACTATGGCTGAGTTTGCTACTTCAACATGCAATGTTAGTTCCGCTGTCGTGGCTGAACAGTGGCTGGCCCACGACAACAGGGATGCAGACATGTTGAGTTCTGCAGTTCAGGACTTTTGGATTCTGGGTAAAATTCTGTGGATAACCTGCTGAATGACATTAGAATAGGTAAGGATTGGTTTAGCGGTTTTAAATGAAAAAACGTCCCCTTTCCTCTAATCCACACCTTCGTGCTACGTGGAGCCACAGTGGAGGTGGAGGTAGCAAAGTTGTTACCTCTGCTGCACCACAGAAATACTTAAGTGAGGAAAATTGTGCTGCTGAAGGATAGTCTTCCATTGCAAAGCACCTCAGGCAGCCAGGAAACAGCAACAGATTTGGTGTCAATATACAGAAAGCAATGAGTAAAACTTGAAAATTAGAGGTATTGAATACCCTCCATAAAAGCCTTTATTCTTGTATTTGCCATCATTGAAAATGTCAGCGGAGTTGCTCTGATTTGAGAAACGTAAGAGAAGGACTAAGTTCATCATATGTAGGTCAGATTTGATGATCAATTTTCCAAACATAATTGTACTGTAACTTTAAAAACATCTCTAAAAATGAAGAAGGTGTATCATAATGGCAGCATAATTTACATAGAAAGTGAAATGGATGAAGACCAACCTGCCATCTAATTAACTCGAGTGTAAATAGAAGATCAATGATAAGCACTTAGCATAAAACATATCCAAAAAGCCAGGGAAAGTTTTAGTCATTTGATTAACTTCTTTCCTTATCATTTGCAGACGTGGATGTTGCTAAAAGGTAATTAATAGAAGTTTATATGAATGAGCCACCTATTTTCATTTCCTTGCAACTTCTCCCTCGCGCTTGCCAAAACAATCAAGGACAATAATAAAATATACCTATTCCATAAGGAATACTCACGTGCAGTATTACTTGTACTGTGCACGCTAACAACTGGAACGCCTGGCCCTGTTTTGCGGAGAGAAGGAAAACAGAGGAGGTGTAGGGTAGTTAGTACTCAGTATTTCAGTCAATAACAAAGAATGAGAACGCCAGTGACCACGTAAGGCTGGATCCCAGACGCCCTGTAGACATGCTTCCCTTCAAACGCAGCAGTAACTCCACTAGTGTCTCTTCAGAAGGACACAGGTTAGACTATGGTACCGACAAAGTGGGAAATGGAGACTGCCTTCTGCCTGTTGAGCAGGCACTCTAGACCTCTGCACCTGAAAGGAGCATTTTAAATTTTTTTTTTATAATCTCGTGCTTTAGCTATAAGTGAAGAACAAAAAAACTATGGAGGCACTTAATGGCATTGTCTAAAATACCGCAGTCTGACATTCAGAAACGGCGACTTCAGGTTGACTGGGAAGTGAGTTAATGATAATATTTGCTTATATTGTCTATGGAAAAGCTACTTTGGTGTTGAAAAATTATTACATATTTCATTTATTTATCTGTTTAAGAAGCTCCTTTAGTATGCCAGCTCTGCAAGACCAACAGCATCACGGTTAAATCTAGGTGTAATGTAATCTAATCTTATTTCATGGTAATGTTAGAGGCTATATTTTTACCGTACCACTAAGAAACTAAAAGCACCAGGAAAAATTCTCCGTGTCAATGCGCACTGTGCAAAAGCACAAGATGGCACGTGAAAGTGGGGTGACCAAACATTCACCACACTCAGAAGTAGGGCTGAGACTCCTGTCCCTGCTCTGAGGACCCCCGCCTCGTGCAAACTTGCAAAAGAAAGGTCCCTAGCACCAGCGTGGAATTTGTGCATGGGAAACTTAGTTTTATCTTAAGATTTTGAATTACATGCAGGCAGTCACTATTGTTCTAGGAAGGATGATGCAGAACAGCTGAAGTCCCTGAGTACTGGTAGATGAAGGCATAGACCCTCTGAAATTAGGAGTTAAGACTCCTCTTTTTGGAGAAAAAAAGATTCCCTTTGAGAGCAGTTCAGAGACAGAGCTTAATTTATGTGTTTTGAGTCATCCTGAGGAGGTTGTCTCTCTCAATTAATTATGGCATGAGCCAAGGGAAACTTGAATACCTGAAATAAATAGCATGATGCCACTCACAGCCTCTGACAGACTCCACTAAAGATTTTTATCAATTTCATTCGCTGCCTCAAGGGACACTATTGACAAAAATCTTACAGGTAGATTGCTGACAAATCAAAGCTTTCTGCCTTAGCTCTTCAAAAGATAATTTATTCAGCTTTCTCTTTTTCTTTGTCCTTTTTTTTTTCTTTCATTGTTTTTCCAGCCCTTTTTACTTCTTCTGAATTTGTCATTTTGCTTTGAATTCTGATTTAAGAATGACCATTTCTGGAGGGGAAAGCATTGGCATTTTCCAGGACAGCTCTATTTGCCATACTAAAAGATGGAAGGATGACGACAGGTTTTGAAAAAGGGAGATTACAGTAGATTAAAAAGCTGATCAGAAAAAAGAAAGACAGACTTGTGTTACTGCTCATCAGAATTAAGCACAGCACTTGGATTTCCCATTGACCTGCCGTAACTAAATCCATAACTTATTTCCTGCTGTATAAAATGGGAAAAACAAGTACTCCCTTTGTGAAGTATCTTGTTGGAGTAAAGAGATTAATATCTGTTAGTGTTGATGAAGTGCTAAGGGAAAAATCCACAAGCAGTGTGGAAAGTAAGCGTAAAGGATGCACTCGCCAAAACTGAGAGGCTGTAGAGCCGGTCCTTCGTCTACCAGGCTAGAAATAACTCCTCACTCAGCAGAGTCTCTGGAGACTGATACAGCCTGCGTACCAAGACAGAGCTCCTGGCTGAGGGTAACTAAGAAGGAAAAACTATCCTAATAAAGGTGCTCACGGGAAAACGGGAGGTGGAAGAATTGAAACTTGTATAGATCAAACCAGCCCAGAGTCCCTCAAGGGTTTTTTCTGGGCAAATTGCTTTTGTAACAATTTAGTCAGGCTTTTTTGTGTTGGAAAACAAGTGCGTACGCACATAGGTGTGGTGTCATCTGTCTCCTTGAAGCAGTTTACCTCCTACTCTTCGAAGCAGCTCCCTGCAGGAGAGTTTTAATACCTGCTCTATGGTGATGTCATAATCAACTTTGATACTGTCAAATATCTGCCCCACCACAGGGGTTTTGCAGAGCTGTGGCAGTACATGGGGGGCCACACTGCTGCTGTAATTGCCAAGCTCTAACGAAACACAAGAGACGACCTCTGAATAACACCAACTTGACACCTATACATTAATGTTAGAGGCAGGAAAACTTAATGATGGTGTTCTATCACCCCTGCCCAACACCTGCAGCTTCGGGCAGTCTACTGGTTGCAACTCAGTGAGTGTAGGTTTCATCCCGGAAGGACTGATCTACAGTCTTACCAGCTCAAACAGAGAACTGCCATCCCCAATGTCACTGGAAGTGACATTGCTTGTGAGCAATTTCATGTGCAACCTCCTGCTGGCATCCACATTTTTATATCAAAGGAACACGTTAAAACTTATAGGCTGAATATATTTTGCTAAAATAATAACAAGAAGCTGTGGTTTTGGGTCCTAGCACATTGCTGAGTGAGGGCAAAAAACTCTTCCCAATTTACCAAGCCTCCTTCTTGCAGGAATCTGAGACTTTCCCCATAGGGACTACGTCAAGCACAAGGGAAAACTCTGCTTAAACCATGAGGAGCTCATTACTAGTGCAGCCTTTACTCAGAAAAGGGCCTCCATAACTCCCTAACTTCTACTGCAGCTTTAACCATGTATAAACCATACAGTTTTGGTGTTTTCCAATCAGCTATGTATTATAGGTACACTTCCACAAAAAAAAAAACAAAAACAAAAACAAAACCAAACCAACCACAACCTTATTTTAGCCAATATATATTCATAGTTTGTTTGTTTGAACTGACTCAATTCTCAAGCAGGCATACATTTTATTTTTGTTCAAAAAAAAAAAAAGTATAGTTGCAAAGGAAACAGAAAAAAATGCATGCAAATAGAATGGGCTATTCGCATGTATTTCAGATGAATTGTGTTCCACTGTTTTCAATATGATGGTAGTTGAGCAAAAATACTGGGAAAATGTTGTCTATAAAATACTGCAAGTTTCAAGGTCAACAGGTCTAGCTATACACTTCATTATTGATTGCCTCAAGCTTTTCTGAACCTGTTTTTATAATCTTACTTATTTATCAGTGTTTATTTCCTGGGTATAGGTTATAAATTTCTCAGTGTGGGGTGGTTCTAAGTTTTCTGTTTATATATACCAGGTCTGAACCCAATTGGTGCTGTTTGGTGCTATCGGAATGCAGCTAACAATAAAAAAAGTTATTTATTGCAATTCTATTGATAAAGAGGACCTGTCTACGTGGACTAAACCATAGCTGGTTTTTGGTAGGTACTCACACACAGACATATATACACATATATGGGTGAGTGTGTATAGACACACTGTACGCATACATTTATACATACATAGACACACAGTGTTCCAGACAGCAGGCACTTTTTAGCTATAGTTGCACAAGATCAATCCCAATACATATTATAATGAAGCTGTTACTAACCAGTGTACCATCACTATAAACTTCACATTTTTTGGTGAAGGACTTTTATTCAGGGTAAATTTAAAAGTCAATGTCCTTTATTAGGACTGAAGGGCCTTTCTGATATCACTTGTTATTTAGCTTTTACACAGAACGTCTTCACTTACAGTCCTGCAATAAGCTCTGTACAGAACTTTGAGTAATCCACTACAGAGCTAAATGTTAGACTCCAGCCTAATGCACTTCTCAAGGGAAAACATTAATTCAGAAGCAAACACAGGACTATTATATACCGTGCATTTCACTTACCTTTACAGTGCAGTAAAAAATGCCTATTCATGGGGCTAAACTTTGCACTGAAATATGTGCACTGATCTTTCAAGAAGTTGCATGAGAGACACTGACGATTCAATGATCCCACTGTTGATACACTGGAGAAAAGATTGGTCAGCAACATTTGCCATTGCAATAAAATACAATAAACCAATAATTAGGTCAGCAGAGTGACAAAATTTGTTTCAGTCCCTAAACTTGAGAAAGTATCACTGTCTTATTTTGTGCCTGATGCAAACAGATGACTCAGTGGACTACTGTTCTGTAAACTGGGCCATGTGGACAGGATCCAAAACCTGCCCAAAGCCGGACTGGAGTTCCAATAACCAGCAGTGCTGCGGGGCAACAACGTTAGTAGGAAAATATGAAAAGCCTCATTAACTTCAGATTTAAGCACTGAGGTTTGTGTATGGAGGAGGTGCTTTGCCCACACACTTTAAATTGCAAGATTAGACCCCATAAATATTATTTTTATCTAGAAGTTTTTCACTACTTTTAAAAATACAGTCTTATTACATGCTCGCATTTATGTTTAGCTTTTTAGATGCTTATATAGGACTAGTGAAGACATAAGTGGTAAAAACATTTTGTGACAAAATATTTTCTATTTTTAAAAAAAAATTAAAATATCATCAGCATTTTTAGTTTCGAAAAATTGTGATTCTTTCCTTGTTACAGCTCAGGTGTACTAATTTTTTACTTAATAGAAATGATTAGAGAGAAAAACAGAAAGAGAGCCCCAAATCAGCAGTTAATCTCACAGAATGTCATCATAGCACTTATGGCTTGGGATGAAGAAGCTGTTAACGCAGCCCCAGGTGCTTCTTACCTATGTAGCTGTCTTCCTCTTGGGGATTCTTCAGTGCTTAAGAAATAACTGTGCCCAAAAGACGAACATAGTTAAACTCAGTTTGGTAAACTGTCTGATTTGGGTGATGTTTAGAGAAATGAGAGACACCATAAATAACATTTTTTAAAACTAAAATTTCCCAAATATACATGAAGCTTAAATACTTGTATCTAAAACTAAGCTCCGCAATTAAATTTAGACCTAGTATACAGAGTAGTTATTTCAGATACTGTATGATTTCATATTAAACCAGTGATGAACGCAGCAGTTCATGGTTTCTGTTTAATTTCTGTAATGCCCAGGAGCTCCAGTAGCAACCAGGACCCCTTTCTGCATATTACAAATACAGAAGAGAAACTTTCTCCTTCACTCCAAGAGTTCGCAAGACAATTCCAAGGAGCAGAAAAAGGTCACAATGAAATTATGTCATAAATTACAATAGGCCTTATGATACCCAAAAGCCTTTTTGAGCTGTAGAATGACTTTTTCTTTTACCTAGAGACAGAAGCTAGCACTCCAGGCAATGGTTTACAGACAATGTTGCACAGGTGGAAAAAGCCTTAGTAGAGCTGCTGCAAGTATATCAAGACAAGTCCTTGGTATGTCCCAGATGAGATTCCCACAAAATTTCTGCTTGAGAGGCAGAAGGAGGGTAAGGATGTCCTCTCAAGTGGCTGAGACACCCTACATGCAGTCTGCCAGCTCTATGCAGGCTGAGTGCACCCAGACCGCATTTTTTCATCTGAACCTTGAAGAAGTAACAAGAAATTCTTGACAGATAAACTTCCAAAACCCATGGAAGGACTGGTCAGAAAGGGAGTTTCTCCAGTACCAGTGGAGATGACAGGCATTGTAGCAGCCCCAAAAAGGTCCTTGCTGAAATATAAATTTTTTTTAAAGAAAATGAGAATTAGACACATCTGTTTATTTTTTGCCATGTGCAGATACACCTGAAGAGTAACCAAGACCCACCAAAGTTATGTGGAGCCTTCGGATCTTTTGTGTCAGTTCTTCACTGCTCCCAAAAAATCACCAAGCGTGTGCTGCACATCCTTCCCACTACAGTGCTAAGACGGGCTTTGGAAAGATTTCTCTCTGAGTGATGTTGGTGAAAATTGAGGATTTGGATAATCGCTCTATATAATTTGAATTTATGAGGTTGAATCAGATCCCTCAACAAAGTCCAGAGATCTCATGCAGTAACCAAGCAAGCATGAAAACTGAAGAGTTAGGGATTTCATCAAGTAAAAATTGACTATGATTTTTTTTCCTGGAATCCAGGAAAGGGCCATGAAAATGTTATTACTGCTGCATTGTGTGGTGATTTCTTTATTTAAAAAATACAGTGAGTCAACTGATGTCACGGTACGCTCCTTTTCCCTCTGCATAAAAACACACGCAGTAATACATTGGCAGATAAATTGTCTGACAAACGCATTTAATGTACTTGGGAGCGTAAAATTTATGGTAATGCTCAAAAATGAAAGAAATATTGTTACTTAATTTTAGCTACACTATTTCCAGTTAAACGGATTCTGTTTTAATAACTCAGATATTTTCATAAATAGACAAAGAGAATAGTGCTTACATGTTTTGAGTATTTTCATCATATGCCAGGATTTTGATAACTTCCCAGTTTCCTGATGTCAGGTGTCTCACGCCGATTTGTTCGCTTTTAGCCTGGAGAGAGATGGAAAATATTAACTTTAACCTTACTTGTTACATTTTTCTTTGCCTGGCAGGATTGTCTGCATGTCATTACTGATTACATCACCTTAAAATTTAATGTGCAACATAATATCTTTAAATCACAAACCTCACATTTTGACAGGCCTGAACTTCAAGAATCCTTTACTTCCCACATATAAACTTTTCAAAGTCATTAAAATGATCCCCATTTCCATCACAATTTTTCTTTCCGTTGCCCATGTGCCAAGAGACAATACAAGCCATATACTTCAAGATTTGTTTCTCTAATCTCTGAGTTAGATTCCCCTCTTACAGGGGAACCTAACTCAGACCCCTGTAACCAAAACTCTGCACCAGAATGTGCTCACCAAGCTTTCACATTTACCACATAGTATCATAGAATCATCTAGGTTGGAAGGAGCCTTTAAGATCATCGAGTCCAACCATTAACCTAACACTGCCAAAACCACCACTAAACCATGTACTGAGCCAAGATAACCACAAAGACGTTATGCCAAGACAGGGCACCACCACCACTGTCACCCAAGGAGGCATGAGGGACCTCAACCTCTATGAGAAATGCAACGCACAAACTCAGACAAAGGACTTCACAGGATCTAAAGCTAGTTAAAGCCCCTGCTCCGCTATGCACTCAGAAGAAGTCCCTCTTTATCCAGGGTCTATAAGGAGAGTCCAAGAGTAGCCTCCAAATTTTGGCAACTGAACCAAATGCTTACAAGTTGGGGAGCATCCCTTGCTCCCTAGCATAAATGACTTCTATTCCAGTGTGATCCTGGGAAAATAACTGCTACAAGGGGAAATTGAAAACCTCTCTCAAAGAAAGTGATGGCAGTTTTCTCAGCCAATGCTCCAGGGACTGAATGAGGAAACGTGAGAATGCAATGCACATCTACCTTGAGGTAAAATCAAACTCTTTGGCTGGAAGCTGCAACAGACTCCTCATCAAACACAGGTAAAAATAATGAAACCTGAAGACTGAGAAGCTTATTTGAGAGTGCTTCCTAGTGCAAAAGATAAAATTCTTGCTTAGGTTTCTGTAGATTAAAACTTCAGCCAGAACATACTCGAAGAATGTTTTTTCCGTACTAGGGCTATGAAGCTTGGTCTCAATATAAAAATTACTTGTTTTCAAATTCAAGACAAATGTTGTAAAGAAAAGAAGTGATACTTCAGCTTATATTTCAGCTTTAGTGGGTGAAACTGAGCAGCTGTAGTTACAAAGGAAGTCAGAGGGAGGATTTAATGGTGCTTTCTGGTCTTGCGCCCCGTGAATCCGGAACACCAGTCCATACCTAATCACAGTGGCCTCAGTGGTTCTGTGGCCTACAAAAAGTCATAAAGGCAGTTTTTTTTGAATCCCTGTATTCCTGAACCATACCTTGTAAACTCTGTCTGAGCTCTACAGCAGCAGCAGCAATAACTAGAAAGCAGAAATGCTCAAGGATACCTATGAGACATGTCTGGAAATGACATGTCTAGAAATAAGTCCCGTAGAACTGATCTGTNAAAAAAAAAAGAAGAAAAAGAACGATGTAGTAACTCTATGACAAGTCTTGCAAGTACCAACTGAAATCAGGACATTGTGCTAGGTGCTGTACATATGTTTATGACAACAGTTCCTTTGTTCAGGAAGGTTCTCAAATTCAGTCCTGTCTCCACAAATTATTAAAATACACATTAGTGATTTATTATAAGTGACTTTTTCTTCTCTGGAGAGAGAGAAGCTGTAACTATTGAGAGAGATATTTAAATATTGAGATCACAGAATCTAACAAGAAACAGCAATAAAAAACCCAGCCAAGCGTTAATAAACATGGTTATTTTTCAAGGTTACAGCCATAATACATAATTTATGAAGCTTGCAGGAAGTTCTTGCCTTGATCCATTAAAATTACTTTATAATTCTTATTTTGTGGTTGCTAAAAAGAGACTTTCTAGAGTTGCAAAACTCCAAGTGAGAAAATTCTAGATACATAACACAATTCAATCCCATTTTGAGATCAGTTTCCTTTAAATATTTCGTAAGTTACTAAAAACACTTGAAAATAATATAACACACATCCAGCCGTCCACGTTCGGACAGTAAATAATATGTGACAGACAGTAACATTTTCAACAGCAACCTCCCCTTGCAAAAAGATTTCATTAGATGCTTCTGCTAACCTGCTTTGATTGTATCATTGACACGTGCTTTTCTAAAGTACAGTCAAAGAAATGCAGCCCAAGAAAGACCATTTGTCAGCACTTGCTGCAGGACTGACCAATAAGCCTCAATGATTAAGTTAATCTAAAGTGAGCCACTGACATTTACTTTTTGTCGCTGGATGTTCACATCGGTTCTGTGTTTTAACTTTCCTGCTCTTGGAGGGTGATTTCTGTTAATAAGCTCCTATCTGTACCGAGTAGTATAGAGAAGTAACAAGAATCTGAATGCCAAATTCCAACGTTATCCGAGCTCCATCATGAATAAATTGTGATCATCTGAGTACCGGCGACCAGCTGACTGCTTTAAATTCTGCAGGGCACCTGTTATGCCACCGTGGTTCTCACAAGGTGTGACAAACATCTGATGTGACAAAAGACTTTATGTGCAACCGTTAATATCATTTTTATGCCTCCATGTTTGCTTTAGAAATAATGGACAATCAGATTAATGCAGTGTGTAAAACACATCATATAAACACATTTCCCGTCCTTTATTGCTCTGTATCAGCCCCATTACCGCACAGAATGTTGCTTATTGATGAGTAATGGTTAGTACATGGGATATCAGATTTCCTCTTCTTCTCAGGAGCAGCTATATACTTAAAGCTGAATTTGTCATTGGCGATACCATTCAGACTTGTTTATATTCATGATGATGGTGGTCAAAATAGAAGTATTTTTGATTTTTGGAGCTGTACGGTACCCAGGGCTCTAGGTCTGCCTAAAAGGGACAGAATACTAAATTCTTAATCATAAGCTTGACTTTAAACGTTATTCTGGAGGGATTAAAACATATATTTAACAGCAGGTATATCTTTAATTATCATATTGAATAGGAGCGGGCTTAATCTTTTGCTTAAATATTTTTCTGAATGAGGATCAAGTTTCCCAGGTTCTTTAGTAGTGAAAAATGTCAGAGCCTACAGGTTTAAGGCTAATTTGATTGTATCTGTAACATCCTTGGGAATGCTCCAAGTTAATTTTTAGATCTACATCACTGTTATTTCACTTATTTTAAAGATACTTATCCATATTGGGAAAGAAACCAAAATGAGCTTGATTGACTAAATGCTTTTGTTCTGGTGTGAATTTTTGTGTGGTCACTATATTAATGCACCTTTACCAGATCATCATCTGAGTTAGGGTTTCCTTTAGAAGACAAGATTTTACGTGTCTTTGATCCCTTTTTTTGGTCTGATTCTTTCTTGATATATTTATCCTAGGGTACGAGTATCTTGTTCTTGCTTCTTCAAGTTAAATTTTCATTAAGGTTCTTTTGCTCTTTTTCTGTCTGCAGCCACTGTGAACATATTTCAGCCTTCGTACCAGAACACTGTCGTAAAGGGAGATAATAGACTTGCCTGGTGCCAAGTCTGCTATTTTGATGTTTTGGGTACCTTGATAATCCCTCCTATATCATATGGCTCTGCTAAAGTATCTGGATTAATGCTCTGCTGATTTAAATAGATGCCTTGGCGTACTCCATTCCAGGGCATAATTTCCTTTATTAGTTCATCACATCTTCGTATTGGTGACCTTCAAAGTCATAGTGCAAATTTATCTTCTTTCAGACTCTTCTTTGAAAAAAGCAATGACCCTGGGAAATGGAAGCCACTGGAAAAGGGTAATAAGAAAGTCCTAATTTTCCACAAAATTTTAAGTTTTGAGTATTGCCTCCCTTTACTGTTGCGTGTAAGACCAGAATTATGAATATCCTGAATTGACATTTAAAATTATACTTATGCTTATATAGTGTAGATAAAGAGGGTAAAATGTGCATTTCTGCAGGTCTCTTGAATTTCTGTGCCTCTAAAACATTCTTATTGACAGAAGGGTTTAACAAGAAAACATCTCTGCTTGTCTATAGAGGTACAAAGAAAACATGAAATCTTCCAGAGAGAGTACTCGGGAAGTACCTTTCATTTACAGACCTTACGTGCCACCACAGCAGAGGTCTAAGAAAAGAGAGAGCACCCTGCTTACTCTGCAAGAAGTTATAAATATGCCCCTCTGCACCAAGTGACAACCTGGACAGGACAAATGACCACGACACAAGTGTTCAGACTCTACTGAAGTACAAGCCTTTGCTTGGGTCTTGTGTCCTCAGCAAAAGTCCTAGATGACCACTAGGATATTAAAAATAGCCTGAACCAAAACCTTACTTGAACAATAAACATGGCTATGTGGTGAAATTCGCCCCGGCCTCCTTGCTTCACTGGGACAGTCATGAAGAACTTACTGCCGTCCTTGGAGAAAACTGGTTCTTCATTCTACAAATGTAAGATTGTGTTAGCTTGTGATGCTTTCCATTAAACTTCTTAACAAAACATCAGCTTCAGTGGTTTTGTCTCCTTGGTTTCAGTAGTTGCTATGCCCATAAGACAACCGGAGAAAAATCCTTAGATTTTAAACACACTCTACTAAGATTAACAACAATATGGTGGCTAAGAGTAATTGAAGTTCATACTAGTAGGTACCATTGTGCAATCCTGTCCTGAAGCATGGGTTACAGCCCTTGCAGAACTCTCCCTCCCAATGAAAGGTCTGGTAGTCTGACCCCTAAGGCAGCGGGACTTTCCAGGATACATTCCTTTTCAGACATCCAATTAGTGACAGAGGTAAGTCCTACTAGTGATGAGAAGAACAAATATTTCCATGGTCTGGACCGAGTAAAACATTACTAAGTATACGCTTAAAGCTCACTGATTTTGATAAAGTCATATGGAAAAAAATAAGCACATTGAAGTGATATTCTGAATCATGATCTTACCATAAATTGTAGCCTGATGTGATACCATCTCTCCATGTCTAACTTTGCAAGAAATATTAAAGGAAAATGGCTTGCTATAAAAGCATAGATTTTTTAAAATGATTTCTCATTTGCACATTGCAAAATGAAGCCTGAAATGTATTTTAAATAGAATGTGTTTCATCCATTTATTGGATAGCTCTTCTGAAGCTATGAAAATGGAATCATTTCCTGACATATTAGTTCAACATATTGTTCGGGGTATGAATTCAGAAATATTCTTATGCATTCCAGTTATAGCCTATATGACCTCTAATCTTTGAACTCCTTTGGGTTAAATTTGGTGATGTTATTTTTTTAATCAGAAAAAAACCCCAGCAGAGTATATAGGACATGCTTGGAATGGGATTCATCTGATCTATCTTCAACCATCCAAGATTTAGGTAGTTAATCGGCTGGTCATCTAAGTGCTTACTTCACTGAATGCAGAGATATTGGAAACTGCAGGGAATATTAGCTCTGAAACCCAGACAGGTGTCTCAGCTCAAAAGGCTGAATTGCTTGCTGGAAGCGCTCACCTCTTTCCATCACTGACACGGTCAGCTTGATAGTGAACTGTGCTCTGTGTGATGATGCTAAGGGACAGCATTCCCACTAACAGAGAAACAAGCTGCCATCTGAACGTTTACACAGACGCTGCTATAATCCTAAACTGTTAAATTAATTTAGGATCCTAAAAACTATTCAACTTTAAAAGGAATGGATTTTAATAGCTTATAAAGTAACATACAATTAGATAAAAATGACAATGAAGTAATTACACATTATATACCCAGAAATAGCATTTATACTATACCTGTTTAGGAAGCCATAGGTCTGACTGCATTTCATACTTCTAAAAAAGAAAAAATTGCTTTTATGGAATAGCTATAAATCAAAAATATTTTACACATTCAGCAAAAGGTCTCTAGCTATTTCATGTTTTTTTTTCTACTTTGTTACAATCTTCAGCTCTCTTCCTTGGCATTTAACATTGAAACAAACGATAATTTAATTACGAAGTCAGCTGCTTTATTCAGAATTTTTGGTAGAACACCACAGGGGACCTAAGAATGCCTTTTTCAGTCCTTTCTGATTAGCTATCAAGAAGCTTTACACAGGCAGTTCTATTTGTTTTTTACCTCTAGGCATCATCTGACAAGTGGATATTTTAGGTCCTTCATCAACACTGGGCAAACAGCCAGCGTCAAGCTCAAAGTGTGAGACCTTTTCAAATCACAATCCCTTGCTTTAATGGGTTGTAGTGTGGCATTAGTGAAGAGGAAAAAAATAAATGCAAATGATTGTTTTTATTGGTCCTACTCATATTTCATATCATGCCATCTAAAAAAATCCCTAAACACCATGCATACATCATTGGAAAAAATACAGACTATACGTCAGCTGTTGTAAATTGTCACAGTCACACTGAAATAACGAAAATTTATTAGTTTTAGAAGCATCTGTACATATATGGCCTGGAAAATGAAAAATCTGTAGCTACTACAGCAGCTGCTTTTTTACAGTATTTTTTGGAATTGCGAACATGTGCAAAATGCTAAAATAAAATAATAAAAAAACAGGTTTACTATTGAAATCAAATGGTGGGATACAATGTTAAATTCTCACAATACGGCCTTTCCTCATCCATTACTGAATTCAAGCGCATCACCTTATCCCAGCAGATGAACTCTACGGGGTTACAAGCGTCAGCCTGCTCTGAGCTGTGCTCATCACGGTGACGCTGCATCGCTATCCCTTCTCACCCACCTACAAGGTCCTTCGCTGCACTTTATTTCTTCTGGAGCAGGACTTCTCAGTCTCCCTCTCTTTTATTATGTCCTGGCTTACAGCTCCTTGGACACCTGTTTCAGGCAAGTCCAATTGACCTTGGAGCACACAAGGGTTTCCTTTCAGAAGTGACTGCTCACAGAGGCTCCTGATCGACTTTCTTAATAAAGGGGCACAAAGCTTGCAGGAACCAGGGACAAAGCAACCCAAACAACAAATCTCCATGTTCATAATCTTAATCCATAGTATGGGGACTTATTAGCAGTTTCTGAGTCAGGAAAAGCAACCCGCACTAAGTAGCAAAACCAGCAGAGAAGCTCGGAAATAATTCCTAACACTTCAACATGACTGATTTCAGTAGCAGACACTGATTGGAGCCTTTTGACTCAGAGGGCAAACTTAGACCTTCATTAATCATTCATAACCATTTACACTGCCAAATTATACCCTCTACTTTGGAGTATCTGTTGGTAATGATATTAGCATGTTTAGAAAATATTTATACTTCTAGCTAGTTCTGGGAAGAGACTGTGACTCAGAATGGGAAAGTGGCCAACGGCATTCAGGATGCAAGATTGACTGTGAAAATGGAGAGATGTAATGCAGGAGTGTCAGAAGTTGAAGTCTGAGTCAAGGGATGGGATGTGGCTGGATCCAAATAGAAAAATGTATTTCAGCTTGGCTTACATTCAAAATGAAATATCCCTGTTGCCTTTCAAATTTATTTTTTTCTGAAGCTATTGAATTCTGCTATTGAATTTGACGGAATTATCAGAATTTTACACCTTTTCCTTAAACATATGTAAGCTGTGAGAGACAGAAAGATCTGAAATGAGACTCTGTAGGGGGAGAGAGGAGAAACCAGGCAGCTGAAAATATCTGACAGAAGACAAGCTTGTCATTGCGCTAGCTATATCCAAAGTACACCATGTTCAGCAACTGCACTTTCCACTGAAGTTAATGAATGAACAAAGCTTAGTAATTCTGAAAATGTCACTCAAAGTTGCTAATTGCATGAAATCATCTCACCAGATTTGGAATTTTCTCACATCCATTTCCTCCCTGTTGACTAATTATATTCAACTTGCAGCTACTGCATCTGCAAACTGATTTCCGAAAATCTTTTTCTGAATAGGAAAGCAAAATGCAGGAAGAAACCTTGAAAAGAGAGCACAAAAAATTTCCAACTTACCCTGCTGCAAGCCCCAGTTGTGGTTTCACAAACGGTAAGGATGGAGATATTCTGAGGTCTGTTTAACCATCTCACCACAGCCTTGGTGTTGCTTATCCATTTCACCATGGTGATGTAATATTCCCTAAGTAAACATTTGAAAACACAACGTTCAGACCAGTCCTATTTCAGATTAGACTCTTTTAAAAAAACATATATACAGTTCATCAACTGCTGGAATTTTATCGTATGACAGAATCAGTACTGAGGGATGGAGAAAATAACCCCAAACACCCAGCATCTGTCTGCTGGGAAGGCTCAGTCCTAGGGTGCTGTTCCCCTGGGAAATTTGTCCTCCGTTAGCACCTCCTTCTCAGCCATTTGTAATATATAAACCTTCCCATCTGAGAAACACATACTTGTGAAACATACGTTTGCGAATACACATGAACCATGTACTTTTTGGCCAGCTTAAAAACGAACACTAGATTCCAACAGAAGCCAGTATTTTCCGACACCCAATACCTTCAGAAGACACACACCTTTGCAGAAGAATCCAGCCCTACTGCCAAACAACCAAAAAAAAAAAAGGTCTCTAATATTAGACGGTAGGCAAGACCACTTCAAAATGTCACTTGTTATAAAATAACAAGTATTTTATAATGGGACTTCTGCACAAAGGGAAGTCACACTCCATATCAATGCGCGTCAGCTTCTGTTTTAACAAATAGCTTGTAATACCAGCCAAGTTGTGTGTCCCTCAATGACTTCGGCTGAGCAAGGGAAGCTTCCCAGGCAGAGGCTCGTGGTATGGATTATCTGCCTCCCTCCTCCCCACATCCCGTTAGGCTGTCAGACTGGGGACGTCGCAGAGGAAGACCTGTTGCAGCTTGTCATCCCAGCCAGGCTATTTGCTTCACTTCTCTACTGATGGCAGCTGGCAGCTTTCACAGTCCAGCTGAGTTATGTGCAGCAGTGGAGCGAACTTGCCTGGAAACTCAGGCCCCCTTAAAAACAAGGGTCATAGCTTGCATATAATTAGGCTTTTAAGTTTAATGCTGATGGAGATCTTATTACTCTTTGACAACACATATTTAATTATACATTCAAAAGACTTCTCACCAGATCAAAGAGCCTAAGCAGTGCCAACAGTAGAGTTGTGTACAACTCTGATGCTGCCCACAGGAGATGCAGGAGACAGCAATTCACTGCAGCTTCACCCAGCCTTGCCCTGGCGCTGTTTGAAGAATATAGCTGAACTACCCAATATGCAGAACTTTCTTTTGGCTTTCATGTTTGACTTTTGGTAAGACAGGTATTTTCACATGTGGATACCAGAATGATGACTAGAAAGGGTGACTTCAGGTATATTCTGAGTCTAATACTTATTTTTTTTTTTTTGCTTTAAAAAGCTTTTTAACTTACTGAGGAGCAAAAATGTATGCCAAAAGTAACACAAGATTTAACGTAAGGTCAGATGACACAGCCAACAACGCAATGATCCAACAAACAAACCAAAGAGTGCAACACCAAATCTCAGGTAACGGGTTCCCCATAGCAGAAACTCAATAAACAAAAGTTGAAAACTTCTCCCTCTGCAGTCATGCCTTCATAAGGTCATCCAGAACCATTGCAACTGTGCATACAGAAGCACAAAAAGAGCCAAAGGGAAATGTTCAAAACATCAATATAGGGATTTCCTCACTCTACCGGTACTTAGACACCAAAGTACGACAGCATCCACTGATAACAAAGCCGAAGTTATCACAGAAGCAAATTCTACAAAATAGGGCCTGAGCTGTTCCATTTGTAAAAGCTTCAGTGAGGGATGGAAACAGGAGATTTAATCATTCAGAATCTATCTGATATACTAATTAATAGTCCAAATCAAACCATAACATCATCTTCCATCAGTAACATAAACTCCTTGTTCACTGAAGTGAAAGCAAGAGATCATTTAAAAATTCCTCTCTATTCAAATTTCACTATATTATGACTTGTTTATCAGGAATGTAGTGTAGTGTGTATATAACTATATGTAGAAACACATACCCTTCTGAAATTTAATCCTGTCTCCAGGTAATTTTCCTTTGTAATTCACAGTTTTGCAGTTAATCTATTGTTCCATATATACAGTGCACATACACACATACAGAGCAGTGTTGTTGCAGGTCAACAGATATAACCAAGTAGAAGTTTGTAGAAGAAAATCGTATGTTTTATTAGATTAGCTGATACAGTTGAATAAAAACAGAGAAGCCTGCAGGGCAAAACCTGCTTTAGTTTTGAGGAAGCTGATATCAGTTTGTGTCTCCAAATGTATCAGGCTTTTTTTGCAACTAATCTTTTGTTCTAGTAATGAAAATAGGCACTTTCCCTCCAGATCCAAATACACAAATGTACTGGGATTACTAGACCGTCTGCATCTGTACATACATTAAGTTTCCTCAAAACATCACTTTAAAGAGGAAAGACTGTGATCACTTTCTGGACAAAGGACTGAAGCAAGATATTAAATAAAAATTTACACTTCTTTCAGATCCTCAGTTTGATACCCATTTAATTAGGTGCTCTACAGCACTTTGCAGATTCAGAGCAGAACTTTCATCCCTGTTTGGCAACATCTCTTAAATCAGACTCTGGATTAATTTACTGCATGTCCAAAGAGTAACAAACACAATTAGTGATCGCCTGTGCAATGTTAATTTAAACTCACTGTGTCACAGAGGGGCTGCGTGGCAGAGACAGAATCCGGCATTCAATTGGCCCAATAAGCAGACTTTTCTCTCTTGCTGTGACTTGTTTTATTCAAGCTGTGTCTCCTCACACCACTCCTAACTTTCTTTTTCCTGCACTTTGTGCAGCCAGTTCTAGGTTTTTCCTTATTGATCCCTTTACTCACAGCAGGGCCACTATAAGATGATCACAGGAACCATAAAACCCATTTGTTGATACCCATCTCTTCTATCCCCAACATCTGACCAGATCTCAGGGCTCCCACTGAAATCCCTGACTGTCAAGAAAATTTCATTAAATCCCTGCCTCATAGACCTGCCTTTTTGTTTTCTAGCCAGTCCCCATTTCATGGTCTAATCAAGTTTTGTTTTGTTTTGTTTTGTTTTGTTTTTTAAAGTCTCTTTCCTCTCTCATCTCCCCTAGGACTTTTTCCTTTCTGAATTCCAAAGAGATAGCTTTCCTCTTTACTCTGTACAAAAACAGACAGAAAACACTGAAAACAGAAAAGGCAGTGTCCTTCCACAGCATCCCATGATCAGGCAATATTGAAGGAGCTTCAGTATAGTGAACTGTGGGTGAGCATCACTCACTTTACTCTTTGTTGCATTGAACCAGGCAACGCATAAAACCAAGAGCTTCAAACTCCTTGGCCAGACAGAGAGCTACTTCTGATTCCATGTTTGGTATTTAAAAGTGCTGCTTGGCTTCAAATTTGCCTAAGGCAATTACGTAAGGCAATCAGTACATAAAGAAGGTAGAGCTTTCCCTTAGGCCTGTGAACGAGGAGCTCAACATGTACGCTGTCAGCTCAACAGTAGGAGCTGGAACACCTCGTGTGTGCCTAGGAGACGCTGCACACCAAGAAAGGTCAGGACTTGGGGCCTGAGGGGGATGGAGGACATTCAGTGAGAAAAATATTTTAACTGCAGGTGTTGAGAAGGCAAATGTCTTTCCTGAGCATATGGCAATTAACTTTTTTCCAAAGACTTGTAACTCGATCAAATCTGGATTCATTTTTCACTGATGCTAAAACACATGTTAAATATCAAAGGTGTTTATCATCCTTTGCCACGCTCGAAGACCCTATTTTTTTTTTAATCTTTCTTTCTTATAGAATGTTTTCCTCTATTTTGATTATCTCAATTGATACACAGTTCTATGGAGGCAGTTTAACGGTTTGCTAATACATTTATTATCTCTCAAGAATGTCCTGCACGTCTTTTTTCACTTGTAAATTTTGGGATGCTTGTGACTAGAAAGATACACGTGTGTATCTTGGTGGCTGTAATTGTAAGTGCTTAGCAAAGTCAACAGAGACAATAAGCTGAACAAAGCAAAAGGGATTCGCACTGCATTACACTGGAAGCATAGTTACAATCATAATTAAATTTGAACCTTAGATACTTAGATTTGAAGTAGCCTAACATCACAGCAAAATAACCCACAGTATTAACTTAAAAATAAGAAACTGTTCAAGAAAGAGAGTCAAATTTTGCAACCTCGTACCATTCATCATAATGAAGAAATCTTCTCTGACTTTAAGCCAATGAGATGATTATGAAAGAAATTTGGTCATAAGAATAGCTGGAAGACAACATTTACGGCAATAGTAAAAGGAATCTTACTTTTGTTGATGTTTTTAATAGGTTTGGATAATAAATATAAGCCAACCTATCATGCTCTACTAGCTTGCTGGCAGGTTGTTATCGAAGAAGGTAAACAATAGAAATGTCCCCCTTGCACAATCCTCTAGAGGATTTACTACATTCTTAAATTATTTATATTGTTGTGCATTGAAAAGCATATGAGAATTTACAGATACTAATAGAAAATATCACTCTCAGAAACACACATGGAAAAAAACACATATTGAGGCATGACCTGCAAGATAGCTAACAGTTTGTTAGTATTTTGGTATACTATACACGACTTTATCTAGACATACACCAATGGATGTACTGCAGTTTTCTTCTGAGACTAAGCCACAGGTATTTGGTTGGAAGGAGCTTTTCTAGCTCCCCTTTCCACAGGTGCTGGTAGTCACTATCCTAGCCAGGCTAAAAATCTCTGCTCCTCATTTCCTTGCAGCCATACAAAGACCATCTTGGTAGCCCACTGACAGACTCCCATCATCCCTCTTGAATCCCCAAATTGGTGTGGGTGATGCTCTGTCTCTACCAGAGATGGAGAGAGCAACCTCCCTCAGTCTGCTGGCTAGAGTGGTCTCCTCCTAGAGTGGTCCAGCCTTGGTGACAACAAGCATGCGCTGTTGTCTCCCATTCAGCCCCAAGGACAAATCCCTCGGCAGGACGGCTGGGTTAGCAGCCAGGTCCCAGCCCCTGTGGACCCAGGGACTTGTCCTGGCCCACGTGCAGAACTTGAATTTCTTTCCACTGATCAAGGAAGGGAATAACCAATAAACACCTTGGCATCGTGTGCTTCAATAAAACAGTCTGTGAACATATTTTTATCCTGTAGCCTGTGGCTGAATAGATTACAGCCGTTTGCTATATGGTATGATAGTGAGGCTGGATCGATGGGCCAAGGCCAACTGTGTGAGGTTTGATAAGGCCAAGTGCCGGGTCCTGTATTTCGGACACAACAACCCCAAGCAACGCTACAGGGTTGGGGAAGAGTGACTGGAAAGCTGCGCAGCAGAAAAGGCCCTGGGGGTGCTGGTGGACGGGCAGCTTAACACGAGCCAGCAGTGTGCCCAGGTGGCCAAGAAGGCCAACAGCATCCTGGCTTGCATCAGGAGTAGCGTGGCCAGCAGGAGCAGGGAAGTGATGGTGCCTCTGTACTGGGCACTGGTGAGGCCTCACCTCGAGTGCTGTGTTCAGTTCTGGGCCCCTCTGAACAAGAGGGACATTGAAGTGCTGGAGCGTGTCCAGAGGAGAGCTACCAGGCTGGTGAGGGGTCTGGAGACCAGGTCATATGAGGAGAGGCTGAGGGAGCTGGGCATGTTTAGCTTGGAGAAGAGGAGGCTGAGGGGAGACCTCATTGCCCTCTACAACTCCCTGAAAGGAGGTTGGAGAGAGGTGGGGGTTGGCCTCTTCTCCCGAGTGAATAACGACAGGACCAGAGGAAATGGTCTGAAGTTGCGGCAGGGGAGGGTTAGGTTAGATATTAGGAGGAATTACTTTACTGAATGAGTGGTCAGGCACTGGAACAGCCTGCCCAGGGAGGTGGTTGAGTCACCATCCCTAGAGGTGTTTAAGAAACGTCTAGATGTGGCACTTCAGGGCATGCTCTAGTGACAGAGATTGTAGGTTGTTTGGTTGGACTCGATGATCTTAAAGGTCCTTTCCAACCATGAAGATTCTGTGATTCTGTGAATTAATCCTTTACACTTACCTATAGGTATAGTCATTGCCAAGTTACAGAAGAGAGGAGGGGCAGAAGCGTGAAAGAAGTGACTAAACACAGCAAATCTAAGAAAAGCTGAATGTAAACCCCAGTTTTCTTAATACCAAATTCCACACACCCCCATCTTGCCCATTACCAGTCATATCAAATAATCAAATAAGCTTTCTATTCCAAAGCAAGGCTCAGATAAACTGGCTGCCAGAAGTATAAAACCCAGCCTTTCTAGACTCAAAAGGTGATTTCAAAACTAGAAGTCCAGAAATATCCAAAAGATTTGGCTGATTTGGAAATGTGTGGATAATAGAAACATTGATAACGTTTGTAAGAGCATTATTTGAATTTATGCAAACTCAATTTCTTAAGTGTTTTCAGTTCCATTACAAAAGATTAATTAAAATCAATAAAAAAATATTTAAGTTGATCACACGAATTCAGAAGGGTCTGATTGTATATTTCAGTCTCTTTAAAAGCAGGTATATATGAAATGAGAATGTGGACATTTAGTATTTTTTCAGTGGAAAAAGATGAAAAAGGAAAAAGTAAGAGAAAGAACTGACTTATTTTCTTATAGTGCATTTTAAAACTACCCGGTCAGCAGTGGCTGGGAACCGTGCAGAGCCAGTGCAGCTTGCTCGCTATGGCTGAGAATGGGGACAGCAGCGGATGACCCCCACTCCAACACTTTCAAGAGCCAACACGTGTTTCTAGCAGAAAATTCTTTTCATCCTGTACGGAAGCACAGCTCTGCTTTACTCAGTGAGCTGCAACTTCTTTCATGTGTTATTTCACTTTTTCTCTGTCTTAGCGATTTCCACTTTGGAAAAGAAATGAATTTTTTCTCTCTGACGGGTCTAAATTCAAGCATGGGTTTTGAAAAATCAGCCTACATAATTTCTTAATATCATTTTAGCATCTTATATCTAAATGTTACTAGTTACAAGGATTAATTAGGTGGCCTAAGTGAGAGTGGTTCGAACTGACCGCTTGCACACCATATCGCTTTTTCAAGCTCTGCAGCAGAAGGCGATTATTAGCTTTCCAACTGGAACTTCGGGAGCTAGCAGCGTACGAATGCACACATATTTCATCTTTCGTGTATATTGGCTTTTTAGGACTAATGAGAAAAAAACCCCACAGTACAAAATCATGTGTGCCGCTGAAGAAAACATAATGTAAGTGTACACGGAGAATAGAAACACCAAGGGGGAAACAGTAACCGCACAGAATACAACCACATGGTTAACGGAAGATTGCCAGTCTTTTTGTGGCATTAACTGTGCAGAGTAGATGATAAATTTTTCCACAGAATACAATTCTCAGGAGTAAATTTACAATTGCTACTGCTGTCTTTGTGTCAAAATAACCTGAACAAAACTTAGGAAATATTACTAAGCACCTTCATAGAATCACCGCAAGAGGTAAATGAAGGCAGAACATTGAATTTACCAAATCTTACATCAAGTTCCCAGATGCCCAAAAAAATCACAGAAACAGTTTTCTGCCTTCAGAGGTCCTGCACAGCACACAATTTGTGGACAGCTGAGAATCTGAATGTTACTTTTTACGGTTATGAATAACAGCAACCCCATTCCCTACCCATTTCTGTGGTTTTTCTGCGTAGGAGTGAATCTCTCCCATAACAGCAGTTAGTTATGCCTTGTACAATATGTATTTCGAAAACTTTTCTGCACTGAAAGATCCATAAAACTACATATATGATGGTGTTGCATTCCATTTAATTCTGAAAGACTCCTGTGACCGGTTTACTAATGCCTCCATAAGGAACCGATTAGAAAGGCACTGAAAAAAACTGACCGCTAAAAGTAGTTACTACTTTTCTTAAAAAAGCTAATACTTTAAAAAAAAAATCCCAACCATTACAAACTCCAAAGATTTCCACTCTAGAAAGGCCTGTTCAAAGGTAATTTTCATACCTGTATATATATTGATATATGGAGAGAGGTGTATATGGTTTGATGACCAGTGTGATGACTGACTGCTACTCAAATCTAGAGTCAGAATGCAAGATTGTGGCTCACAACTATACAACTATCCTAAATTTTACAGCACGGACACTGTGCCTTAATAGCTAAAATTGAGATGAAACTAACTTTTTTCCACATTTAAATAGTTTTACTCAGACTTCTGATACATCACCAAATGGAATTTTAAACATGACTATTACTTCAATTAAACAGCAACTGTATCTTTATCAAGGACTCAAAAATCTGGCAAAGATGCACCTTAAGTCTTACAAAAGAAACTGCACGAATTCAGCTATTGCTAGCCTTTGGCTTCAAGACGCAAAAAAGTTTTTAAGATACCAATATTCATTCAATTCACTTTTATTTTCAATCTGCTGGGGAGGGAGAACGAATTCGAACAATCTAGAGTGAAATCATAACATCTGAACAACATTTTCAAGATTTTTTTTTTCTTGGGGATTTACACATTGCTTTCTCATTTCACCTCTTTACAACTTCTGATATTTAAAGGACAAATTTAATGCTGTTTAAGAGAGTTAAGACGCAAATCTTGAAGGCAAGGAATCTATTTTAGATTTTTCACTATCATTTAAATTAATGAAGGGTTAGTAAGCAGCAGGAGATTTTATTACGTTTTTCAGTGGTGGCCCATCAACAGAAAGAAAATACTTCAAAAAGCACAAATCATTCAAAATCTTTCCTTTCACTAACACCATCAGTAAGCATTTCAGCCAACATAAATGTATTTGCAAGGCATAATTGACTATTAAATTATTTTTGCAATAAATTGAGGTACCTCATTTTGTGTAGAGGAGAGCTACGCCAGCTTAAAATTAGTTGCAATGGTTGTGAAACAGTGTCCATGTTAACATCTTCATTGCTTTGGGAACAATTACCAAAAAATCTTTTGGGTTTTGTAGGAATTGCAAAACCAACTACTATATTCAGAGGGTTTTTTTTTAGCTAGAGGTAGCTTTATGGTTGCCAATCCTTTCCGTCCTTCCCCGTCTGAAAATGCCCTCAGGGAAGAGAGGAAGTTGCATGTCCCTAGCCCTCAGACTGCAGCCAGATCTGGACTGTGGTAACTCTTGTGTTGTTATTATTACCTATATTATACAATGATTTAGGGTTAGAAGATCATTAGCATGTGCCATGAAACCACAATGGGAATTTCATCAATACAACTGCAGTCCTACAAACTGGAATACGCAAATGGGAAGGGATGAAAATTTTCTTGCCCTTCAACAAAAGTTTGAAGGCATCTGAAGTGAGGACAGGTAATCGGGAGGTCAGCTTAATGTAGTAACTTTAGCAGAAGGGTCACCAGCTGCAGCCAGACCTCAGCTCTTCAGCCCCAAAGTCAAAGGGACTGTTAAACTGGCTCAGCGGTTCCAAAGCAGTTTCTCCTGGAAAACACAGCACAGCCCTTCTTGGTCTACGTGATCTGGTGGCATCGCATCTCACCTCCCGTCACCCTGCTGCGTCTGTCAGCCGTGATGAGAAATTAAACTTTCCATAGCCTACTGGATTTGAAAACTTCACAATATTTCTCCCTAAATGAGGGAACACCCTCATTACATGTTCTGTGCATTTGTAATGCACTTCAGCATTCTGCAATCTCATTTTAGAAACTGAAAGCAACAAGTTGCCACACAGCCAAGACAGGCTGGGAGTGAACGCAGTAGCAACTTCAGAGCAAGGGCAACGTTCAGCACCTTTGACCACAGCTTAGGATTCTTAATTTCATATATTTCAAGTAAATCGGACCTTCTCAGGACATCAGACATGAGCAAATCCCAGATCCCTGCGATTTTTAAGAGGAGCAGCAATCCAATACAGTTGTATTTTATTTTATTTTATCATCATTATGTTCAGCCACAGGGAGAGAGATCAAGTGCATTTCAGTCAAAGAGAAGTGTTTTGCTGATGTAAAAAGGCAACCATTAGCCTCAGAGACAGTCAGGTTAAATTAAACATGAGTTTCACAACAATGAAATTATATACCTTGATTTAAAGCTGTCAGGTGGCATCAGTTCCAGTGTATGTGCTGGTCCATACAGATTAACTACAAACAGCTTTATTGTTGGGTTTGTTTGACCTGCCTTTGAAAAAAAGAAAACAGGAGCTTTAGAGGCACTGAATCAGTGACAGCTAAACAGAATCACTCACTAACATAATTCATTATCTTTATAACAATGAGAAATCATTACAATTTAGAAATATTAAATTTTAAAAAAGAATTTTCACAGACATATGAATTACATAGTTAAAAAAATGAGGTACTGAGTAATTCTCTTACTGCCCTTCACTGACGGCAGACCTTCCTGCGCGGAGCAAGAGCGCAACACTAGAAGTGGCTTGGCCCAGTTCAGTCAAGTCAGCTGCAAAATCACAGCCACTTCTAAACCAGGAGTTAAACCCGGCCTCCAGCAAAGTCTTTTTCCAGACACTATTGTTCCTTATTTCAAAAAGCTGCCCTGTATCTGGGATAACATTCCTCCTCTTCCTCCTCTTTCTTCACTCGTTTCCCCCAGTCTTCCCTCCCTGGCTTGTTGAGATGGAAACCTCTATTTTTGGCCCCGTTCAGGACGCAGCTGCTTTGGCAGGCCAGCTCTAAGGAAAACAAACTGCTTCTTGTTGCTAAAGGGGAATAAAATGGCAGTTTGATATATATCCACTGGGAAGAGTCTGATAAATCCTCAGGATCTACAGGAAGCTGGGATTTGTCCTTCTCCCGGTAACACGGCTCATTACTAAGGGAGGTTCCCGAGATGAAGAGAAAGGACTGGAGACAGATGGCAAGGCTCTGCAGGGCTGGCTACTGGTCCCACATCCCTGTCCTGGCCATATCCTATTCAAGCTTCTTTTCCATGTAAGTCACAGAATTCATGCAACACATATAGCATCCTTGGGACACAGGGGATGAAAAGCATGTCTCTCAATGGGGCTGACTCCTGTTTAATGTTGGAAGGATAAGACAGATTTAACCATAATAAACTACAAAGCTGTGTATCTGGCTCTTCACAGGGGTATTTAGAAATGCAAAATAGCTTGGCTGAAATATACCCACAAATTCCCTTTAGAAATTTGACTTATCTCAAAATATAGTCTGAATGCTTTATTCACTCATTTCTGGGGGATGAGAAAGTGGCATTTGTGTATTTTTACAAGTGCTAAAAAAAAGTTTTGAAAATGGATGTAATTAGATTCCCAAAATTTTATTTTATTTTTCATAAAAACTTTTACATTTGCCTCAAAAGCAATGTGGTCTTTCAAAAGCATCCTTTGCCGGAAGACAGCTTACACAAATGCAAAACTGTGGAAGAAAACCACTGAAAGATCAAGACCTTAGGACAGAACTGAAGTCTCTGTCTATCCTTTGAACCCTACACTGGCTGCACAGTGGTATCCAAGTTCTCTCCCTGGGAGGGCTGCCATGAGTAATGACTATCCAGCATGAGTAGGAGATGTAGAGAGACACTCTAAAGCATGCCTTCACAGCGGGCATGGTCAGATCCGTGCTACTCCCTGAACACGAAGCGCAGAAACGTGGCACTACCCCAGCTCTGGAATCACCATCCAGCATCACTGGCTGTCAGCCTGAGCTGCCCTCCCTTCAGGGATGTACTGCCCCAACCTCCTGCCTCTGCTACGGATACCCACGGCGTGCCCTACGGATACCCACGGCGTGCCCTACTCTGCTGCGTGGGCACATCAGAGCTAGAGCTCCACAGCAGTGGCTTCTAGTGCGACACAAGGTCTGTCCTATGGCTGGGGAGGTGCCGTGGTCAGTGGGGCGAACACTGAGTGCTCCCGCAGGCTGCAGCGGACTCAGACAGCTGGAGGTGAGTTTTCTACCCAAGCAGAAAACTCTCACATCCACACCTCTCCCTTGGCAGTGAACAGCCTCAACTCCTCCGCCTCAGGGTCCTCAAGACAAGCTGAATAGCATAAATGTTGTATAATTCCTCAAACACTTGTACAGTAGTGCAAGAACACTTTACATCGAAACCTTACTTTGTTCTCAATGTATTTAACAGAATTTTAACTTGCCTTTTTTTTTTTTTAAGAATAGAGCCTGTGTGTAAGACACTCACAGATGTGCCTTATCCAGTATTCACAAACACACGTGGGTTTAATTTTATTTTTTAATCATAGATATGATTTTCTCCAATGGTTTCATTCTATAATAAAGACCAAGCCTTTTTGGTTTTCATCTCTATTGCTATACCACAAGCTTCATTACCAATTAATGATGTTTAACGGGTAGCTAAATTGGCATTAAAAGGAGACATTAAATAAAGATAATGTTTCTTCATTAATGAGATTACTGAAGTAGTATCATGTATCACTTTTATGCTGAATTGCTAATGAAATGGAATTCTTCACTTCTTGTTTACAAAGGTGACTTTTAAAAATATTCCTAATTTTTTTCTTTGCTCTGTCACTCAAGGTCTTTTGCCAATGCAAGTATGTAAACTACCTCTAAAAATGCTGTTAATTCATTATTTCATAGCACAGGTACATTATATTTATATCATACATGTTATCGTTTCTTAGTATCTGGTACGATCCAACTGTCCACTCATGTAAAGAACAAAGGGTCATCTCCAAAAAACAGTAACACGAATACGGTAACAGTAAGAGTTTCTAAAGCCCTCAATGAACGTCCTTTGAAATGTCAAAGGAGTTCCACGTACATGGACCTACATATTCCATCAGAAAGGAACTCGGGCCTTTTGATATCGCACACAAGGAACGGATAAACTGAGACTTTGGAAGATACTACCAGTGCTGGAGCTCAGCAAAAGAATGACAGCTAGGGAGGCACCTAATCAGGAAATCCCCAGAAAATGAGGAGTGATTTCAGACATTATCCCTGCCTGGGCTGCTCTGTTACTTTCCACCAGAAATCTAAAACCCCTTCTCTAAATCTTCTGAAAGTCAGCGATAGCTCTATTTTTTTTACTATTTTTTTTTCTCATTTTGATGGCCAGAAAAAGATTTTACTGGGGCTTATCTTATCCAAGGCCAGCCTTTCACATTTATTAACAACAGCGTAATTTACTGAGATCTATACAATTCCCTGCACTCTGCACGCAGTGTGTATGAATCCAGTGCAGTTGTGACAGTATCTTTTTTTTCTGTGCAGTCCTTCAAACATATTACCCTTCTCTCAGAAGTGGTGGATTGATTTTACCAAGCCATATATCAATGATGAAACTACTACGGAACAGTCTGCTGTTCCCTCACCCAATAGTTTCTTTCCAACAAAAGGTGTTACAGTCTGCTGAAAAACAGTGTAATTAGTATTTCCTGAAAAGCAACATGAACAAAATCAGCCTCTGTTACCGTCTAGAAACACTCCGTCCATATGGTTGATACTATCACTGAACAAGGAAGAGGAGGTGGGGGCTGCACTCGCACTCATCTTACCTTAGGATATGGATACTGCTTTCCTTTTGGATACAGACCTCCAGTAAACCGGGGAATAACCATGTTTGGTACCAGAGAGTCATTTATGGTCAGGAACGCCAGTCTTTCACCGTCTGGAGACCACCAGTGGGCAATGTGAGAACGAAGAATTTCCTCTGCAAAACCAGATCTCCTTAGGGTCCATAAAAATAACTATCACATAGTTTCCAGTTCATTCAGCTGGCACTGATTTGTTCTTTCTGTGCCTACTTGAAATGCGTTTGTTGTAATTTCAGTAATTTCACATTATCCCGGGTTGAATGTTTGGATTACAAGGCATATCAAAAGACCAAACTAAACATTTTCCTCAAATCAATACTTTTACTGACGTCAATAAATCATTTAAATGTGAAAGATGATTGTTACTGCCATATATTTTCTTCCATTACTTTCCATTAGACGTTAATTAATTTTTAAATTATTTTGACCATTTCAATAGACAGGTTTTAAGGACTGTGAATATATTTTTTTTTTTCTTCTAATATAAAATTTTAGTATACCCAGTTTCTCTGGGCTGTGGGGCCTGATAACATGCAGATCCTCACACAGTGATATTTATGTAATCATTTTTGGAGTGCAATATTTTAGGTTTCTTGTCTCAGTCTAATGGTCAGCTTTAGTTCTTAGAAAGTTCGTTTTTTCTGCAATGTAACTGCTTGAAAATCCAAACAAAACTTTTTATTTTTATCCAAACTTTACTTGACTTCCAAATGAAAGTAATTCTCCAAAATATCATTCAATGTTTTCTTACATTTATTGTCATTGTGTTTCATATTAGAGAGAAACAAACTGGAAACAAAAAAAGAAGCAGCACCCAAACTCCTCAAATCTCAGCAAAGCAGCTCCTGACCAGTTCCAAATTCACCCTGTACAGGTCTTCTGTCTTCCACTTGCAAAAAGACTTAGATTTTTTGCATTACGTATTTTATACGTTTGCTTGTTCGGTGAGAATTTTGTATTTAAATTTGAAGAATTTTGCTGGAAAACTAATTGAGAATAGTACACTAATGGGAACAAAGGCCTGATTGCACACTTAAATTAAAAGCCTACCTACAAAATTAGTCAATGAAGACTCCCCAAGATGCTAATCAGATTCTGAAAGTTTTGAAATGGCTTAATGGGTTGAGTTATCTAAGGTTAGGTGCAATAAAGCTGGGACTTCTATTCATAGTCATATATTCTGTGTCATGCTTCTCTCCCTGGCTGGAAAACTAAAACCCTTTACACAAGAGAACAGCAGAGAATGAATGGTGAATATCAGATAGCAAAAATCCCAATTGTGTTTGTTTTAAAATATTACTGTTTGCATTCAAACAAGGTTATTCACACAAAGAAAAAACTATTCCCAAATGCTCATGTAAGGTAAAATGCTGATAACAAACTCATGCAAATGATAACAGAAAACAAATGAGGTCAAAAGGAGGAACAGTTCTCAATTCAACTGAAAAATCTCTTAACCTCAGCTGGACAATATTCAGCCTGCTCAGCTTCTGATGCTATTAAAAACATGACTAAAAGTGGAGGACTGCTCTAATTTAAACAATGGTTAATGGGAAAGAAGCAGTATATTCATCCATGCCAACAGACACTGATTCTTCTCCTCCAACGCATACAGAGAGAATTCTTTTATCTTGACTTTAATTATGTATACTGTGAAGAGCTCACTGCATGCCTGCATCCCTGGGGGCCCCACGAGTTCTCTGTAAGTCAGGAAATGCAACGGCTATTTGGGCCAGGGATGAAAAAACTTGGAAAAGGATGGGTAAAATCACTTAAGGAAGGCTTTAGGACATGGATCAGGAGGAAGGCTTTGGGATGTGTATCATCTCTCACACCATTTCAGAAACTTTCTAGTCCTAGACTGGACACCTTTTGCTTTTCCTTCTCATGACAAAGATACGTGCATAGCTGTAGAGACAGGCAGTTAAGAGGAACAAACTGGGGCGATAACTGATGTGGAGGTATAAGATATTTAGATGAATACGCCTGGCTTCCTTTCCAAAAACGGAGAAGCAGGCTCATGGCCCTTTTGAAAATCAGCCCTGTATGAGAGCTATGAATCTGTGTGTTCGTAGGCAAAAATCACCCACAGCACATATGAAGAGGTCTGTGTTTTGCTGTCAGCTAAAGAACTTCCATGAAGCTTTAAAGCCTTTCAGTCCCCAAACATTAATTAATAAAATGTGTCTGTAGGAATGATGGACACACACAGAGAAGCAGGAGCATAACCTTGGAAAGCATCGTTGCCATTATTGTGCTGGCTGCTCCTGTCCTTTCCAAGGTACCCCACCTTCTTTTTCTGTTCATGAAATACTAGAAGCTTAAAGGAACAGTCAGTCATTTGTTTTATTAACAGCGTTGTTGATCTTTAAAACAAATAAAGTTACAAAAAATCCACATCAACCTCAGATACCGTTTCTGAGATGCATAGGTAAGCTGAAATATATAAAAAAATTAGCATATTGGCATGTTTCAAATAAAAGGGATTAGTTTTTATTGTCCTTAGTTCCTAAATGTAGTTCTCATGAATGCAGATGTCCAAATCATACAAACCCCCTGACATTTCTTCCATTAAAATATGTCTTAAACACCCATCTGTATAAATCTTAAGTGGGGTCTACTCTATCCCTTCCAGACAGCTCATGCCTGGCAAATACCAGTACCGATCCGTTGCATTAGGTAACCTTTTATGGTCCCAGTACCTAAATTATCCTATGGTATCCTTACAATCCTTTGCAGACTAGGAAGGAATGTTTTTTAAAGAATCTCATATTACATTTCGTTCTGTGGAGTAGAGCTGTATAATGATCCTTCATCGTATACTGTTCACTGCAGCTCCATGCTGCACCCAGCTGCAGCCCAAAGAGAAGAGAAACAGAGGCTCCCTGCTTCTGAACAAGCGTCCTCAAAATTGCTTTTCAGCCTTTTGGCTAAGATCAAGTGCAGTGTAGTGTAGTAAAACGCTTGCAGAATTGGAGCCAAAATTGCCTTGTATCCATGACTGTGACTCTTACTATGATCACTTTGTTTTAGCAAAAACTTGATATACTATATCAACTTCCGTGAGCTTTATACGCTTAAATTCTTCAATCTGCATGCAGTCATGTTGGGTTTAAAGAACACAAAGTGTATATTCCATTCCAAAAATATCCTTGTCCTTAAGTTTTGAAATATGCCACCACATTAAAGCATTTCAAAACATTAATTGAAACCCTGGAAGCGGGTAATTATCAGACACAGTCATTTTTATGGCTAAGGGATGCAAATAACATCCTTATGTCAGAGTTTATTTGGGCAGAGGTTTTAAAAAATCCCCATGTGAGCTACCTGCTCACAACTACTGAAATGCCAGGAGGTATGGACAGATCATTTCTGAGGGCCACCCCGAAGTTGTATGGCGTAACATCATTCCTAAAAACCACTCTGCCCTGCAAAACTCTACATACAGGAAATCACATACTTCAGGTAACTGAGTGTTTAGCACTGAGCTATTTATCTATAAATTTCATGAGTCCCATAGAAAGAACAACTGAAACGTGTATTGATTTTAAGCGGTTGTACCAAGCCGGATA